>LQNK01000371.1:267027-320575 GCA_001586405.1 Phoebis sennae | reverse complement strand
CGAAAGTTTAAAAGCTTATAAAATGAAAACTACTTGGTATTTTTGACTGCAACAAAAAACAGTGTATTTGTATAGGTACAAGCTATACTGTAACAAACTTTCAACCTATTTGGCATACCAGTAACATTCTCTATTCTCGAAACCGGTTGTAATTAAATAATGTTTTTAAAATGAATAGTGGAAATAGTGTAAAAAAAGTCTTCAATTCAATACTTAAAATGCATTTCCACCAAGAAGTCACAACTCACAATACAATCTATCAATTATATTCTATTCTATACATTTAAGACCCTCTGTCATCTTCTGTAAGGAATACGTCGAGTTACCAACCTATATAATGTATGTACCTTTTTTTATTATTTGTTGTAAATATTTGTCTGATCTCGCGGTAATTATAAATTTTATACACTAACGTGCTAATACTGACATGATTTTCAACTTTATGCTGTTTAAATGTGTTACAAAAGTAGATATTACCAATCACAGATAATAAAAGGCAGATGGAGTGTTCCGAAGATTCGAGTGACGTTAGCTACACGTACGTACATGTGCATCTGTGTGAGTGAAATTTAAAAATTACGAAGCCCTTGTGACGTGTTGTGTGAAACTAGACGAACATTTTTGTATTGCTTAAAAGTTTGTATTTGCTTTTCGGCGTCACTCGAGTCCTCGGACGCTTTCCATCTGCCTTTTATTCTCTAATCTGTGTTATCAATGTTAAACTTCATACATGTCGCGCTAGAGCACACACACATTGACACTGATGTCGTCATGTGTGTGTGTGCTTATGTATGAAGAGTGTGAAGTAAGTCGGCGAGCTATTAAACAACATGTGCATTTTTAGAGATGTAATAATTAAATAGTAATTATTAATTAATATCCAAATTCCATTGTGAACCTGTTAAAATCTTGCCCTTGAATCCTAATAGGGGCTAGTAATCCTATATTAACATTTTTTTCTTTTATAACAATTAAATATTTGTGTCTTTCCTATCTCCTATCTTATTCTTCAATCTAAATTTTACGGGAGTAAAAAACCGATTTATAAAAAATTCGGTGTATTTCTCTAGCTTCTTGGTTTAATAAATATTTTTAAGAACAATATTCGAAAATAAAAGTATTTTTTTCGGAGTCACTTACACTTTTATTAACTTTAGTAAACTGAAAAGTATTATTAAGCCGTCTTAACAAGTTTTTCGAAGCAGAACGTTCATGATTGTTTCCAAAGATTCATTTATTTCTTTATATCTCATTTAGTACAATAAATCTTCAATATTATCAAATCATAGCATGATAATTAAATAGTTTAGTCAAATAACTCGATAATTATAGGGCTGGTAACATTTTACGCAGACATGGATTAAATAAGTTATAGTTATTTTCTAACGTAAAAGTAACAAGTACTTTGATAAAATTTGCCACTTACAAGGTTTACATAGCCCGCCGGCGATAAAGGAGTTTGACTTAGAAAGGGACAGGAAGGGAAGGGAGAAAGAGACAAAACGATAAGCATCTCAAAGTTAAACATCGATTCAGTATACGGATATAGATCTATTATAATAATAATTATAGTTAGGAACTAAAAAAGTGTCTTATTATTATTGTAAAATGATGTTTATTGCACTATTTTCGTTGTGCCTGTTACTGTAATGAAATCGGTATTATATTACGAATTTTACTAGTCTGTAAATATATGGATTTTTATATTGGTGTGTTTTATTTATTTTTACAGTTTCCTGTTTTGCGGATTCGCTCCCGTAGTATAATGTTAGCCAAAATCTTTCGTTTTTCAAATACTTGTCTGGATAACTATTAATATGGAAAAAAATTAGGATTGGAAGCCATGTTTCGTGACGAATTTGACCAAGCTCTCAACGTGAGGGGATTAGGGGTAGCGATTGAATTTTTGGGTGAATATTAATAAATATAATAAATTGTTCTTCAAGTTTGCCATAAATGTATTAGGCAGCATTACCCAATATGCTAAAATAAAATTTTAAGCTCTATATGGTATAGGTAAATAAAATACAGTTATAATAGTACTTTAATAAATTTTATATTAAAGAACTAAAAATGGCAGTATGTGAAGAAATCAATAATTTATAATTATACTGCTAAATACAGAATTAAAAAAAAATTCCACCTCATTCAATGGCGTTGGTACTTGGTGGGCTGCTCTCATAGGATTACCGCCACGCACAATATTATTTTAAATGTTAGATTGATACAAGTTTATCAATATAATAATATAATAATCAATTACAAAGTATAATAATATTTTTATAAGCAATTCTCATCATGTTTTAAACAAAACTACAGAGCCTGTAGAATGGATTCATTAAACTCGAGATTGACAGACTAGCCACTGGCAAATAGTCAAGTCTTCTTACCATAATGATCATGAAAAAAACTAACAATGACACTTTTAACATCCTGACGCCATGTTGACAGGCAATTATCGTATTAAAATAGTATAGATTTATTAAAATATAATGTTTTAATCAGGGCTTGAATTATCGTTAAAAAATTGGTATCGTTACGAACCTTTGAGGCACATATCGTTACCTTTTTAGGTAACGTTACCATACTTAACGTTACAGCAGTCACATTATAACGTTAATAATACGTAACGTTAAGACCTATGGTATCGATATTTTTATCGTTATAAGATAATTACGTTACCGACTCAATCCAATGAATGAGACGGATATGTACCGCCTTTTCATTCAGTCTGATACAGGTTTTTTCATCAATTTGCGTTACGGTTGCGGCTTGTTCTTGAGGCTCAAAAATAAATACGGCTCGCCATGTATTGTTGATAACAATATGATATTGAATAAAAATGCTTTTAAAGGAATACGGTTTATTATACAGTATTATGTTTCCAGATATATTTTCAATTGGTTTAGTAATATAGAATATTATTTTTTTGTAAAATTAACGATTTTGATTCCTGGAATGGTAAACAAAATTTCAAAAATTAATAATCATAAATAAATTGTTTTCTCATCGTTATGAAAAAAAAACTCAAATTTGAAACAATTTATTTTGCAAAATGGTACCCCGCATGTCGCGCCACCGTCTTCATTATTGTGCTTCGTATTTTTCCATACAATGTTTGAATGAAATTAAGGTCAAATTGCAAAAGTAAAGCTTTTCCTCAACTTTGGCCTATGACATACTCTGCAAAAAAATATTCTAGTTAGTAATACTATCGATCGGTGAAATAATACAGAATGTTTTTTTTTGCAAAATCAACGGGTTCGATTCCTGGCTCGATACATTAATTTTCCAAAAATCCAATGATGCAGTTTTTTTTGTTAAAATCGGCCTCAAGACTCCTTTCAGCATTTTTTAGCATTTAGCCTCGAAGGACTGTTTTAAAAATTCTATCCGTTCACACTGAGCTAGAATGTATATAAATCAAGACATTTCGAAGACATACCCTACTTGTCCATATTAACCACCACCGATGCTGGTGTGGAACTTCTCAAACATCTATAAAGCTCGGGAAGACGGAAATAATGCAATCGGTATTTTTTGTGATTTATCGAAAGCGTTTCATTATTTTAGTTTGCTACGAAAGCTCCATTACAACTAAAAATAGTCTCATTGGATGGTAAAAAATCTCAGGGATCAATAATGAAAATGGGTGTTCCACAGGAATCTATCTTGGGCCCATTCCTATTTAAGGTGTATATTAATGATTAACCTTTTAATATCACTAAGATTTGTGAGATTGTACTATTTGCCGATGACACTTCCTTGGTTTTTCTATGGTTGATAGAAATGACAATAATCTTGATGACGTAAATAGTGCACTTTGACATGTTTCGAATTGGTTTACAGCCAGTAATTTATTACTAAATTCAAAAAAGACGAAATTCATATAAATTTTTGCCCAAAAGTGAAACGACTGGATAGAAAAATTTCCTTAACGGAAACGAATTATCTTGAGTAGAATCAACCACATTTTTAGGTATAACACCAGATGAAAAAAATCAATGTGGTGTCCATATCTCATCCATAGTATTAAAGCTCAGTTCTGCTGTATAAGCAGTAAGAAAAATAAGACAGTTAACAGATTCGAGTACTGCAAGAATTGTGTACTGTAGTTACTTTCACAGTATCTTGTCCTACAGGATTCTGCTTTGGGGAACGGCAGCAGACATTCAAACGACCATACAACCTAGGATCTAGAGAATCTTTGTGGGAAAATTTAAAAAATGGCGGTATAATAACAGTCGCGACACTGTACATTTATTGTAATACTAGCTTTCCACCCGCGGCTTTGCACGCGTGGGCTACTAATTTCTGTATGTTTTGGAGGCGCACAACAAAAGTTTAAAAAAAATACGGTCGCAGGGCCATGGCATGTCTATATTTTCTATGGAAATAGGTTTGACAAAAACTCACAGTGCACGTGCTTCTTCAAAATACGGAAAATTGTATTCCACGCGAGCGAAGCCGCGGGCGAAGAATTAGTTATTTTTTGAAGACTTTTGAGAATCTATTGAGTGTTTTAACGTCTTAATCTATGCGTTAAGCGAATAAAAAGGAATGTCCGCAACTCAACCAAAGTGTCACATTGTCACGTCTTTAGAAGCGCATATCACAAAAAATATTTATTTTAGCAAAAAACGCTTTTAGAAATTTCTATTTCATTTTTAAAGACCTATCCAAAGACACCTCATTTAATGATGTAATCGCGTCTTTATTTTTTTACCCTCCGTTTACATGTATGGTAAGCCACCACTAAAATTTTTTTTTTCAAATAAAATGTAGCCTATAACTTGCATCTAATATTGGTCTATCAGCATGTGCAATTTTATCAAAATCTGCCAAGTGGTTATTACGTGATTGACGCACATACAAACAGACAAACAGACAAAAAAAATTAACGATGGTTTTGGTATCTATAGAACATACATATTGCATACCAATTACTTTATTTGAAAAATATTCAATGTACAGAAATGGTTCGGCTGTTACTGCTATATTATATGTTTAGATGTGTATAAAAATTATAATTTGTACTCGACTAGACGTGATAGGCATACGTATAATATACGATTTAAAAACAAAATAATCATTCCAACTTTTCGGCTACATAAGATTAAAAATTCATTGTTAGGTCAGAATATCCGATTATATAATGAACTACCATATAACCTGATAAAGCTACCGATGAATAAACTTAAATCTTTTTTAATTCTTTGGAAAAAAAGTTACATGAAAAAAATATTTTCTATTCTATTCTATTATTCAATGTATCTGTAGACAACATTTGTCTTATTTTACATTATTATTAACCCGGCCGCGGCGTTTCGAGCAAGTGGTCACCCTTGACCACGCTCGCTATAAAGTGCTCAAACCGTTTTTAAAATCCTTTAAAAAACATTTGTCTTTTTACGCCCCATCTTTATGTAAATAAATAAATAATAATTAAATAGTAACAGTATAATAATTATATAGTAATTGTAAACAGATCAAAATTGTGAGCCCTTTTATAAACGCGGGGAATTATGTAATGATGCAAGTATAGAACATTAGAAAACGCCGAAACATATGGCAACGCCGCGCCGCTGCCTGATCCCGCCTCTTTTGATGTGGAAAAGCGGCAATGCGTAAAGTAACGAAAATTTACCGATTATTTTTACCGTTATTTTTACGATATTTAACGTTATTTATTTTCGTTATTATTCTGTTAAGTTAATAAGTAACGTTACTAAATCGTACCGATATGACAGTATCTCTATGGAAATACCGTTAATTAACGTTAATTTTATTGTGAATTGGTAACGTTTTCAAGCCCTGGGGCTAATTGACAAGATAATGACACTTTTAAATAGCGAGAATATTTTATTTCATTGTCTTTCTGTTCTAAGCCTAGAAATAGATCGTTATAAATATTAAATAAACTTGTATTATATGCGAGGTCAACGTCCTTCTAAGATTGCGATTGCCACAATTAGATCTTCTATCTAAAAATATCCTACATTAATGATTCATTACGTTCTCATGTTTTCCACTTACATCTCGAAAAAAGCACTAAGCCAATCTATTTAATAGGGAAAAAAGTGCACTTCACCGATTATTACCTCCATGATACTGCATATTAAACTTGTATGACCGCTACGGTGCAGGTAACTATTATGCGCCGCCTTGAAACGTGATTTCGCATCCCGATCTCCAAGTTATCTCACAAAGGAAACAGGTTTAATAGCTATCTTTGGAAATATTACATTCAATACTCCAAGAGGCCTGAGCAAGTTCAACTTATATTTACTTTGTTACGAAAAATGAACAAGCTTTAATAAAAACGGAAGAACTTTCTTCAGAAAAACTCCGCGTTGTTGTTAAAGTATTTGTTGTAAGAATTTTGTTATTTTAAACGTCTTAAGTACTTATCGGTAATCAAATTAATTCTCAGTTGAATGTTGATCTGAGTGGCGTCTCTGAATACGGCTTAAGAAATTAAGGACTACATATACGTATTTTTAGCGACAGTTGCAGATCAAGCTATATTTTACGAATCATTAGTACTACCCAGATTATTATTTCTAGGTTTTTTTACAGATATTTTAAAATATTGAACACACTTTGATCAATATTTCATTCTGATAAAAACAAACAAAAAAACCAATCAGATTCTTGAATGATATATACACAACGCACTTCTCGGCGAGCTAGTTACTTAGTGTTGCCTAGAACTAGAACCAACTATGGCAAAAAAATGATTACTTTTGAAGGAGCACAGCTTTATAACAAAATACCACAAGACATAAAATGTATCACCTCACCCAATGCATTCAAAACACATCTGAAACAATTTGTACTAAATGATATGTAAAATATTTTGAATGCATTGGTGGGCACTGTCAGCTGTGTGGCACTGTCGAACTAATTTTAATTTTAATTTTAAGCTTTTATTTTAAGTTCTCATGTAAGTGATATTATTATCTTTTTTGAGAATAAAGTTCTTTAAACATATTTCACACTCCACTATTCATTGATATCTTATTTATGGATGTTTTCGACAAAGGCTATTACTCATATCGTTATCAGTATAGTACACTGACATTGCTCATTGCATTATAAATTGCCGACAAAGTTAATAATCAAAATTTATACCCATCCTTTCTTGTTTATCGCATTTAAAGCGCTGCTAAACGTTAAAATAAAGTCATCAATCATCAGACGCAAATGTATGGAAAATAGCAAAGCACATAAATAATTCACCTTTGACGTACCACGATATAAAATTAATATTCGAAACTGTATAACTTGAATATTTATGAATATAAGATATCTTTCTCGTACACTTCACTCCATCTTTCCTTACGAATACCATTTTTGCGCAAGTAATTCACAGTAAATATTCTGAAACGACCTTTCGTTGATGTAAATAGCACATTAAAATTAATGGAATCGCCGGGAACACGACCGAATATCAATAACCAAACAATTCTGTAAGATCCGATAAAAATCAACTTTCGCTTCGAAAAACTCTTCATGAAGAAAATTATTTTTAACTGGTTCAAAAAAGGAGGAGTTTCCCAATTCGACCGTTTTTGTTACCGCATCTTCGGCATTTATGAATCGAATTGAAATATTCTTTTTGCATTCGAAAGAGAGTAGTGTCCGTGTGGTCCCATATACATTCTGTTAAAGTCTGATTATCCACGTGGAAGATATTCCAGAGAACTCTTCAAAAATCAACAGAATAAGCACTGCAGTTAAGTTTTAATGATTTATATATATACCCACTTAACTCAGGGCAGTGTTATAGGTCAATAAAAATGGTAAATTAATAACTTTTTGCCATAAAATATAACCGTCTTGCTCACAATAAAAACTACAAAATAACTTTTATTTTATTTTTGAAATCTATGGAAGGTGGGTGCAAAATGGTTTTAAATTGAAAACGCACCGACTTTGAATACATTTCAGAAATAAAATAAAAGTTATTCTGTACTTTTTAGTGAGGAACTCGGTTCTAGTTTTTGGCAAACAGTTATTATCTCGTTAGATAAGACCCGAATCAAATTTATATCGTAAATCTATGTCATAATCTCATATACAGAGTTACCGCTAATCTAAAGTGGAGTTAGTTATAATGACATCGATTTTAATGCAACATAAATGGGATTAGTTACACTACTTTTTAATCACGCTTTAATGGGCTTACTCGTACTGAGTTAGTTTTATATGAAAGTGCCCCAAAATCTGAAACTGACTTGACTATAACGACTCGATCTATCTACGGTGTCGACGTTTGATCTATCCCTGACAGTCAAGTTACGAACAAATAGCCATCCTACTTAGAGATTTTTTGGAACTGAACCGTGAATAATTTTAGCAGATTCCGATCAGACCGAGACCGGAACGATATCGAAACTGTAATGTTGCTCGATCCTACAGCTTCTTATATCTAAATATTTGTTGTTCCCAGGTCCAGAGCCCGGTGTTGGTGGTGGAGCTGTCGCTGTCTCGCACGGAGGGCTCGCAGCTGCGTGCGCTGGGCTTGCTGGGGGTGTTCGGGCTGAACGTGACGTACGCCGTGCGCGCGCCCCACGCCCCCGCGCCGCGCACCTCCTGCAGCGCCATCGAGTGCCGCCTGCTCGGACACTGCTATGCGAAACATGATTACAGGCACGTTATAACTGTAATATAAGAGGGTATCGAATAATATTTTTTTCATAAAAGTTACCAATATTTGCCCTTTGGCTTTGATTTTCATTGAATCTCCTTTTCATTTTATCCATACCGTTATCTTAAAAATTCAAAGCTTACGTATTTTGTATATATTATAAAACTTGCCTTAAAGTAACTAACCCCGGGTTGGCGTATTATGTTAGTTAATTATTGCAATTTAGTTTGCTATTTTAAGGTCAAAACAACTTTTAATGTTGTTGTTACTTTTAACAATTTGCCACAATTTACTTGGTTATTACAAACTTAGCTTAATATTCCTTAAGTGGAACCATTTGCATGATTACATCTGTTGCATTATTGAACACCGATCAATCTCTGCTATTTGCATCAAAATATCTAACAAATCAGATATTATATCCTACACTAACATTCCAAACCGGCTCAATTACAAAGTAATCGATCAAGTTTAATACAATTTTAAATTACAATTCTATACATAAACTTCAGGAGCAATATTTTAGCTTAAAAATTTACAAAACGTAAAAATTTACGTTACAAGGGTATAGATATATAGGGTACCTATTTCCCGTTGACCTAAAACTATGAATTTTGGCTCAAAGCAAAAAAGTCTTAAAGGCACATGTAAAATCTCTCTATTCGCAAGCCCTATTCACATTTAGTAATTTTTTACTATGTCAAATTATCATTATAAATGCTTAAATCAGATATTATTTGTCTACAGTGAGTTTTTCTGTTCGTGTTTCGACGGATACTCCGGTCCCGACTGCGGTGTGGGGCCTCTTTGCCCCAGCACTTCCAACATGTGTAAGAATAAAGGAACATGTAGGTAAGTACGGTGTAAAAGTGTGTACAACTACACTAATTGGCAATGAAAGAAATAGAATAAGAAACAATTCTCATTTCTCGCTAACAATGCAGGAAAGTAACGTAAGATAAATGGCTTGCTAAGTATAAAGATATAATTAAGTCAGAAAGAGAACTTCGCTAAAACAGTTGCAATTAGGAAGAACTGTAATGATATACTAAAGTTCTACGCATAATAAAAGGTTCCGAAACTTTGTTAAGTGCTCGAAGAAGAAGCTATAAACTCTTTCAATCGCTTCACGGAGGAATTAACAAAATTTAAAACTTCCTTTCTTGTTTCTTTATTAAGCCTTAACTTTGTTATTAATTACAACAGTTACCATCTAATGCTTTTTGTGAAAATGAAAAGCTATTAGAATCAACTTGTAACGAACAATTAACGAAGTTCAGCTAAAAAACAACAAATATTTCAGAAAGTTGTCTGAAATAAAGAATTGTGGTCCCGTTGTAACTTTTTAATATCTTTTGATGGTTTTTAATAGAGAATTGTATTTTTCTTGATATCAAAATATTGAGAATGTAATGTAGTTTTCAACTAACCTAAGACAAAGATTAATAACCCAAAGCTATGTCTATAGAATTATAAATCAATGGTAATAGTTACTTACTTCAACTTTAATCAAAAGTTGTTATAAGTTTCAGATACCGAAGCTAAACCTTATTTGAAATTCAAGTATCCATTATAAACTAGATCCTTTGTATTGTTATTTGTAAGAACTAAAATGAAGAACCAAGTCAGCCAATTATAACAAGAGTTGAAATATTTGTAGACAAATGGGTCCTGCGGCCGTGAGCTGCATCTGTGCGCCGGGCTACACGGGCGACCTCTGTGAGTCCGAGATAGCTTCACCAGGTATGTATCACTATTTATTATCGCATAGACAATGGAGCATGCGGTTCATGTAAAGCAACTAAAGAGCCCATGAACGTGGAGTGTAGCTGGTGTATTGCCTATCAAAGAAAGCGGAGGACGTGGAGGAAACGATTACAGTGTGAATGCAGGAAAGGAACATAAAAGGAAAAGAAAGGGATAGGAGTACAGACCTCTAACGCTAATACTAACCATATGTAACACAGTACAATACTGGTTCGCTGCAATTTGAAATGGGGGTATTATAATTCCTAACTTGACCCAATTCTTGCGGAAGCATTGCTTGGCTCCTATTTTTAACATAATTTGTATGCATACCTTAATATTTTGTATAGATATATGCTGTGTGCTTTTGAATCAGGTTTAATATTTCCATACTCGTCTTATAAGCGGTCTCTACAGTTAAATTCAATAGTTGTAGTTATTGTATTATTGTCGCGTCATGATACTGTATCATGACGCGACAATAATACAATAACTATTATATATATAACTATATATAACTATATTATGTCACAATTGCTAACACCTTCGTCATGGCGCTCAAATCTCTTGTAACAATAAGTGGGAGGACAAGATCCTCCTCCCACTCTCCCGCTTTGGGTACAACACTGTTACGAGGTATTAACCATTATTTCTGATTTTGACTGCTTATGGGTTATCAATATTTTTTTTATTTTATAATTTACACTCGTATATATTTTCAGTTTTTATTTTGTGATCAAAACTATATTTCGTCCCTTTAAGGGTGTCTAACTATCTATGTAAAATCCATATCAATTCAGTTGTTTAGACATAAAGACAGGTAGACATTAAGCATTTATATAAGTAAGATTCATTTATATATTTTTTTTTAAATTATCATACTAATCGTACTTATGTTATCCAATATTTTTTGTGAAGAATTTAAACACATAACATCGTATATATATTGTTACGTACATGATGATAATTCGTTACACAATTAGTGCAATGGACTGTTTATTTTTAAACTGTTCTCTTGCAGTTTTGTGATTGCATCGCGATCGGGATGTAGAAAAAACCTACAAAACTTGAATACATATTTATAGAATGCGCTTTGGAATGCAATATTTAATAGTTTATACCAACTACGCCCACAACATTATAACTTTCAAGTTATTTTTTTTACTTAATTTTACGCTCCATATAACATACCGTTTAATGAAAAATATTTTTTCAATTTAATGGAGAAATGTGCATGAAAATTATTTTTACGCTCGAAATGCAATCCGCTATGAATTTAAAACTATGATAATATCTATTGGCGCATTCAACATTCTGTGACATTTTCATTTGTTTCGGTTTTAAATTTGTGCATTTTTTCTTGCTAAATGAAATATTTATCAATACATGATAACAATAGAGATTTTAAATTTAAAAGGACAAACAACACTGACCAATTACGTAATAAATTGACGTAAACAACACCCATCTTGCTCTAAATTTAGTAACATTTTCAAACAACACTTACCAATTTTATCAAACCAAACCTGGCATAGTACTCGTAAAACAAACCTTAAAGGATGGTTATGGAATGCTTTCCATGACCATTCCTGACCATGGTGCTCCATACGATACAATTGAAAGCATTACAGTTAAACTTCTGTCATTTTACTTAATAGCTCTGATGAATAGAGGCTATTTGTGATCAATATTTCACTAATATAAATCTTAAATACAAATCTGTAAAAATATTTAAGTCTAAGCTTTGGATAGTTGTTGTTCGCCAACAGGTAAACCGAGAGACACAATAAATCTTTCAGTAAAACTTGAATCATATTTCTACATAACTCCTTGTGTTGAATACAGGCCATTTTCAGCTTATATCACAGTAATATAAAAATAAAAATCCTAAGAATAAATAAGGCGAAGCTTTGGAAAGTTGTGTGAAAGTTCGCACACAGGTGCACCGCGAGACACAATAAATCTTTCAATGAAACTTGTAGCATGTCGCTTCGTAACTCTTTGTGATACATACGGGCTATTTTTGGTTAATATTTCAGTAATATAAAACTTAAAAACAAAAACTTTAAGACCGTGGAAAGTTGTGTGGAAGTTCGCCAACAGGTGCACCGCGAGACACAATAAACCTTTAGTAAAACTTGAATCATATTGTAATTCTGCGGTAGTTGCTTGGCTAACCTCCTGGGTCGATTACTTGTTATCAATTATAATGTGTAATTAATTATATGAAATGTACATACATCTAAAAGTAGCGCCATCTATCTGATGCGCATGATATTGCAACTTACCGTCACTCAAATGAAGTGGCGTTGGCGATTATAAAATAGGTTATAAGTTCTTTCTGTTGCGTGTAAGTGCTGTGTGACATTGGAAAAAATCCCTGACAATAGTAAAGAAAAGATACCATTATAGTAGACAAGTTTTGTTTCAGAATGCGGTATAGAAGAATGCTCAGAAGGTTGCAAAGGAGGACATAGTTGTGATTGCAGTCCTAAAGATACCGACAGTTGTAAGTTTACGTAGAATATTATTAAATTACGTCAGTGCTAAATACCAAATTGTTTAAATATTTAAGTCATAAATAATAATTAAATAACACTTAGAAAAATATAATTGTATATTATTTCTATGGCATTAGAAATTATTATCAATCCGTAATTTCAGTATCGGCGCGCTATGAAACGAGGCTGCAAATTGCAAACACGGCAAATGGGAATATATCTCAAGAAATTATGAAACAGGTGAATAATTTATAAACACGTGGGTTTTACAAGTAGCATTTTTTTTGCACCACACAACAGCTATAAAAACAGATACGATTGAAAACATTGATAACATAGTCTAAATAGATGGCCTTATCGCTGCAAGCGATCTCTGCTAGGCAACCTTGGGCTAGGACATCTTATTTAAAAACAGACATTAGTCTTGCAATTAATATTTTATAAAAAACTTGATGTGCTCCGCGGTTTCAACCGCGTGTATCTCCCGCTCCCTCAGGGTTTTCGGGATAAAAACTATCCTATGTCCTTCGTTGAGTTTCAAAGGGTCCTAATAGTTTCGGAGCCTATTCAATTCAAACATACAAAAAATCAAATCTTTCCTCTGTATAATATATTAAGTTTAAATATGTTTTGATTTAATGAAATAAAACAAAACTAACGTTCCAGGTCACAGCATATTTACTGACGTCAAATATAACATTACAAGACGATATGGAGATTTTAAATATCAGGTAAGCCTTTCAAGGCAGAATAACTGTGGTTCTACTCTTCCGTACTTGATCCTTCTAAAGTTTATATTAGAAGTTTACTTTAATCCCTCTTATTATAAACTTATTTTTAATACATATGCTGATACACTTAAAATTGTATACGGTATTCATTGTTTTGGTAATCTTATATCAGCTATGTATTAATTATTGCGCCTAAATATAGACATATTTTTAATAAGTATAGGTATGATATTGTATCACTGAATATGGCATTTATTTTTATTTTATTCTCTCCAAGCTCGCCAGATAAATCCGGAGCTCGCACGGTCTGGTTACGCGTGTGGGGTTTGCGTCGAGAGGCCGGGGCGATGCGGGCGGCGCTGTCCAGACTGGCATCCACCACTACCGCTGCCAGCCTTCCTCTGTTACCCGCCACACTGGAGCTGGACATGCAGCCCGCGCTTAGCTTGCACGTAAGTCACCAGATAAAACCGAAGCTAACTTACCCGCTTCCCGTTACATAAAAAACTAGCTTTTTTATGTTGTGTTATAGCAGGCAAGTGGGGCATGCGGTCCACCTGATGTTGAGTGACTGACCGTAGCCATGAACATCTACAGCAGCAAAATGTGACAGATGATATACCGGCTTGTAGGATAAGGAGAGTATTGGGATGGCATGGCGGGGATGGATACAGGCCTCCGGGCACCCGCTCACCCTACGAAACACATTGCAATACTGCTTCACGCCGGTCTGGAGGTGGTAATTACACCGGTGCGAGCTTGGCCCAGTCGTGCAATGCACGGCTCTTTTATTACTGAAAATGTTATGCCGCAGAATTACCCTCTGTCACCCCTTACGTCACACCTCTTTCACAATGGGTTGGCGACACAAGTATTCTAACCCGTCGCCACACGGAATAGCCAGGTCGCATCATACAAGTTCTCAACTTGCCTTAAACACCACCCTATAAAATGATCCTAGCTCTCGGAGGATTACACGATCTGCGTAAGAGATGATAGTGATCTTGTCTACCTTGGCGACGGCTATTAAATCTGCCAGCGTTTGAATAGCTTAAATTTATTTATAACAAAGAAATATAACAAAATTAGATTTAATTAGAAATAACGCGAGTACTTTCCACATTAAATAAAATACTTTTTTAAGGTTTTTAAACGCGGTTTATTATATATTATTTTACTTTTATTATCTGTATGTTTACTTTGTATTAAAATTGCTTCAAATTTAAAACCTAACAAGATAATGTTTTAAAAATAAAATGGGTGATATTTAATATCCTTCGAAATATCGTTAAAAGATAAAAACCAGACAAAGAAATTTCAAGGGTATTGAGTACGAAGTCAAAGTCGCCTCGTCATAATACAGCCAGCGCGAATTAGGCATTCCTTTCGGTTCATTCTACTTTATTAATTTTATTTAATGTAGTGATTTCAGTCTAAATTGAATATCATTTTGCTATACTTAAATCTCAATAATAATATTGAACTTTAACAGATAGAACAATGAATCGAATCTCTGAATGGATTCTTAAATAATTAATTATTATGTTATTTAAATCTTTAATATTCTTGAATAATCTGAAATGTGCAGTATACTAGTATTTTTGACGATAGAAGTCTCCCGCCATAACTTCTCTCGAAACTTGCTTAGTCCTTTTGAAAAATCTGTCTTAACAACACCACTAGAATACAAAAGCTAAATTTTATATTCATATGTTAAACACTCTTTAAGATAATATAATTAGATATGGAAACAATTGGTATCGTTGCGTTTTTAATTAATTCGCCCGCTCTATATATTTCTTAATTAAGTAAACGAGACAATTTTGCAAGTGTCGTTGTACCCAACATAATTTAGGTCTATGCCGGAAGGTGTAAGTCACGTGAAATGATTCGCCCTATCGCCACAATATTAAATTACTGGGCTTGTGCCAGCGATGCCAGAATAGAAAATTGAACGTTAATTTTAACTGCGTTGTCATGCCAGATGCCTAGGCCGATAAGGTGTGGACAAATTACAGACAAAAATATAAAGTTAACCAAAATATTTTCTAGGAAATCCTATGAATATTTTTTACCCACCAACTAATGCCCTTTTCAGCAACGATATTTTAATTTAAAAGTTAATAAAGAAATGAAAGGTTGTGAAAATATTACGACTAAATAGTTTAGCATTTTAATATAAGAATGCATTGAGAAACAAATTAATCCGCAACCAATTTAAAATGCAAAACATTTTCATGAATGTCGAGAGTGAATTATGTTGAAATCCTCTAGATAAAATGAAAACATGATTAAACAAAGATATTCTTTATTGCATTGCAATAAAAATTATTCTAAGAATGTTCAATAGCATAGTTTTATCCGCGGGTAGAATTTATTTTTGCTATAAATGTACTACGGACCACAAAGGCAACAATCTTCAATGAATTCTTTTGTCGGGAAATGCATTGAAAAGTAAAAGAATGCCGCGCACGCTTCACCTTTGTTTTATTGCGAGAATAACTGTACAGTCATTGAAAAAGTGTAAAAGTTAAAGCCAAATAACTGCAGTAAAAGCCAATGTTCTAGCATTTCAGACGCTCTGAGCTAGAGTTTAATTATTTCCAACGTGCACTCCTTGAGAAGTGGCCCAATTACAACTGGCGTACAGCCAGGCAGACATTTATCTCGTTAATTTGAGTTAGCGCCTTCTTTATTATCCTAACAGTTGCGGTGCTGCAGTCGAGTACAATTAAGTACATAAAGCATTAAGGAATTAAATTACAGACGAACACATAAATTCTACTGCATCCTTTTGTTCCCCGAATTTGAGTAAAACCTTTAGACCTTACGTCTACTGGATAACAGTTCCTTTTCATTTGCATAAACTACGTTTCTACGCCCTTTAATTTATTAGTGCTATCTTAAAATAGATAGGAAGTCGACGTATTTATCGCATACATTATGAGAATTTTAGTTATAAATTGCAGTTAATTCGCAGAAACTCATCATAAATCAGCATCCTGAGGTTTGGGAAGGCGGGGAGTTTATTCTGAGTTGCATGGCCTATGGATCTCCAGACATTGCTTTTACTTGGTATAAAGATGGAGTAAAGATCAACTTCAATGGGACAAGTAGGTAGGTGTTACACACATATTTGATTTAATTTTTTTTTTTTTAAAAGCAGGCAAGTGGAGCACGAGCTTCATCTGAAATTAAGTGACTGACTGCAGCTCGTCAACATATACACATCAATGTGCCCCAGATGCCATGCCGGCTTGAACGAAGAGGATAATGATAGGAAATTGGCAGAAAAGTAGAGCTGGATGGAAGTGGAATAGAATGGGATCCTCCGGGTTCCCGCTCACCGTAGAAAAAACAGTTCAATTCTGCTTCACGCCGATCTTCTGCTGGTGGTAATTACAGAGAGAGCGCGAGCTTGGCCCAATCGTGCAAGGCTCGGCTCCATCTCTTTTAAAATAAAAATTATAAAATACAAAATGTGCGACACATAGGTAAATATTTTTCTATTCACATTCGCATTTTAAATGCATAAAATGAAACTTTTAGATAAGCTAAATATTATCAGGTACTTGATGTTTTGCTCACAAAGCCTTTGATAACAAAAGCAAACATGACTTTACTACGAAATATTTATGTTTACGATTAACCTTATCAGTGTAGTATTCTCATTACTCACGCTATATCTAGATTGTCGTAAAACAATTCATAGGATAAAAACCGACGAATGTCTTATAAAACTGAACTATTCTTTGCCAGAAGAGACAGTTATTATTATGGTTATAATTTAAAACTGACCATTAAAATCGAATAAATATTCCAGACAACTTTTTGTTATATAAAGCGAAAATGCAGCCAAATGTGACTATTTTTATTGTATTTGGAAGGCCACCAGCGCATTAAACGTATTTAATTATATAAGTAATGTTTTTTGTAGCAAATTTAATCTTAATGTAAAATAAATGTGTTTAAAAAAATCCGTCGTCGTCTAGATGTCTTATAGTCTGACAAAAAACACATATTAATAATACAAATAAATAGGAAAAGAAGCTGAAATTATTGACTAAATTCTAATTGAATAGTAAATTAGAATTCACATAACACATAGCGTACTTTTAGAGACATCTGGACTCGAACAGTGGCAGAAGACGCCCTGGGACGTCGAATGTCGGTGCTTGGGATATCGGAAGCGAAGAAGTTGGACGGCGGCAAGTGGGCTTGTGCCGCCGTCGACGCGGGCAGAAGGCGGTGCAGCGCCCTACGGTTGAGCGTGTTTCGACCACCTAATATACGGCTAGTGCCGTCTACACTTACTGTTAACAAAGTAAGTCTTTTAACATTTAACCTTTGTTTTTTCACCTGCAGTTTGCATACAATTAAAAATCATAGAAAGATTAGAAATTAAATTTTTTTAACACCATTTTTTTATCACCTTTTTTTATTTGCACTATATATAAAAGTCCTTTCACAAAATTTAGCCCATTTCGTTTTTGAAATCTTATTAACCTTTCCTCTTTTTAGGGAGATAACGTGAGCATCACATGTTTAGCTGGGGCAGGGAGAGTACACGGAACTTTAGGGTTCAGCTGGGCTCGAGAGAGAAACCTTCTGGCCCTTGCTCCAGGGAGAGAAGTATGGGAAGACCTGTACCCAGCGGGAAGTGTGCTCAAGCTATATAACGTTCAGGTAGGATGGTATAAGTGTTGCTTATACACAAATAATAAGTAACGAACTTAATTTAAATTTTTTCTTCTTAATTTTAGAAATCAGCTGAATACAGCTGTCAGGTATCGTCAGTAGCGGGGACAAATTCGAAAGGAGTAACAGTTTGGGCCGTGGGATCTATGGACGATGTCTGTCAGAGTGACGCATCTCACGGGCTACGGTGGCCGCAAACTGCGCCCGGGGCGTATGCGATTGCCACGTGTCCTACAGGATCCAGCGGAGAAACT
Organism: Phoebis sennae; assembly: GCA_001586405.1. Taxonomy (NCBI): domain Eukaryota; kingdom Metazoa; phylum Arthropoda; class Insecta; order Lepidoptera; family Pieridae; genus Phoebis; species Phoebis sennae. The sequence goes on along the minus strand of LQNK01000371.1, from coordinate 301,992 downwards.
ACCAGGTATATACTAGTATATGTTAAACTCAAAAATTCAATTAGGAAAACTACTAGGTATATTTTTAAAACAACAAAAATTATTCTTGAAGCCTGCTGCTAATTGTTATCTGTAGCGCTTTAAGTAAAAAATTGTATTAGTTTGGGCTTATATTGAGACTACAGATGTTTGTTAGACTAACTTTCTTACTGACATGATTACTCCGCTTAATTGGTAATCATTGTTGAAATCACTTTATAATATATCTTTTACGTATTTTTAGGTTTTGTGAACCAAAGACGACTACAACTCAAGCCAAATGGAGCCAACCTAATTTTTCCGGCTGCATTGATGACTCCTTGCAAGATATATACGAACAGGTACAGGTTCTTACTCTTAGTCTTATTATATCAAATCTTACTAAAGAACATATACGATAGCGTATCCTGGGTGTAATGTTGCATTCGAGTTGCATAGCACTCAGATTTCTTTACACATTTTCTATTCTATCTGAAAAAACTCAATAAAACATATTGATGTACATTCCATTATTTATAATCTTTATTAATATTTATTCCAGTTCACTCTCATATCCTACGGCTATTCCTGGGTAGCGGTGAACGACGTGGTCCGTCAATACGGGGCAGTACTGCGTTCCCTCCCGGGCCACCCCGGCGCCGCCACAGTCCCCCTCCAACATGCAACGACTATATTACACTACCTACGATCCAACGTGGCCAATAGCACTGATAGGGTGATGAGTGCTGAACCGTTACTGAAGATATATGATAGTCTGCTCAAATATCGAGATGCGTTTTTGGATGAACAGGTTAGTCACATTACAAATGCATGCCTCAGAGCTCTGCTTCTTCCCAAGCTACCCTATACAAACAACCCGAAATTTAATCAACACGTATAGACTGAGAAATCTTTATCAAAAGAATAAACTTTTTAACAAAAAAAGATAACCGACTTAGGTTTGTATAAAAGTTTACAAAAGAATCAGGTGCCACAGTTTATGTTATTAACCGACTTTTTTTGAGTATTTAGACGTTGGCACCGACTGACAAATGATAAAGTGTTTTTTTACACTTATAAAATTCTAATACTTTAAATATTAAAGATATATCATAATGTCATAATTAAAATGAAATAAATAATGCTCAACTTTCAGAAAATTTACCAACTCCAAAATGTAATCGTCGAAACAGCTGCGATGAAAAATGACATAGATTTCCGTTGCCAAGAATTTGTGGTTCAAACGAAACTACTGCAAGAAGATAAAGGTCACTTTAGTTTTCCGCTGACACAGAACTCTGAGGAATGGTTATTGACATCTATAGATGTGGAATTGAGCGAAGGATCGGAGGCAGTTTTGGCCGTTGTGAACTATAATGATTTGTCTACACGATTGCCATCTTTAAGGCGATCCATGGAGCTTAAGTAAGTGTAGGGTTTTTTATTTAGTTTACAAATTGGAGTTGATTGACTTTAAACAAACAGTTGTTAACCAACCGGAAGTTGTTATGCCGTGTAATCTCTAATGTTAGCGAGCTTGAGATTGACATAAACAATGTGTCATGATTTTAAATAAATAAAAAAAAGACATCAGAATTTTAAAACATCTCTACGATTAAAAATAGATTTAGAATTTAAATCTTTTTGATATATTGCAGAGGGAATAATGAAATAGAATATCACATGGCTTCCACACAATCGCAAGTTTGGTCTGATAGTAGCCACGATGATTCCAAATACACAATTACTCTACTCTTCATTCATGCGAAGAATTATAGCGCGATAGGTAAGTTTATATTTTGCGTTACACTTGCAATTCGGTCCAACCATGGTAAATTTAATAACTCAAAAACATAATTGATGCCTCATATTGAGATAACAGCATGACATTGAAGTGCTCCTAGAAGTATATTTTCAGTAGTTGGGCAAAAGACTTCTTCACTTACCTAAACTTTTTAACCTCTCCAGAATCGAGATTGACATGCGCACTACGCACATCATCCGAGCCGTCCACCTGGGAGCGCAGTGCGTGTGAAGTGCGAGTTCCTGAACCCAGCCACGTATCATGTAGATGTCGAGGCTTGGGGACTTATGCTTTGTTTACCGTCGCACCTACCACGCTCGTGAGTATAAGGCTTTATCGAACGACGAATCCTGGGCTTAAACAGAAGAACAATAAATATGTTTTGAAAAAATAAATCGTTACTTAAACATTCTGCAGACTGTGACTATCATCAGCTAAAACATTTGATTAAAGTAGGCCTTCGTACATTTATAAATCAAACCAATTTTCTAGACAGATGCGGAAAAGGATTTACGGGAAGTAGTAAAAGTGACGGTTGGTTTAGGAGGTGCGTTATGCCTCCTTGCCGCTCTGATACTACTAATCACACTGCTCGGAGGACGAACTCCTCGCTTACCAGTGTTATTGAAGATGGTGACCGCTGCTGCTCATGGCGCCGCGTTCCTAACGCTGTTGGAATGTGATACTAGGCAGGTGAATATTTACAGAATATATTTCATTTTAACACTTTAATTATAAACCTTTGTCCGTCGTATGGATATAAATTATAAAAAAGGATGTTTATAATGGAACATTTGTTTCTTAAAATTGCACGTCACGTTAAATTCCTTATAAACATAATTTTTCAAACTTCAACTTAACTTTATTCAGGAAGAAGCATGCCCTGGGCCCCTGGGCTGGGTGGTGGCAGCGGGCTGGTGCGCGGGCAGTGCGGCTTTGTGCGCACAACCGCTTCTACTGCAGGCCGAGCTAGCGGGACGAGCGCAGAAGGCCAGCTCCGTGGGCATCTTAGCTGGTACAAAGAATAAATACTCAAACCATAGCCTTACTTATACACACCTGTACTAACGTCGGACACAGTCGGAGAGTAGTTTTAAGTAGACTGTTAAATATTTTTGACTCATATATTCTGTGGATGACTACATTAGTGATGAGGCGGTTTGGTAAAGCTTAATTATGCATGTAATTTTCTGTAAACGTTTGCTGAAATTCAATCTCGATCGTCATCCTTAAAAAACTACTAAGACTAGTATTTCTGCACAAGCATGTCGTATCTCTTACTGAACATCATCATCATCATCAACTTGTTATTTTGACTACTTTCCGATTTCTGTAAAAAATCGCTTGTAATAAAAAAGCTATAAGACTGTACCTCCTTCTTCGAGTATATCTTGTAAGTCAATAAAAAATTTTTAATTTCATTTACTTATTCCTAGGATTCGGTACTCTATCCTGGCTGACAGCGCGTCTCTGGGGCGGCGCACCATTACAGCTGGGTGCGGGGTCACAAGTGGTAGTGACTACCGGCTGTACCCTGTTGGCCCTGCTGTGCCTCGCGCTCGCCGTGTGCGCTGCTCTGCGCCTGCGCATCGTTGTACGTAAGGTGCCCGCGGAACGCCGCAGCTACTTAAGTGATAGGTTAGTAAGTTAGTAATGTGATAACAAGAAAATGAGGACATATCATTTAATTTTTCCGAAATAAAACCGCTGCATTCACACACACAAACTTTGTTTGGTTATTATCTGAGGCTGGTACGTTCATGGTCTACCATATAACAACCACGTTAAACGAAGAACTACCGCCGTTTTGTTTTTTGTAAAACACTACAATTTCAAGTATTTTCAGGATTCGCATAGTACATCACACGCTCATCCTGCTGCTGACCACAACATCAGCGCAGGCAGCAGGACTTGCGTACGTGCAACACGGCGAAGGACGCATACCGCAAGTCTCCGCAATCGCTGTTGCCGCGCTGGCTAATGTAAGTATACCGCACTAAAATATTGTAACATATGAAAGTAAAATAAATAATAAATTAATATTACTGGACATTAAACACAACGTCATCTAGTCCCAAAATAAGCAAAGCTTGTATTATGGAAACTAGATGTCTGATAGTCATAAATAAACATACTTTTTTTGTAAATACATACACATACTTTAGATAAATGAACACCCAGACAGTAGAAAACTACAATGTTCATCACATCATAATTTTGAAGTGTAGTTCAGCACTACACCTCAATTTCAGCCACTGTTCTTTTCTGAAACGCTTTATATTGACTTTCCATATTAAATTTTTAAGGTATTGTAAATGCGGTTTATTGTACATTATTTTATTTTTAATTAACCGATGTTTCGAACCCTTTACATCGAGCGTGGTCACGGGTGACTGAATTCTTTAAATCCTTAAAAAGTAATTTGTTTTTTGTTGGCAGATACTCCTCCTTTCTTATACTATATTCTACAGTTATACAGAATATGAAAGTACTCGCGTTAAAAAAGACGGAAAAAATATATTAAGGCTTCTATTTGCAGGGCATAGCAATATTCATATGCTACGTGGTTTGCGACGAGGAAAGCATAAAACTGGGGCGAAGACTATTATCTCTGCCTTCGAGAGAGTGCAGAAACCAACGCGCAAACACTCTTAGCCGTTAGTACTGTTTTAGGTATATATAATACATAACTTCTCAATGACTCCTACCAATATATCAAAAGGAATCACTTTCTAGAACATCCCGCATCTCTAGTACAGAGAACTTGATTCCTACTTTTGTATAAAAATTATTGCAATGCCCCTTACCAGGATGTCACGATATCGGTAAAGCAGTGGAGTGAAAGAAACGGTCTTGGCCACGAATTTAGACAGGAAAATGTAGAATGAAATCTGTTATTACAGCTCCTATTTCGTATTTCTTTAGTATTAAAAAAAACTTTTGGTATATCACGTGACAATTAATATACTCACGAAATTTTCTATAACTTAGTGTACATAAAACAAAGCGGCGAGGCTGAAAGTCGAGGAGCGATGGGTTTCCTGGAGTCTTCGTCGTCACAAGCCACACCCATGTCCACATATTGGCGGTTTGAAAGCCCTTCAAAAATAAATAGGTAAATATATTATTAAGCCAATTAGATATACCTCATTTATAAAACCGTCAGTTAAGAACGTCGTGGCGTTTATATGCATTCTATTGTGTCATGTTTATACTGTTACTCAGTCTTGTTGAATTGAATACAAATAAAATTCATCATATGAAATACGATTCAGTATTAAATAGTCAAATTATGATAAAAACAAGAGACAAACTTTGTATATAATTTCATAAAAGCATTATCCCCTTTATAGGAAGCTCTCATCCCCCCTCCAAGAAGACAGTCGTGCGGATATCATCCGGTGCGTAGAATACAAGGGTCAACCGCAACACGCGCGCCAGGTCACCACGCGCGCCTGCGACCTCATTCCGCAGGACTACGGCTGCGGCTACGTCGAGCTCGGCAAACCCAACAACACCACCTCCCCTCTCCTCCCATACAACCATGACTTCAACAAAGAATGTTCCCTCTGTGTCCAATCAAACCCTGACGTCTCCAAAATCCCCGCTTTGCCCGTCAAAAGCTGCCTCAAAAAAACCAAAGCCTTCGCTTCTAGTGTATCCCTCCCATCCGAAGATACACCCAGTACAGATATCGTTCTAGTTAATAAAAAGTGGAACAAAACATACGATCCGCCTGACACGGACCAAATGATGAATAAAATTACCAACGACTTGGATTTTTTATTGAATAGACATAAGAGCAAAGAAACGCAGAATCGAATAGAGGAAGCGCCTACTTAGTATAAATTCGTTAGAAAAAATATACATGTAAATTGTAAAATAAATAAAAGTATTAATATTTTAAGCGTAAAATTATTTTCTATATTGTACTTGCATTCAAAAGTATACATTTTATCCTGCTAAGCTCAAATTATTTTTATGTTTCGTAGTTTTATTTTATCTTTTATTTACTAACTTAAACTAACTTAATAAATATTATAATTTGGAGCAATGTTACCATTAATTGTGATATACTGTGCTCACACTTTTTTATGTTATAAAACAAGGTTTTATTATTATTATTTATTAAAAAATTCTTGTGTACAAATTATATTAAGAACTAAAATACTCATTACATATAGAAGTAATCATATTTATACAATACAATTTTGAAAGATTTTTTATTGAAAATAAAGACAGAATTCTATTTTGCGTTTTATTTTTTAGCCACATAATTTATCTTAATTGGTTACCTTTATTAAGTCCTAAAATAAGATGATGGTAAGAAAAACTTGATCATTATAGATCGGACGAAACTGCTCTGATGTTTCCCCAAAAGAATAGTCTATCACTACCATTATACCAAATGCATTTATGACTAGGTTTCCTTTTCACAAGCTCACTGGTGCAGTACCTACCTATTTTTGGTACAACAAAATAAATATTGACTATAGTTTGTAAAAATAGCTTGATCTGTGCTATGCTGTCACTAAAATACACATTTACAGTGCCGACACTTTTAAAATTGTAGCTTTGTGGCATTTCAGAATCATTTTTATTGAACATATAAGAGAAAAAACATGGAAAAAAAAATGATAACAGAAAATGCTGTATGGACTTCAGATTCCCTTGCTTTACGGCATAAATTAACGGGAAATATAAAGTCCCGAATTTTTAGTAGTACATCCATGTCAGACTTTATACGAGGTTTAGAATACATTATGGTTTAACCTTACGTTTTGAACACTTCATCCACATGTTTTTTCATTAACGATTTTTTATAGCCTTAAAATCCTAGTCTTCACTGACAGTAAATAAAAACCACGATGTAAATTCCAATAGTTTATTATTTTATAGTAAACTTTATAAAGCGATAATTTGGTAAGCAAACAGCTTTTATAATTTTATACAAAACAAAACATACGTTATGTATATGTATAGGATTGTTATAAATAAATTCTCTCTAACAACATCGATGACTTCTTACATATGTACATCAATATTCCATTTAATCTTATTTAAACAGTTAATATTATTATTATTATAGACTATGAAGCTCAACATTTATCAACACCAATATATTTAGTTAGTGCCTGTAACGTCTATTACAAAATTTATTTCTAGGTTCATTAAAACGTGGTGTCTGTGTTAAATATAACATTTAATTAATACAACAATATGTTTTTCAAAGTAGAATACAATCAAATGGATGGGGACAAATATATACACCCCAAAACTAATTCTATGTGCTTCAAAGGATTTTACAAAAATGCGACACGTTTTAAGAAATTAAATAAAGCCAAAAAATTGTAACAATTTTCATATATACATTTTTTCATATTTTACTTCGATATTTACAAAGATCTAAGGATTATCAAAACATCAAAACATTTATGGAATACCAACAATTTACAAGCCATTACATTAACATAGAAAACGCTGTTTGATATTTCAAATAAAGCATTTCAGACTGACTTAGACAATAAAATCAACAAAAAGATCAGAATTATATTACAATACATTTGCATCACAGTAAGGTATCGTCTGTAGTATGATTACATTTTAGGTTTTATAGGACAAAAAGATATATTCATATTTCGTTACTTTGCCTCTATAGTACGCATCAGATATTTTTTAATGTTTAAAAATCCCTTATTAAGACATTTTTGGATGACGAAAATTACATCTTAATCTAGTTATAATGCGCCCTGATTCATTAAAAAAGACACTTTGTCTTTTTATACAATTTACATATAATTGGACGACCATTACTTGCATATTTACAAAAACAAGTTTCATTTAATATACATACAATAAGCTTTGTAAAGTAATTTCGAAAACAAATACTATTTAAAATGTAGTTATGTTAAGCAATCAGAAAATGAGTAAAATATTTTTAACAAAAATAAATTCTTATCACAATTTAAATGAAATTTATCTTAGACAGGACTGTAGACATTTAAATATTGTAGGCATCACAGGTTAGTGTGACGTATAAAGCAAGCCTGATCAAAAAATAAGCCGAAAATGTCTACTATCACAAAACGTGCTATGACACACATACACAAAGTTATTTAGTGTACATTAAATTGTATGCAACCGCCGAAACCTACATCAATTCTTCGTCAACCATGACTTTAAGATGCAACACATAAAATACATACATCATAGAAATAAGACAATCTCCTCTTTTTTCAATTAGGTTAAAAATACGATGTTTTCGTTATTGTTTCTTTAATTTATCAGAAATTACGTATTTAAGCATTAAATTAGAAATAATTAAATAAAACATATTTTTATCAGAGCTTGTACAGTTTTGTGATCCTTTCACCGTACCTTTCCATTAAAAGAAATTTCATAGTAAAAAATATTTGTGGTTTATCGGCGCACATTTTTCAGCTTTAAACAAAAAAATATATTATTTATATGCCCCTGAGTTAACAATTATAAGATATAACATTAAAAAGTATAACATATTCATTAAAATAATCAATTATGCATAAGCTTAAACTATTAATGTGTAATTAGGAGTACAAAATATGACTACATTAGATTCAATTGCCATGATTGTTTATTTTAATTTATATTATCTGTTTTATTACTCAAACATAGGTAACAATAAATAACGAAATAATGTAGAAAATTAATTATTTTAAAAATTACTCTCTACTTATGAAGTTTAACAAATAATTGTATACTCATCCCTCAAGAGATATTTAATGTTTCTCGAATTCTTAAATCTATAAACATATATAAAACTCAAAGGTGACTGACTGACATAGTGATCTATCAACGCACAGCCCAAACCGCTGGACGGAACGGGCTGAAATTTGGCTGCAGGTAGATGTTATGACGTAGGCAATCGCTAAAAAAGGATTTTGATCAAATTCCACGGGAACGGGGAAAACAGATAACGCGGGTGCAACCGCGGGGCACAGCAAGTATATAATAAGAATAATTAAAATAAACAATCTTATGCCACTTTATAGATTTCCCGGGCAATTGAGAAAAAGAAAAATTAAAAACATAATAAGATATAGTTCAAAATAATAAATGTACCAAATACAGTGTCCTCTCTTTACTGTCTCTCAACGTTTTAAATATTTTTTCGCCTCTATAAAGTCACTTATATCTACTAACCCATTTTAAAAATTTTTGGTTTAGTTAAGAGAACACATGTATACAAACATTTAAAATTCCATTGTTCAATATTACAATGCAAGTTAACTTAGCGAAAAAGCGTATATCAGGCAAGTTTATTATTCTATTCATATTCTCAACGGTGTTTTAAAAAATATAATTTTACATTTGCGGAAAATCAACAAAATAGATCAAATAAAGGCATACAAATAATAACAGGTATTTTCAGACAAAAGACTCTTGAAAAGAGTTCTATGTTCGTATTTCCTTGCCCAGGTACAATCCTCAAACAGATCATTACATTATCTAGTCCAATGTGTTTCAGTGCGGGCGCGGTGCGGGCACTCCGCGGTCCGCCGATTCATTGGAAACGCGCATATCTGAAAAATAATTTTTACACATTGAAGCAAAGTTTATTATATAGTCGACTAGAAAAAACATGTAGCTTCACTTATTTACAAAATAAAATGGCACTAGAAACTGCAGTAAAGCAGTAAATATTCTTAGTAGGGTCAGTTAGTTATAGATTGTCTTTTCCATTTAAAGTAAAAAATAACTGCCCCATTTAAATTCAATATCCTACCGACATTAAACATTAATGCGTATTACAATTATCATATCATTTTTGCGTATTACCACGGACATTTATTTAAAATTATTATTGGAACATTTCTTACATAAACTAAGGTCACTAGATAAAATAAAAATAGAATTTAAATGCTATATCAAATCTGAGTAACAGGCATTTCTTTATGTTAAAAACGCAGAACGTCTGATCTGCACCAATAAAACTTTATAGGCAAATAAAAACTGAGTAGATTGTTTGTATATTTAAACAAATATTCAATTACTCAGAACAGTGCAGAGATACATTTAGAGATTTTATTAATAATTATGAATAACAGTGGATTTCCCGGATTAAGTGTTGGTCATACAAAAATATATTGAATTTTTATATTATGATAGTCTAATTTGAAGCCTTGATCAGAAATGGACTTTTATTTTGTTTTCAGCATTTTTCTTCTACATCCATTGAAAAAGATAAATCTTTGGCAAAATATAAAATAATTTAGGTGAACTGGCAACAAGTGGAGTAAATAATGTTTTTAAGCCTATAAACATACAAAACATTAATACAAAATTAGTACATGCACATCATTATAAGTAGGCTTCTATATTAATATCATTTAATATCAACAGTGAGATCTGATAAATAAGTAATAATAAACTTGAATGTACATACTGTATAATGTATACACCTTGACACTATCTCTCTGGAACTCAATGCGAATAACATTTACAAGAGTTGATGCATAATATATCTGTTGCCATGAATCATTTTGTATAACGAAAGCGTATAAACATTGCTCTTTTTACACGTCATTTTTAAAACTCTTGGAGTATAAAATATTTGAAAATTTAATCTCCCACATGTAGAACTTCAATGTTTGAACGCGCTAATCTCAGAAATTACTTGTCCGATTAAAAATCTTCTTGTGTTAGTTTTTAAATAGAACCTAAATATATAGCGTGTAGATACGAAAAGATACAGTGTAAGCATGACATGTTACCTTCTCAGTTCACACCTGGACGTCGACGTGAACAGGCAGCAGGTAAATTAGCTGATACGTCTACATATGTGACAGCATCTATAGCTATATTTATCTGAGCTGCGCTGTCTCGTGCGGCATAATTGAAAAAGAGCGTCATTGGTCACCTCTAGCTGTAAGGTGTATATATTACCATAACAGCTAGATTCACCTGTTCTGACTCGAGCGCTACAACAGGAAGAGATAATCTTGCACACTTCCACCGCTTGATAGAGTTGTAGACGCGGCGGCCGTGTGCTACTTCAAGCTGAAAGGGCTCCTATATATATGAGCATAACAGCTATATTCACCTGCGCTGTCTCGTGCGCTACAACTGGAAGAGGTCGTCGTGCGCGCGCTCCAGCCGCTTGAGGGAGCTGTCGACGCGGCGGCCGTGTGCCACCTCAAGCTGAAAGGGCTCCTATATGTATGAGAATAGCAGCTATATTCACCTGCGCTGTCTCGTGCGCTACAACTGGAAGAGGTCGTCGTGCGCGCGCTCCAGCCGCTTGAGGGAGCTGTCGACGCGGCGGCCGTGTGTTAGCGCGGAGGGCGGCGGCGGCAGCGGCGGCGGGATCACCTCGTTGTACGACGTGGAGGCGCCCATGGACGCCGACTGCCGCAGCCGCGCCGTGGGCCGGTGCCGCACGAATTCGTCCTCGAAACCTTTCACGAATCTGAAACGTATACCAGGCTATGTTTGTATTGACATAGATATTACACAATATCACAGAATGAGAAATTCAGGTTTGTAGAGCATCGCAAAGACAATCTAAACCCATTGATTTAATAAAAAAATCTTTAAAATTACATTTAAGATAAGATGTTCAGTAATATCTGTGTAAATAGAGATTGTATTGTGCGGTACAATAATTGGCTATAGAATTACACATCATGCATGTCTTACTCGTATTCTTACAGAATAATACGAAAAACCTAACTAATGTTATCATACTATAATGAAATGAACTTAATTATAATTTAACTTTCCTCTAGACACAATAATTATTGCGAAGTGGAAGGATTTATTTCAATAAGATTATATTTAATTATTTTAATTAGTGCTCGATATACCTCGTGTGTATGGATAGTCTTCGTTATGTCAATTACAGAAAACAAATGCATTAGAATACGAACTGCAGTGCGAGCATACAATAAAATATTCTATTCTATGATTGACGATGGTAGTGTGCCAAGTTTGGCTTAAATTTGGCAAACGACGCTCAGAAGAAATCAATAAGTTAAAAGCCATGAATTAGGTTAAAAACGTATTAAATTTAAAAGAAATAAACCCCTTTATTATACTACTTTAAACGTTTCATTTTTTTATGTTTTGCATGTATAATTTACAATACACCCCATCTCTATCTTATCTATAAGGAGCAGTTCTTTTCTTTAAAATCTCATAACACATCGATTTTATCGAAGATTTATTCCAATTAAGGCTATCACACCGGGTTAATGTCCCAAAATTCGGTCACATTAAATTCTAATTCATAACTAAATCGGTACACAAACTATTCCACCACACAAATAAAAACGTAATATAAACAAATGAGTAGGTTTTATAAATCTAGAATAACAAAATTAATCCTTGTCTTAAATTTTACCGAATATTACGTCAAAAGTGTAAGCAGATGTAGCCATAAATCATAGATAACATTCGATCAACAGCCAACACCATAGCTTTTACAATATTTTTTTATTTTTCAGAATAATACATATAACGCCTTTGATTCCGATCAAAGCGGTATCCTGGAAGTCGAATACCCATTGACCTCTTTTATAACGCCGCACGAAGGCCGAGCAAATACGTCACATGATGGTGAGACACGCCAACTATAGTTGAGAGTTGTGGGTGATGCCTCCCCTAACGTACAAACGTAATAAAAGGTCAAAACATGAGGTCATTAAGAGATAGTACTCAATATTTTTACAGAGTATTTTTTATTTTAATTAAACGTTATATATAATTATTATACAATTAATTAATTAAATTAAAAATAAGTACTTTTAAGTAGTAAACATTTTTTTTGGCCCCAACTGGAAATCGAACCCGAGACCTCTCGATTTGAAGTCATCAACCACTAGACCTACGAGGCAGTCAATTCAATTTCTTGCATATTATTGCTACAAGCATATTCGAGAATCTTAAACGTGTCTGTAGTGTAAAACTTTCGCCTATGTTTAAATTAGATAGAAATCAACTGAAAACGCCGTCGTTAGTGACGTCACACCAAAGATGTAGTGAATGATAAATGATGCGTGTAGCAAATAATTAATTACAACAATTCAACAGCCTAATTTCTAAACATAAGTATTGTTTGAAAAATTCCAATGTTTGTCATCAATCATCATATTTCCATTGTTTCTAATCTTCAGGAAAACGTCCATTTAGCTCAAATTACTTAATTGTTAGCTATTTCAAATGTTTAAATCAGGAAAATCACAGAATAACATAAGTCAGTATAATTATTGGCCTAAATTGCTGATTACGGGAAAACAAGAGCCAGATGAAACTTCTGCACATTTACTACTCTATGACATAAAAATATTAATCGTCTATAGAATCCAAAATAATATAGTCTATACATAGTTGACAATAACCCGTCGAGACTACACAAATAGCTTTATGAGCGCATTAAAGGATCACGATAGGCTAGTCCCTATGTGGGCGTCACAATCACACCAGGATCGCATATCACTGATAAAACTCAGCCGAGTGAATATAACGTCTGGATATCATTTACTCCACTATATAAATTGTATGCACTTCTACCCATTTTTCAGGTTTAAGTAGGATAAACGCAAACAAGCAATGCTTGCAATGCATGCTAAACTCAATTATCTATCCCCCTCCTTTTCTTCGATTTGCAAGTGTCAATAAGAAGATGTATGTAGCCTATGCCTAAGCCTTCCACATTCATTCTAACGAATTCAATAACACGTCACAATATGTCAAATTCCGTCCAGCCTTTTTTGGGTTCTAGGGCGTGCCACAGAAATGGATATATACAAACGTATACACATAAGCTTGAAAAACAATGAAAATATTCCTTTTATTGATGTCACACCCATTTTATTCAATTTTATTTCTATATTTGAACTACGTTGCAATAAGGTAATGTAAATGTTATACCTAGTATACCCCGGTTTTATTTACCTTGAATGACCTTTGGTTCACTAGGAATGTCGAGGCGCTCCATTATTAAAGAATACTTAGAATCAACGAAGTTATTTATTTAGTTAAAACTTCAAGTTTCTTATAAAGTATTAAATACACACTTTTACCAAAAAAAATAACGTAACCAAAACGTGACCTAAAGAGATGAGAATCCACACAAAGACGGGCAAATTTATTTATAGCTTTACTCTCATAACCAAATTGAACCAGAACGACAATTGGCCGTTCAGAACACTAGTGCTAAACCAATTTCAACTTTGCTGGAACGAATTTATGTTAAAATTGCTTTACATCCCACTCCATACAAAGTATGCATATTTTCAAACAAGATCGTAAAACAGCCAAAAGTCGGTATCGTGTTGTAAAACATTTTTCATTTAGCACGATATGTGTCATACAAAACAATTAGAACTGTAGCCTTGAATTATGTTACAATTTCTGTGAGTATATGATAAATACAGTCGGCATATTCGTTTTACGATTAAGTTATATCGAAAAAAATCAATATTTTCAAACAAAGCATCAGAACCTACCATTCTTTGAATTTTAATATCTGAATTCTCATACTTTAAAACATAAATGACAACAATAATACGTAATAAAAGTATATATATTTTTATTAATATGTACTGCCATAATTGCCCATATCAGTTTGAAATAGTTATTTTGAGACAGTAGGAATAGAAACAAAATATTATCAATTCCTTCAGATATTGAAGCGATTATGGGATTATTTAGCTTCAACTATTAAAGAGCCATTAAAGGCTTATAAAACAACACTTTAATCTATTTATTAGGTTTATCCGAGCGGTTTCTATCTTTTACTTAATAATTTAGAAATCTAATTCAACAAAAAATCAGTTGACCTCGCATTCTTACTACTTTTTTAACTTAAGTCCTTTGCTTTAACGAGTTGCATATACCTTTAGGTGGAATGTATTTGAAACATCCGAAATTCAAAATTGAAATACACCAGAGACGGTTATAAGTAAATATTTACCGTACTGCAACCATGTCAATATTAACTAGCAAGCACAAATTTTCCACGCGTCTATTTGCGTTTTATGTCTACATTATGATTTATGATACAGACGGATCTTCGTGAATATTTCATATAAAAGTTTTATTGCTTTTCGTTGCTGTCCGTACCGCGGCTGTCGGCTGTCGAAAGCTCTGGAGAGTCTTTTAGGCGGAAAAGTGTTACCCACCCACGGTCAAGTGTTATTCATATCTGCGATGTATTATAACGTTTGAAAGACTTGAAATGTTATTGTTATTTTATTATATCGGATTTTTAAACAGACATATAAACTGGCTATAAAATATAATGGAAAGTATTGAGAAAATGCAAACAGGAAAGATAGGTCAGCACTCGTATCGATATTGACTTGTAGAAACTTTTTTAAAATAATATAATAGTACAAAACAATACCCAAATACTAGCATGAAAAGAATTAAGTTTTATTTAATTATAATTAAAAATAATAATAATATCCTTCCGATCGATATGGGCATAATGGCCAATCTCAAAAGAAACTAGCAAGGTGCGGAGGAAATATAACAGTACACAATTAGTGCGAATCCGATAAGATGACAAACCGACACGACCGGATAGAGATGAGGCGCAGGAACACCACCAACTTCCTGACTCAGTACTGCAACTAACATTTTATGTTACAAAACCTCAATAACTTTAAAAAAATATATATTACACTTTATATGACGCTCTATAAATCACTCAAAAAATGCGAACATCGAATAGGTATACATATATAGAGAAAACTCGATACAAACGGCTAGTGTGTACCACCCACTTAATTTTTTTCTGTCATAATGTAAGTAATTTATACATTGGTGCGTACTTATACACGCGTATCCGATAATTACGTATAAGTAATTACGTTACACCCACTCGATTGAAAAATTGCAATATTTTCCATGACTCAATATTTAGTGGACGTGACTATATCGCGATTTATTTCTATTGTATAAAGATATCATTTGTAGTAAATTTATTATTACTCGAGATCTCTTCGGCATTAATTAATATTATCTTCTCAAATTTCGTCGTCTTACCCGTTATATTGGACTGTACTTATCGAATCAAATCAATATTTCAATATTCGTTAAGGTCGATTTGATTATTGTAAACTATTTTCTGTGGTCGATTATGTATATTCATCCAGACATCAATCGGTGTCGTATTACGGTTTTCATCGTACCATCTTACAATTCTATATAATATCAAAATAAATTGTTAATAATAGTTAATCATATCATAGTTTAAAATACCGTATCGATGCCTACTTTGTGTCAACAAATATTCAACCAGGATTTAATAAGTGCAGTGCAGCATAACGGAATAAAGATTAATTTAAGAGCAAAAACTTCCTATTTAACACCTAATCGAGTAACCTTGACAATCCTTAACTCCTACCTCGTGACGGATCATTCTGACGTTGGACATAAAAATTATTCCTCCTTTTATTTTTACGGAAATCGGTTAAAAGATTATGCACACAGAAAATAAGAAAGGTGACGGTAAAATAATACCTGGATATAAGAGCAAGCACTTGTTAAGGATGGAATAAAAATTGTTATTTTTTTATGTAAAAGATAGTAAGTGATATTTTTATTCATATAGCTTTTGTTTATTTTCAAAAAATTACCTACACGGCTTAGAAAAGTTCCAACCAGGATTTAATGCAGCGTGTCGAAAGAGAGACTAATTTACAAAAAGCAAAAAATGCCTATTAAATAACTAATCGAGTAACCTTGACAATCCCTAACTCCAACCTCGTGACCGTTCATTCTGACGGCAATAAAAAGATGCATTATGTACGCGGAAAATAAGAAAGGAATTTGCGCAAGCGTCATGTGACTGGTGCAGACTTAGAAAGTATACGAATTATATGTATAACGTCAGCGTGCATCAATAAAACATGTTACTTTTTTACTGAATAGGTTAAAAGCATTTTTGTGAAGTCTGAATGTAGAATGAGGAAAATACCCGTTATCTTTTTCACTGGCATTATAATAAACTTATTTACAAACATGTCATGAAAAGACTGTCATTCTATATGGTCGAGAGTATAATTGCAACAATAAACAAATTTACAGTTGAACAAGTTTTCTAAAAATTGTTTAATATAGCAATTTTATTTACTTATAGCATGTATGTCTGATTGATTGATTTGAAAGAATCATAAAAACATAATCAATAAAGGTTTTTCTTAACATAAATATGATATTCCATCCTAATATGATCTTCTTGACATTTTCCCACATATATTTGTATAATATTTTTTTTAAACATCAAAAAAATTGTATTTAATCATCTATCGATAATTTAATTACAAATAAACATATACTATTAGCATAATCATGGTGGACTTTAGATAAAATATAATAATTATGATATTGTAATTTGTAATATATGTACTGTCATATTTGATACACATATAAATAAAAATTATTGAATGAATATTATTCACAGTAAAAGAAATTATATGCAAATATGGCATATCTGTTTTGCATATTTGATATGATTTATGGAAATATTAACCCATGGCCTACAAATAACAAAAATAAGTGTAATAATTGAAGGTTATTCCGTTTATATATAATAGGCCAAAATATTAAGCAACACAAACATCAAAGGTTGTGTTATCAAATTTGGTAAACAAATTTATCAGGAGTAACTCCCAGTGTCATATTTGCTCAATGATTGCTATTTTATCATGGCTTATAACAGTTTATTAATAATATGTAAAATATTGTATACTGTTAGTGAACTGTGTTCTAAGCACTAACATTATTGTAAAATAAAATCACACATTGTGCATAAAATAAAATGTATAGATTTTTCTTTTAAATAAAAAAGTAGTTCACATTAATGAATTTATACTGTTATCTATGAAATGTTTCTTGTATGGAAGCCTCCTTAAATACTGATTTTATTATGGTTTTTGTATTTGTTATTCAATCGGCAACAGAAATATCATCTGCAAAAATTTTCAACTGCCTATCACAGTTTGTGAGTTACGCTCTGTTGACAAAAGGTCTAAACCATAGTTTTAAAAGAAAGGGCCTATTTTATCTTTTGGCCACAGAACCCTAAAAATTGTTTATATTGTTCGATAAGAATCAATATTAAGTGTTCATTAATATTTAAAAAAAATTACAAATCTTTTTATCAAATCCATATTGAAGGTGTTAAAATTCCAACTATTTTATAAATAGTAATGTATCTTTAATATTATGGAAGTAATTAAAAATATCCTGCATTGTTTTCCTATCCTACTGCCTCCTACGTAAATTAATGACTAGCTTTTTATTCCAGCAATAATTGTTAACAATCTCCCATTGCTTTGCTAAGAATGTTATTTGACTTCTACCAAGGACAAGTATAAAAGAACATATATTCTTAGGGATTCTCCCTTATAAATTCCAGGTATTACACCCATAAAATACACCCATAAAAATTATAACAAATTCAAAGTTGTTCATCAATTAACTTTACTCAGCTCCATAGTTTCATTTTTTCTCTTGCCCTGGTTTATATTAACCAACCATAAAGTATATTTACTATTATTTACAATACAGTAGGTTCATATCTAATCATGTAGGAAGTTCATTGCCCTCTAAGTCATAGCTAACTGCATATTATAATGTATTTGATACAATATTTTCTATGCTAATGAGAAACATAGTACATTTCAATAAGTATGTGTACTCACTCGCTATTCTCCTTGGTTTTCTCAACATGTTTCTTTATTGTTGCAATGGAAGAGTCCAATCTATTTAGAAAATTGTCAAATGATTCCTTTTCGTCTGGACTGCCGGGGGAGAAGTCTCGTGTGGGCATGCCTGCTATTGAGGCTCGATGGTTCGGAGGCGCAATATCAGTCACTCTTTCACCATTCTCGTAAAATGGAGAATCCTTAGTAACGGGAATCAGTAAATATTCTCTTAAGAACAAACTGTCCGATGCGAATAAACGATTCGCACGTCTTATCTTCTCCATCTAAAAACGAAAACAAGTTCACTTAATTATAAATTCATCCAATAAACTATTTATCAATATTATGATGATATCTCCACTTACAGTAACACCATATTTTAATGCAATTCCTTGTAACGTATCACCTTTGGCCATGACATGCTTGATATATTCCTCGTTCCTCTTCATGTGATTGCATGTACTACCGTATTTTTTTAAGGGTCGAGCAGATTCTCGAATAGAAATTCTTTCGTCGAAGAGACGATCTTCCTCCATGTTTGACGTAAACTAAAGTGACAGGAATTGACAGTAGCCATGTCAGGAAATAATAGACAAAAGGTATGCTATGAAGTTAGCTCTAATAAACATCGTAGCTGCGTTCCTTATAAATAGAATTTTTTTGTAGTAATTATTTTTATTAATATAAAATATTGTGATAAAAAAATGATTTATAAGTACCTAATTATAATTTGTGTCAAAAAAATAAATAAAGTTTAAAAAAATGGTAGTTTTTTACGTACCACACTAGATGGCAGATATATTTCACATGACGTGACCATGCTCTTTGGACGTGACATGATTGGCGAATGTT
The DNA here is from genome assembly GCA_001586405.1 of Phoebis sennae. Classification (NCBI taxonomy): domain Eukaryota; kingdom Metazoa; phylum Arthropoda; class Insecta; order Lepidoptera; family Pieridae; genus Phoebis; species Phoebis sennae. The sequence continues at coordinate 282,642 of LQNK01000371.1, read as the reverse complement.
GTCAATATTTCATTCGTTCGTCTCTTATTCCGTTCATGTCATTCAATTCCCCACCGCCCATTCATAATTCGTTTCATTCAATGATGAGTGAACAAAATCAGTCCCTTGATGTATTTTGTTGTAGGTGGACGTTCTTCAGTTGTTTTTTAATAATTCTAACTTGCAAAAATTGTGGTGTTTTGAAATTTAAATTCAGTGTGTGACAAAGTACTGATTTCAAATCGATAACAATTTGTAATATTTTATGTGTGGTCTAAGAGGATTTAGTTTGGATTTTATTTCATGATTTGTATTTACACACATGTTGTGATCAATACAATTACCGACTTTTTTTAAGAGGGTAAGTATGAATGAAAGTGTTAATAACTGTTTAAGATGGAATGTCTTATGGTGTCATTATAATTTTTATTTGGTTATTGTTGGGCGTTTGAAGTTAAAGCGAGTGTTTGGCCTAGCGCAGAAGCACCCGCCCGAAGCTTTGCAATGGGGTACCGTACAGCTGTAACCCGGGCGAATTTGCGGGGGTTGAGCTGGGTCGGCGATGTTTATTACTTTATGGTACCATATTTTTGGGGTTTGCTTGCGCTATAATAATTTAACGTATAACTGATGTTTAGAAAATAAATAATTGTAATTGCTAATCAATAGAAAAACCTAATTAATTTAGGTAAAACAGAATGCAGAATGTAATCAATGTTTTAATATTTTCCAAAAACACGAATCAAATTAAATCAGCAGCATTCTTTACTTTGTTTTCGGAAACGTATATTTTTTAAGTTCTATTGACGTCGTATCGTAAATCGTAATACACATTCGTTAGTTCTTGTGCGATTAGTATAATTAAAAAATATGTACCAAATTCAGTCAGAATTTTATTTATCTACTGATTAAAACAAAAATTCCATTGATAAAGAATTTCTACGAACTATTCACAATCCCTCAAAATGTATTGCTTACGCACGTACCTACTCAAAGTAGTTAGAAGTGACAATCAAAATGCACCATAGGCAGTATCGATTCATACCCACACACGTTCGGGCCTCGAGTGGTGCATTGTTGCTGAACGATGCAATTTACAGGACGTGAAGGAAGAAATAAGAATACCTGGGCGAACGATCGGGGACAAAACAAAAGATCACATATGTAGCAGGCTATATGTACACTTGATGTTAGTTCGTGATAATGTTCATACGATATTGTTCCTTGTTACCAAAAAATGTCTTAAATTCATAAATTAGGTAAGAACTAACGGTAGCTGTGCGCAAATTACCCACATTCAAATTCGATAGAGTCCCTATACAATATAGAATAGTATCAATATATTATATAAAATAATCTAATCACTTAATTTACATCAGCTATTCAATATTCCTAAAAACTAATAGTACTCATAAAAACGAATATCTAATAAACTCTTAAAACAAAACAAACGTACGCTACGAATAGTAACATTAGTTGACGCATTTATTTCCTAACAGATATCATGTGCTTATCAGTCATCACTAACCTATCGTAATAACGGTGATGGAATCCCAACTGTCCCTTGACTAATAGATTATTCACAACCAGTTATGAAATAAAAAGAAAAGTCGAGTACATGAGTCATGTTCGTGGAATCCGAGGCTTTTTACGTGGTACCCTAATGACGTGTGACTCACAACGGATCTTGACTTTTCTTTAGATAAAATGATAATCTATTATTTATAACCTTGTTGTATGCTTTCGAATAGTTCGTAAAGAATCGTGATCTTGTATAGATTATTAGAAGTTTCTTTCGGACCCTTACAAACCCTTTCAAGGAATAGTGGCTTGTGCAAAGCAGTACGACTCAACTTGTTTAGTAATGTTTAGACGGGAGATGATTAGCTTTATATACTGCATAACTGTATGCGCAAACACAATCCTATACTAATATTCCAATGGAATTACAGAATGTCCAAGCGCAGAACCGAAAGCTTTCCGTTCTTTGCGTTTTTACGAGGTAACAGCAAACTTGTTATAAAACTCATAATTACGATTTGCACGAGATCGCTCTAGGCTTTACAAACTCGTTAACAACTACGACATAATGAGCTAAATTCAAAATTAAAATTTCATACTTCATGAAACTGGGCTTGCATTGAATTATTTTTTAAATCAACTCGTAAAATAAGTATGGTAGTTATCTTTGTTAATGGGTAACGACTAACGACTAAGCTCGGTAATCATAATGTAAATAAACATGACTATATAAATCAACAGCTATAAATATATGAGATTCATCGCCATCCGTCGTATATAACTTTAATAAGGCTGTATAACTTAACACATCAATTTAGCAGCCATTAAGCAATTACAACATCCGAGTATGTACCTACGTCTAGCGGAACAAATTTACTACCAATTATGTTCAAAATGAAGCGTTATTTGAACAAACTTTTCTTTTAATTGTTTTATCTGCCTACGTGTTTAAACGGAGATTTATTACAGAGGTGATGAGAATGAAACATCGATTTAGTATAACGCATTAGCGTAGATTTTACGATAAAATAATTTGCGTTAATGGTGTACAAGGTGGGCCCTCTTTTGGCACTATTATAATATAATGCCGTAATAACCTCAAAGGGGAATTCTTTTGGTATGTTTCTGAAAAAGAATGAAATATTACATTTTTGCTAATTAATAAAAACTATTACCAATAGTGGAATAAAAACGAAATGTAATTGACACTCCATTATAAAAGCTTTAAACCTTTTGCAATGAAAGCTAAACAGAATGAATTGTCCTGAATCAAACGGCAGATCCTTTTTATAAAATGGCCGGGTGCATTGTCAGCAGATTTGACAAATATTTTTTGTATGGTCGCAGTAAAGCGCATTTTATGCCGAATTTAAACGAGGCGTCAGGTGAGATTGGCAAGAGTAACCAGACCGGAAAATGTATTGCAACATACTTTGCGTTTTATTATACTTAGAAATATTTAATGTAAAATATACAAAAAATTATTAATAAAATGTATATTTGTACTCTAAAGAGTCTTGCATGGAGAGCAAAGAATGTTTTACCATATAATTTTAATAATAAGAGTTGTGACAGTGATGTAAAATAATTCACTGCCTGTTTTGTGACTTGTTTTAAGGTAGAAAAACAATTTATATTTATTTAATATATGTATATCACTAAATTATTTTATTTTATTTGAGCTTACTATAATTAAACTTTAGTTGCTGACTATACATTTAACGGTACCAAATATGCTTTAGGTACCGGAAGAACTACGTCAGCAGGTACAATACAGGTCCGAATATGGTCTTACACCAAATGACCGCGCAATCGTTATTTCTTAGAAGGGCATGACGCGGGCGCCTGATGTAAACAATGTAGTGAATTTACGAATACTAAAATTAACCTTTACCGTAAGATGATTTATGGCCATGGTAATATCACAGTGTTAAAATCAGATGTTGGCACGATTTTTAACGTTTGAAAGGGCTGTCAAATTGTGTACACACTTGGAAGTAAGAATCATGGCTTTTGATACAGAGTGTATTCATGCTTCGCATTATAAGAAATAACCTTTGTTTTGTGTAAGAAAACATTTAAAATGCAATATATTACAAAAAATATCGACGATACCCTTTTAAATTTTAAACAAAAAAATTCGTTACCCTTGAAAGACGTGTCCCACAATACGAACGGAAAATGTCGACATTTATCGAAGGAGATCTGGAACGCTGTCTATGTGACAGTCTTGTGCAACGACTGTATGTATTATTTATACTGTGGTTATATTATGAAGATGAAATCACATGAAACTTTATCCAGCATAGTATTGACTCATGTACAACTCAAATAATGAATAATATTATAGCAACTTTTAAATTGAGAGATATATTAACGGCTTTCAAATAAAAGAGTGGAAAACGTAAACTAAAGCCTGGCATCGGTTTAGTGCAACATTACGTAAATCCTTCTTATTCAATTTAATGAAAGTTTAATTTTTAATACGTTGAGTGAGCTAAATATCGCAGTAAGAATATTGTGAAGACAATAAACGTTCACTTTCAAACAAGTCATACTGCACCATTCTTCCTTATTGAAAACACATATGTCCGTAATAACATGTACGGTAGTACAATTCTATATTATAACTAGACGAGCGTTCCGGCTTCCTTATTGCTATGTAGTTTAATATAAACGAAGATATATCGAAAAATTTTATTTATATGACATAATATGACTTACGGCATAAATTTGAGTTTATTACGGGATTTCATTACTTATAATCAAGTATAATAAACCGCGTTTAATATCCTTTAGTAAATAAAGTATTTGCGTTAAAACAAACACACGAAAATACTCCTTATAAGTTAATAAATCCTTTTTAAAATAATTATATTCACGTTGCTCTCGATAAAGAATACAAAAAAATATGTATAAAGAATGACAAGATAGAAAAATAGGAGTAGCAGATGTCGCAACACAATCTCACCATTACAATGTTCATAAGCAAGTATTTTATTAAAATTAAATATTTAAAAATCTTAATGCACTTAACGTAGCCTCGGTCGTCATTAGCATAATTTATTTTATCAGCTCAAAGCGGACAGATGTTTGGGTCCATGTACCTACGAAACAGGTGTGCGAGTGCACGAGTCTATTTTTTGTCCCATTTTTTGTAAACAAAACCTATTTTCTATCTCATTCACTCCTTATGATGCTAGATGAGTTAAATTATGGAGTTATAAAAATAAAGACACCGGAACAAATTATAGTCATTTTCTCTTATTTATAAAATTAAACAGTGTCCATTGTATCCTTTCTTGATTTATTGATTATCGCCGTTGTATTTTATAATGATATTTAATTACTAGCTTAGCTCCGTGGTTTTACCCCTCCCGTTCCCGTAGGATTTTCGGGATAAAAACTATCCTATTACCTTCCTCGCGCTTCAAAGAATCTTTGTACAAAATTGTATCCAAATTGTTCCAGTAGTTTCGGATCCTATTCAATTCAAATAAACCAACAAAAAATCTAATCTTTCCTCTCTATAATATTAGTATAGATTTTTGTGGTGAATTCCGAATGGTTGTTTAATGAATGAATGTTGTAACAACCCATAATAAAACAATATAATAAAAATAATAATTACATTTATTAAAATAATATATGAGTAATCATATGTTTCCATATTGACGTGTCAATAAATACAACAAAGTATTATAATTTGTTAAAACTCCATCATTTAAATAATGAGCGAATAGTTGTGGTGAAAGCATTAAAATATAATAATTTAAATAAAAGCCTCTTTATATTACGTATCTTAATATCTTTACGAGTTAAATAATTTAAAATTTTGCTCATAATATTACATAACTTTTCATAAGGAAATATAATACTTCCTATCTTCGAAGTGGAGATTTCTTCATTCATTTGTTTTGAATTATTTTCGTAACATGAAGTGTTATTAATATGAACAGAGGAAATAATGAAAAGAAATAGGTTAGGAATTGTATCTGTGTCCTTTTCCAAACCGAAAACAGCATTATCTCTTCGGTTATTTAATTTTTTTCTTCATCTAAATAATAATATAATTTAAATTTAAATTTCTTTGTTATATAATACTTATAAAATCAGTTACATAATTCTTTATTAAACAGTGCTACTCTTTTTTATCATTCAAATTATCGTCCACATCCAAATATAAAACGAACATATAATTCGACCAACCACAAGTTTCCACGTAACAGCATTTATACGCGAAATCGTTTAAAAGTTAGCCGACGGTCAAATGCAGGAATAAACGCATTTATCGATACGAGGCAGCTGCGACAGATTTATTTTTTGCGATGTCGGAGAGTTTGCAATTTGCAACTGCACCTTTGATGTCGACCTGTGGTTTGGAATATTTCTCTCGCATTTTATTTGTTTATGTGCGTCGTGATGTTTTTCTGAAACAAATACTACGAAAGACTTTGTTTACGTATAAGATTTTATTAGTTTCACTTTTTAATAATTACGTATTTGTTTAGTTGAGTTTTAGTTTGAATGCTTAAAGATTGTTAAGATAAAGTAAATAAATAAATAAATAAATAAATATTCCTGGACATTTAACACAACGCCATCTAGTCCCAAACTAAGCAAAGCTTGTACTATGGGTACTAAATAACTGATAGACATACTTAAATACTTTTTTTTTGTAAATACATACATACTATAGATAAATTAACACCCAGACAGTAGAAAATTACAATGTTCATCACATCATAATTTTCTACTCGTGGGGATCGAACCCACACCCTCCGGCGCAACAGACCATTGCCGAACCACTGCGCCAACCGGGTCGTCGGGTAAAAGCCATTTTATTATAATTAATGAATACCTAATTTCTCGTGTTATGTGTTTTAACATTCATATATAACAAAAAAATCATGTATGATTATTATGAAAGGTTTTATAAAAAGGAACAACACTTTAATTAAATGAAAAATCAGTTTTCTTTGATACGTATAATTTTACTAAACGATTTTAAACATATTACATAAAAGTCAACGTAACATACAAAACATTTCAAATAAAATAAATCGTTTGCCACATACGCCAAAACGCGAAATTAACGACATTGGCAAACTTTCCGCAGGTTTTTCCATATAAGTACGATAAAGTTCAGCCATCAATCATATGTATCGAGTGATGAATAATGGATATTTACTGTAACCTTAGCCTTTGATGTCGATTTTGTTCTCTATTATATAAAACTGCCCTCCGAACCAATGGTAAGCAAAATATATGACAATAATCGTTTAAAGTTTCAAGTAAGGTATATTTCTATTCTATGAGATTCGATCTACGTTCATAGTATAGACTTAATAGCCTTAATATATAAAATGTTTTAAATAATATAGCGCTAAGCTCACGGTTACGCTGTTTATGTACCTACTATATTTTATCTATTCAAAGAAATAAAGGAAGAGGCAATTATGTTCTAAGTAGGGTAATAAGCTAAGCCTAAACTATCTTAAATATTTAATTAACGCTGCGAGATAATAAAAGAACAAAATATGGATAATGCATGTCTAAGAGGAAAACCTTATTTAGATGAATAATGGTTTATAAAATTAAATATATAAATCTATGTCGAGACATCATAACATTGTAAGTAATTCGGACTTTTCTAATAATTTATAATGTTTATTTCATGCTGATAAAAATTGTACAATGTAATTTTAGCGAGAACCATCGGATGTTTTAAAATGAGTATTAATATTCGAATCAGATTTAACCGAAGCCGCAATTACCAACCGGACGAGAAGCGACCGGTCAGCTGTTATCTGCGCGCGCGCAATCATGCACCCATTGTATGTTATAATATTTCGCCAATTATATTTTATAAGGATTTCATAATTAACAATATGTTTTTATGATTAAACTTCTGTTAAACGTTTAAAAGAAAAAAAAAGCATTTATATTATAATTGAAAATATTTCTTCTACGGTAACGTCGCCTGCAATTCCTCCAAATCCTTTTAAAGCATCGATCGTACGTGTCTTGGTGTATTAATTAAGTACATTTACTACTTAGTATTGTTATTTACGTAAAAAATGGTGTCCCTCTAGTGGGATAGGTTTTACAAATTGTCTTGAAATGCAGTATAAATGACTTCTTGGGTTAAGTATTATTTCTATTGAAGAAGTTATTCTTACTTTGCTGTTTTTGAAATTCATTCAATCAAAATTATCGGCTAGCTTTTTTTGGCTATAGTTACTATAAACGTAAGGGGATATATCGAAACTTAGTATCTTCTTGTGTTTGTTTTAATGTGAGTGCTTTCCATATTAAATGAAATACTTTTAAAGAATTTTAAATGCGAGTTAATAATAATGTAAAATAATATTTAATAAACCACGTTTAAAATCCTTTAAAAATTATTTATTTAGTATTGAAATTTCTATATAAATTGCCTTCACATCTTTATAGTTTCTCAAAGATATACAATTACCCTGGGAAAAGGTAAAATAGTTACTAACGAGTGAGTGTTAACAGTAAAGGTACCTTAACTAACAACCAATCTTCACACACTTGTCAAAACCTAACACTAATACTCATTCATGAAACTCGTTGTGTTCATTAGCACTTCGTAATTATTTCGGTAATAATAGTTTGCTCAGCAATAAGCTGGTACGACCTATTTTCGTCGTCTCCAATTTAAGTTTTTATATTATGTAGTTTTAAAGCTTCAGTCGTTAAACTCATAAAACTTAACCTACAATGACCGTAATGACTTTTAAGTTCGTAATATAATTAGTAATTTATTACTTTAGATTGCTATATCAGTCTCATATTTATTTTGAGATACAATTTTAATATCAATTTAGTGTGATCTAAACTCTTTATTTTTTTATTATAGGGGAAAATAAAGGTTCCTTTTTGTAGTAATAAGAGAATTAAGACGATTTGAACAAGACTACTATCAAGTATTTCCGATGCAGCTCAAGTATTATTTAAACCCTTTGTATATAAACCTTCGTTTCCAAGAAGAATAAACAAACTCACAAAAATGTTTATTTGTAAAGGGATCCTTTTATCTTTGATTTAGAAATCGTAATAAAACACGTGTTTGTTGTTCAATCGATGTAATCGCTAACGACTTCATTGCAGGTGAAGTTGTGGTTGGCGCAGTGCGATTTTCTTGTTCCAATTGTTGTATCCATACTTTACTAAGATTTATTTCTCTGTATCCAATTCATATATTATTTTGTTGGTAACTTTGAAGTAGGGCAATATTTTTAAATCTCTTGGCATTCAACGTTTTGACACTGGGAATGATTTTGTGATTTATATAATAGCTCCTATATATAAATAATAATAATCTTTTTATTTCTACTTAACGTGTACAAAAAGATGGTAGTTCTAGTTGGTTTGGTTACATTAGGCACAACTTAGCATGCAAATAAAGATCATTCAGCTCCAAGCAATAATTATTATGTATTTTTTATATTATTAGCGGTAAGGTATTTATGAACATTAATACTAATAGCTATATATCCTTATCAATATTAGTAGAATTATATAGTTATAAAAGTTCTATCTTTCTAAATAACAGATCTAATTTACAGTTCTTAGTTTAACTAATCATAAAACGCGAAACGCAGCATCCTGTGCTTGCGCGTGGTAAAAATAATTGGTCGAGCCAAATTGTGGCCGTAAATGAAGCCACGTGGTGAGGGTGTTGACCTGACCCGAACACATGGTAAATATTGTTTCGGTGCTCATCCTGCAGAGCTATTGTTTATGGTAGAGGCGCAAGTTTTAGGAAATTACGCCATTTTCTACTCTAAGCACAAATTAACAAGCGGTTTTCAGGGAGTAATTTGTAGAAGTCTTAAAAATTAAATGTCGTGACTAATATGAATGTCTTTATTTAGAAAATTAATTAATTAAATACTTGGACTTGTACTTATATCGGTGCTATACTGATAAAAGCTAGGTAAGACTGCACTTGCCTACCTAGGTAATTTACGTATAATGAAAACTTTCTTCAGAGTAATGATAATATGGTGTCTTACATCAATAATGTTATCAATACTCGGCTCAATCATAAATATGTAATCTATACATATAATAAAACAGTAACCAAACCATTTCTGTACATTGAATATTTTTCAAAAAGAATAATTGGTATGCAATATGTATGTTCTATAGATACCAAAACCATGGTTAGAATTTTTTTTTCTGTTTGTCTGTTTATCTGTTTGTCTGTTTGTCTGTTTATCTGTTTGTATGTGCGTCAATCACGTAATAACCACTGGGCAGATTTTGATAAAATTTCATATGCTGATAGACCTATATTAGGTGCAACTTATAGGCTATATTTTATTTGAAAAAATATTTTTAGGGGTGGCTTTTTATACATGTAAACGGAGGGTATAAAAATAAATTCGCGCATACATCATTAAATGAGGTGTCATTGGATAGGTCTTTAAAAATAAAATACAGGTTTCTACAAGCGTTTTTTGCTAAAATAAATATTATTTGAGATATGCGCTTCTGAAGTTGTAGAAACGTGGGCATGTGAGATTTTGGTTGAATTGCGGACATGCTTTTTTATACTCTTAACGTATAGATTAAGGCGTTGAAACACTCAATAAATTATCAAAAACCTTCAAAAAATAATTAACACTCAGCCCGCGGCTTCGCTCGCATGGGATACAATTTTCTGTATTTTATTTTGAAGAGGCGCGCGCACTATGAGGTTTTTTCAAACCTATTTCCATAGAGAATCATAAAAAAACTATAGAAATGCAAATATATAAGCGATCCTGCGACCGTAATTTTTTTAAACTTTCGTTGTGCGCTTCTAAAAACTACAGAAATTAGTAGGCCACGCGTGCGAAGCCGCGGGCGGAAAGCTAGTATGAATATAAAAATCGTATGTTAAAATTTTAGCCCATGATACAAAGTTGTACGAGGGTGTATTTCCCAATTAAAGAGGAGAATATACAGACTTATCTTCTAGTACAGCTAATTCCTAGCAAGCAAGTGACAACAATATTATCACTACTATAAATCAACCATACCCATAATGTATAATAGTCTCTATATGTGCGTCTGAAACCGACCAAACATCGCTTTCATGAAGTGAAATCCCGTGTCCTCTATTGATCATCGTACGTCCGTGGCATCTGATCTCTGATCAATTTTTTTAAAGGCAAGTAGGTGATCATCTTCTGTGCCATATCAGACCGAGACATTTTTGCACACTTTCTTCATAGTTTCACCAAAAATTGTACCCTATGATACAGGATGTTTTAAAGAGCGCCCTTGCACCGAGGGTGCAGTTCACAGGCTTAAACATGGTAGCCAGCCAGCCGCGCTAATTCCTATCAAGTGATACAGACAAGTGCTGGTTTATTGCTCTCGCCTCAAGAGCAGGGGACTGACTCAAAGGGGCATGGAAAATGTATGATTGTAGAAAGGGTTTTTGCAATTGTTAAATTAAGGTGTTGGGAAGTTTTATTTTCCACACCGAACAATAGGTGGAGTTTATAGTTATTGGGCTTTTATATAAACACAATTTATGACTCAAGGTATTAGCTCTCTTTTTAAACACCCGAAAATAATGTAAAAAAAGTAAGATTCAGGAACGTAGTAAATACGTTGCGAACGTTGCTCTGTTCTTGTTCAAAAGTAATATCTACCTATACAATATGATTATTCTTCCATTAATTACACGCTCCTTGCAATGAACAAGCCCAGGTATTGCTTGTTAAGGACACTTTCGAGGGTTCAAAGAGAATAAAAAATAAAACTTGAGTCGGGAACATAATGGTACGCGTTATGGTTGAAGCAGGTTACGCATTGTTCATTGTTATTACAAGAACAATGAATGTGTGAAAACATTCAACTCGTCCTAACAATCCGGAGGCTATATTCGGCATAAATAGGTCCTAGATTGAGTTCGCTCGATAACCGTATTTACTTTTGAATGCGGAATGTATGATGTTGCATATGATAACAATACGCAATCAATTACGACTCTGATATAAAATAAACTCATAGTGTGGCGGGGAATTTATGCAATAAAGTTTTATTCTGAGGGTTCAATTCAATTTTAACGCACTTTCCAGGAAATATGTTTCTCGTTATTTTAAATGCCTATGCTAATATAGCTCGCTTGCTATTAAGCTCTATTAATCATAACAATTATATCTCTTGTAATCTCTATACTGAGCGAAAATCGACTGATTAATCGTAATAATTTAATAACGAAAGAACGTTATACACCGGTACTATATCATCGACTGCAATAAAACGGGGCAAATAAGTTTTTCTTACTAATTGGCTCTGCGTACAGTCTGCTATTTTATAAGCCTTACTGAACACCTGTAGTTGATCAAACATAAGAAATATGATCATGTTGTATCAAATTACGGATAATCAAGATATCAATTAGACTTTGAAGAGAAAAAAACACCCTGTGCATAGACTGAAAAATTATGAAGTCTGGTGCTATTTATGGCATAATTGGACAATATAGACATTGTTTACAATTTACTTGGAATGAAATTATGCAAAAACAATGAATTGAGAAAAACTTTCTTTTACGCAAGAAGTCGACCATGAAAAATGTACATACCCTACATTGCAAATAATCTATTGAAGATACTCAATATCTTGTTACTTTAATTAAGCACTTATTTCATTATATGAAAAATAAAGTCAAAATTTTTATTTTCCAAATCGGCCCCTTTAGAGTCGCCTTATAACAATATTAATATTGATTTACCACCGTTTGAGAAAGCAGTTTCTACCAAAAACAACCAGCAATAGTAATTGTAGCAGGCAGAAGCTAAATTGTTACAATACAAATATAATAACAAAGCTTTTGGTAAAAATATGTGGGTCGCTTGGTATTACGTGGTATTACCACGAACTTAATAACGCTAAAACGATGATAAAGGAGTAATTATCTAATGTGATTTACGTTTTCATAAATTTTAATTACTTCAAATACATATGTAATTTACAAATTAATTTGCAAAATTACTACATTTTCCTCGAATCTCTATTTTGCGAATTATTATTTTAAATACACAGTTCGTTGATAATACTACTTGTTTGATAAGTACAATAAAATCCAGTTTTATGTATTGTATATATTGTTTCATAGAGACAAGACTAGCTACTGTTTTTTTAGTTGTTGTTTTAGTTTTTTTTAAAAATGACGTAACTGTAGCCCTAAAATCAATACAAAAAATGGATCCTTATGCTTATTATTTTGCCAAGATATCTATTTAATAAATTGGAACACATTAATCCGTTTTAGAATAAAGTGTTAAAGTGCAAATGTATTCATCCACTTAAGTTAATCACACATATATAGAGTTGAGATGTGTCGGGTTTAATATGAAATTTATACCGGTAGTAACTCAACGCGATAGAGGCTGCCCATTGATTAATAACGTCAAGTTCCCGGCTCATTTTATTTATGGATTTGAACGCTGATACGAGGTTATTTACCTATTTTAATGAACATTAGAGCAGTGGATACAGCAATTGCACCAGTGTGGGTTCGATCCCCACGAGTAATTATAATGTGATGAACATTGTAATTTTCTACTGTCTGGGTGTTAATTTGTCTATAGCATGTTTGTATTTACAAAAAAGTGTGTTTTAAGTATGTCAATCAGTTATCTAGTTCCCATAGTACAAGCTTTGCTTTAATTTTGGACTAAATGGCGTTGTGTTAAATTAGGAATATTTATTTATTTTATGAACATTTAAGATGCACTTCTCAAAATCATTATTATCCAAAGAAGGAAATTTCTACCTGTACTAATTTTAATAGAAGAGGAAGCATTCGGTTTATGTTTGTAATATTTCACACGAAAACTACTGGACCGATTTCAAGAATTCTTTCACCATTAGAAAGGTACATCTTCACTAAGAGACTACGGGAGCGAAGCCACGCGGAACAGCTAGTCGTATATCATTTTTTCGTGATATTCATTACAATTTTTTGTGTGTTTAAATTGAGAAAATATAAGAAGTTATTATCTGTATGATTATGAATAAAATTTTATAGGGCAAAGTGAGATAAGATCGGATGAGGGCTCGGTTATGACGGTAGTTAACCTACTGCGGTAAGGGCTTAAACGTGCGTATGATTACGGCTTTTTCGCAATAAACATTGTAATTTTCTTCCGTCTGGGTTTCGTTTATTTGTAGTATGTATGTATTTACAAAAAAAATATGGTTAAGTATGTTTATATAGTTTCCATACTACAAGCTTTGCTTAGTTTGGGACTAGATGAGGTTGTTTAAATGTCCAGGAATATCTATTTATTTATTTTATTTAATAGTCCAATTCCGAAGTTATTACATGTGTATTTATGATTCGAAACTAATTTAACAGAATTTATCAAGATGCAGTCAAAGCTAGCTGATATAAATTAAATTAAATATAAAACATTCGAATAGAGATACTAGCGCCAGCCAATGGGTGTGACTACCAAATGGGTTGAGGCGAGTCGCGTGATGCCACGCTATGTATGCAAATACCGGCGGTAGCACGAACTCAGGAAATTTATCCTGTTCTACGCCCTCTTAACTCTTCGTTATATTAAAATACCTGTTTAATTTTAATTTGGGAATTCTTTAGAAGGGATAAATGCGTTGTCCAAAGAAAAACGTTTTCTTAATTAATTATATAATAACAGCCGCATCCCGCGTAAATTCTGATTCCGTGACAGTTACGGGATAAAAAGTAGCCTATATGTTACTCTGAAAGGATAACAGACACACACTTACATCCTCACAATATGAGGAGTTTGTTTGTTTGAACGCGTTTATCTCGGGATCTACTTGTCCGATTTGAGAAAAATCTTGTGTTAGAAAGTACTGTGGGCTTAGTACCAGGAGAGTTGCCGCGGAACAGCTAGAAAGACATTAAAACAAAAAAAATACAATATTTTAATCAGGCTTATTGAGAGTGAGATTGTTCACATTCTACGTCGAATGTTAATACTACATATTACATTTACTAAATTAAAAAGTAATTCAGGACATTCCATTCGTCATAATAAAATTTAATTTCAAAGCAATTACACCTCCGCATTTAAAATATATGTCAAGGATTACTTTCATGTTTCAGTTAAAATTACGACAGAATCTCTTGGAAATTCGTATTTAAAGAGGAATGTTTTGACAAAGGAATATGAGCTTTTGCCGCGACAAAGGAATACTGTAAATATTTGGTCGCCTGCGAGAGGAGACAGCTTTATTAGTGTTACATTTTATGATTGAATGAATGAATAAACACTTTATTTTACGCACCAGTAGTACTTAATTATAAAATACTAAATAACATAAAAAGGACGGCCTTGTTGCTAATCTCTGCTCTCTTCCAGGCAATCCGTGGTTAGAGAAAGACAGAGATCTCGAGTACATAGAAGGCAAAGTGCCCAACAAAGAGTACATATGTGCCTACCTTTAAGTTAGATACATAAGTGGCAATTATAATTTAATCTAAACTTAATTTAGCAATAAGACCTATCTATCTAGTTGGTAAGCCTAAATAAATAAATAAATGTAGATAAATATAATTTGAAATATACTAAAAATGCATACAGTACATAAAATAAATACCGTAATTTTAGGTACTAGTTTATAATTTACTATGTATCACGTCCGGTTTTCCTTGCACTAATATGCTATTTTTTTCTATCTATATATATATAAAACTCAAAGGTAATACTGACATACATCTATCAACGCACAGCCCAACCGCTGGACGGATCGGGCTGAAATTTGGCTGCAGGTAGATGTTATAACGTACGCATCCGCTAAGAAAGGATTTTAATCAAATCCTATGGGAACGGGGAAAACTGATATTTTCAATGGTAAATTGACAAGTGTTTCTCTACTTCAACCTGCAATGACTCCAACTTTCTTGAAGAACTTGATGCTACGGACTTCACACAGCGCACTCAAACTTATCTACTAGATATATTTTAAAGAAACAATAATCACACAGTCTACATGTCATTACCGCTTTAATGACTGGAACGCAAGCCATTGGCTGCACATAGTAATCTCTGAAACAGAAACATTATCGACGCTAAATATTGCCGGAGA
>LQNK01000371.1:232832-264866 GCA_001586405.1 Phoebis sennae | reverse complement strand
AAATTAAAATTAAATATAAAACATTCGAATAGAGACACTAGCGCCAGCCAATGGGTGTGACTAACAAATGGGTTGAGGCGAGTCGCGTGATGCCACGCTATGTATGCAAATACCGGCGGTAGCACGAACTCAGGAAATTTATCCTGTTCTACGCCCTCTTAACTCTTCGTTATAAAATACCTGTTTAATTTTAATTTGGGAATTCTTTAGAAGGGATAAATGCGTTGTCCAAAGAAAAACATTTTATTAGTTAATTATATAATAGCCGCGACCCGCGTAATTTCTTAAAAGTAGCCTATATGTTACCATGAACCCTTACAACTTAAACTATATGTATACCAAGTTTTATTATAATCGATTGAACAGTTTTTGAGTCAAAGGATAACAAACACAAACACATTTATAATATTTGTAGGAAATAGAATAAATATGTGGGGTTTATTTGTATGAACCCGTTTATCTCGGGATCTACTGGTCCGATTTGAGGACAATCTTGTGTTAGAAAGTCCGTTGGTTGTGGGCTTAGTATCAGGAGAGATGCCACGGAACAGCTAGAAAGACATTAAAAAAATTGCAATATTTGTTCTTGCAAATTATTTAATTAGGCTTATTGAGAGTGAGATTGTTCATATTCTACGTCGAATGTTAATACTACATATTACATTTACTAAATTAAAAAGTAATGCAGGACATTCCATTCGTCATAATAAAATTTAATTTCAAAGCAATTACACCTCCGCATTTAAAATATATGTCAAGGATTACTTTCATGTTTCAGTTTAAATTACGACAGAATCTCTTGGAAATTCGTATTTAAAGAGGAATGTTTTGACAAAGGAATATGAGCTTTTGCCGCGACAAAGGAATAGTGTAAATATTTGGTCGCCTGCGAGAGGAGACAGCTTTATTAGTGTTACATTTTATGAATGAATGAATGAATAAACACTTTATTTTACGCACCAGTATTTAGTTTAATGTTTTTATTTGTTTTTTACTCTGTGTTTGTTTTGCGCCATCGCGTACCCTTCTCACATATCCTTTCCTACCAGGTTGCCTGGAAGAGATTGCTTTTTAGCAATAAGGCCGTCCTTTTGTACGAAGGTATATGTTTTTGTTACTGTCTTCTGTTTCTATGTGTTGTGAATATCTTTTGTACAATAAAGTGTTATAAATAAATAAATAAATAAATACTTAATAATAAAATACTAAATAACATAAAAAGGGTGACCTGATCGCTAATGAGCGATCTCTTCCAGGCAACCCGTAGTTAGAAAAAGCAAGAAATCTAGAGGACAGGAAAGGCGAAGTAGGTGCACAACACATATAATAATAAAGATATAAATATTATTTAAAATATACTCAAAATAAATACAGCAATTTTATGTACTATAGTTTATAATTTACTAGATACCACGTTTTCCTTTATTGAGAAATCAAATTTCAAATATACTTAGTTGTTGATTATGACCGATATTTTGTTATTTCTAGTCTCTTATCACGTTATTCACACGTATTTATATTTGTTATTACAGCGGAAACCGAATTACATGATTTGTGTAACTTTCAGTGTTCTAGCTATCACGGTTTTTGAGATACAGCCTGGTGACAGACAGACAGCGGAAGCTTAGAATTAGGGTCCCGTTTTTAAGTATGGAACCCTAAACTTTATTTTAATATGCTATTCTATTCAAGGATAAATTGATAACTGTTTCTCCACTTCCCCCTGCAATGACACCAACATTTCTAAGAAGAAATTGCAACTAACTTCACACAGCGCACTCAAACTTATCTACAAGATATATTTTAAAGAAACAATAATTTCCGTCACGTCGCAGTCTACATGTCATTACCGCTTTAATGACTGGAACGCAAGCCATTGGCTGCACATAGTAATCTCTGAAACAGAAACATTATCGACGCTAAATACTGCTGGAGAAACCGTTCTAAATGATACCCTGGTGAGGTGAAGAGAGATACCTAGTTGACAGTATAATATTTAGAAATGCGACTTGCTAAGTAGGTATAGCCTACGTGTTTAAAAGAGAGAAAGTGTACACTAATATCAATCACTAAAAAAATCCATATTTTTTTAAAACTTAAACATTGTTTTCCAACAAGATCTTCGTTAAATCAAGCTTGATACATTTCACTTTACGTTGTTGCTTATTTTTTGCTAAATTATATACATGCTTGTATCTATATCAGATATGTTTTCCATTATAATCTAGATTGGATAACTAAACTTATCCGCATACCATCGTATTATTCTACATCACCGTATAATATTAAGTAACATCGGTTTCTATTCTACCAGAGTAAGTAATATTGTATAGTCCAAAACGGTAAGTGGTAACTGGTAACGTATATATTCCAATTAATTTTCAATACATCCATTAATTTGTAAAACTAAAGATGTTATTGAGTCAAAAGGTTGGAGTCTCCGTTCCGTTAACACATGAAATATTCATAATAGGAACATGCAACCACTTTTAAATGGATCTGTGACAGTACAGTTGCCGTGCCGAGGCGATTGTGGCCCAAATCGTGTCAAAGCATGCTCAACCTCTACTGCATGGATATAGGAAGGAGGTGTACATACATAAGGTACTAGCTGAACCGTGCGGCTTCGCTCCCGTAGCATAATATTATATATATAGCCTATAAAATATAGCTAATGTTACTCGTGGATAAGTAGCTTTCGAATGGTGAAAGAATTTTAAAAATCGGTCTCGTAGTTTTAGAATTTATTGATTAAAAACAAACAAACAAAGTTCTCCTCTTATTAGTATACAGCACATGCTTATGCGCTAATAGGTGATCACAATGAATTAAAGTTCCGAAGACATCATTGTTATAACTACTTTCAAATAAAAACCTAAGCAATGCAAATTTAGTCGTAAAGATGTATCTTGTCCCTTCGTAAAATATATTCGCTTGGGCTGTATAACGATGGTATTAACATGCACCTTTCATCGCTTTAATGCGGTTTTATCAGCACCTGCCGCTTATATTAAACCGTCAAGTTTAATCTTCAAGGTGAGATAAAATATAAACATGCAGTTTCGAAGCAGATGTGGTCTCGTCTTATATTGCTCTCGAAAGTATATCAAAAACATTAAAATTAGAGAGCCTAAGGCGTAAAAAGCTTTAAGACCCTGTCTGGTAAGCCTATAATTTTCTTATCGTTCGATGAAATCAAATGTCATCAGATCAATCAGATGAGTATGTTGATTTAGACGCTTGGCTATTTCACACCGTAAAATTCCGTAGATTTTTCTATTCGAAATTACTTGCTGCGATAGGTCAGCAAGAATTCGGGCAGCCGTACTTTAACTGCGAAAAATAAAAAAGGGAAAATATTTATATTTCCTGTTTAAAGTGCAATCTTAAAAAATGATTGAGTCCATCACGAATAAATTAGCACGTTTTGTGTAAACAGACACCTTCATCATCTTGTGGAACACCTTGCACTCAAATCATTTTAAATCGAAAACGCTAAAAAATGTTAATTATATTTTGCACCACTTTTGCACGCGGTAGCCGTGCACACCTGCCACTTGATTTGTAAGCCTCTCTTAAAACACATTTTTTTACTTTTTTGTATCTTGTCCTTTGAGAACATTTATTACATTTTTTCTGTAAAGATCATATGTCTTATTGTCTAGATTTTTTTGTATACATATATACAGCATATATAGTCTTCTGTTTTTAAGACAAGATCCGTTTATGTTTTAATTAATGGCGACTTAAACGTATACACTCCATATCGGTACTCCTGAAAAACCGTATGAGCAACAGCATAAGGACATCTCACCGGCGAAAAAACGATCTACATTACACACAAGCAATCCCAGCAAACATTATTCAGCTTTATATATGAGAGGTTTTTATCAAGCGATACATCGCGTGGTGTTACTGCATAGCATCCATAATGTAATTACCTCCATCGGCAGATATCAATAGGATTAAATAATTCGCAATGGAAATACGAGATCATGATACTGCAGCCGTATTATATTTTTTACTCATATTTCTTGGCTTACGCGCTGCAAATGAATACAGGGAAATGCAGTTTGTGTGCTAATGAGATATAATAAATTCCATATTAAAACATAATTTTTAATCAAATAACTCCAAGATATGTACACTTAATAAAGTTTCCCCAATCTTTTTAGAAGTGAGTTAAATGTGATAAAATAGTCGAGATTATATACCGTCTGCATTTTTTTTGACAAGAAAGAGTTGATTCAAAAAATGAGGGCACTTTTGGAAAGAAGTACTCAATAGTCGTAGAAGTGGTTTATGCACACCATTTTCCCAATTTAAAATATACTTAAGAATATTTATGAGTGATGAAAACTTTGTATGTGTTATATGCGTGAAATGTCATTTTGACAAACATGAAATGAAAACAACGTTTTACATTTGCACATCTTTGAAACACATTCATTTTACCTCTTTTCAAAGTACTGAACATAAAATATCACGGCTTGAATGTGAGGTTTATTTTTCTTTAATAGTATGGGAACGAAGCGATTTCCATCTGCTAAATATATTATTTTTCTCGGTATCCGTCTGAACTGAATACTGATTGCGTTTGGAAGTCAATGGCAGATGTTCTGTATTTTATTGTGATGTTGACAAAGTAAGATGAAGTTTTGTGCGCATAATAAATACATTTATGAAGAGCGTTGCTATCTATATTAGTTTACTAGAATAATACAAATTTAGTAAAACTTTCATTGAAGTACTAAATATTATCATCATGATCTTGTGACTCCTAACAGGAGTATAGGACTCGAAGCATAAATTAAATAGCAGGTTACATTTCAGTTATATTTAATTTTTTTCCATATCTAGAAATGTATTAATTTAATTGAGAAAAAACACATATTTTATAACAGAAAAAAGCTTTGATTTCCTACGAATGAAATTGACACCACGAAGAAAATAGATGTGATTTGATCGGACGTCTCAATCCTAGACCATAGTGCAATAAATTTCTATTAGACGACTGCTAACGTGACGCACCTCAGAGAAAATAACACAGAATTACTTTTTCTTCTAGTTCAATTTTACAAATCGGACTAAAATGTACCTAACATAGGTAGAACCTTTTTTTTGATCTAGTAGGTTCTGAGGTTGTCCTAAGTAGTGACCTATAGGTACTCGTAAATTCTTATTAATTTATATTGAACTCATAAACTCTGTCAAATAAAACAAACGAATTATTGATAGTTGACAAAGCAAATAATATTCTAGAAAGCTCGAATCGCTCTTAACGGGTAATGTATCGTTAATATTTATAACAGTAATAATTTTGAGTCACGAACCTACTAAACATTATCCTGGACAATTGTGTGGGAATGCTATTTCAATGTTTAGCCTAGTTTCCGATTACTATTATTATTGTTTTATTCACGTTATAGTTTGCTCAAATCGTTCATTACCATATTATTATTATTATTATTTAGAATCAATACGTTTGTATACGACGTACGAAAGAAAAAAACAACGAAATATGTTTCAATAATTCCATCAGTCACAGTATTGTTATAAGACAAGCAATAAAATCCAAACAATAAACATGTATTATAGAAGAAGCTGTACCCGTGAAGCGATGGTTATTTGAATACAATGCTTATATGGCTAATGAACGTAATTACCATGACGATTTGCTTTCACCGTCAGAACATCAATCATCCGAGTGTTGAGACTGATCGAATTGAAGAGTGTTCTTATTTTCATTATACTTATTAATGTATCCTGTAATCCTTTAACAATATATGGAAAGAAAATAAGATAATTATAATCCCCATTATAGTTTTTTGTTAATGGAACAGAGGCTCTGTGGTAACAGTGCTAGTATAACCCTCCACATCAAAACTGGTCACAATTCAGACTCAGAGTCAGAGTTAAATGGGTGTATACATCATAAAGAACCGTAGAGCCTATTCTCTTGATTTTCGAGGAGTTCCCTGGAATATCTTCTAAAGTCGAAAATCTATTCATCCAAATCAGACTTTAACCAAATTTATATGTATGTATACGACACGGACACTTCTCTTTCCAATGCAAAGAGAATTTTCCAAATCTAACTATAAATAAGAGAGATATTCGGTAATATACATAAAAATACGGTCAAATTGAGAACCTCCTCCTGTTTTTCCGAATTCAGTTAACAATTACTCGAATAAAACTTAGGTATAAAGAATTATTTATTTTATTCCTGTCGCCAATTAAACTGTGTTAAAACCGTATTTACAATCGTAACCCAATACATGCAATGAAACTGAATATGGAAACCCTTTAGCTACATCCCCGTTCCCCATTTACATATAGACCTACAGGAAACCTAGGTAGCCTGCAGTAAAACCTAGGCATTAGGTCTGCATTAAACCCCGGGTATTAGACTCAGCGGAAACTATTCATTGTTCTTTCTAATTAGTTTCCTAATTACATGTAATGGGTGATTCTTAAAAATAGAGGAAGAATGTGGACATACTTAAATATTGTTATTACTTTAAAGTTTGACGTCAAAGCTATGAATGTATGCACCTTAACGTTAACTGAAAGATATCTACTTAGGTGAAAAATAAGGAAATAATTTATTGACATTTTTAGAACAATGTCATGCTCCAATCCCGTAAACTCATGGACTTGCATGCGAATGAATTTAACATTCTTAAAAACACTCAAAAGTAAGGGATCGAAACTTCGAAGGAAACGACTAGTTTTTTAATCGTCAAATTAAACTTTTGTCAATACCGCCTCTAAGCATATTCTCAACGCGTTGCGAAGTTCAAACACCCAAATGAATGATCGACGTATGGTGTTCCGGTGTACCCAAATGAGTTGTCTTGCCCAATCTAACGAGCATTTATGCCTGATTCACACAGAGAACGGGTGCGGGTCGTGACAGACGTTCGGCAGGTCTATTTCTTTGTATTTATATGACAGACTTCATACCGAAAGCATGTGTAGGTCGGGGGTTTTGAGTGCGATTCTGTCATATAAAGCGTGTGTAGGTCGGGCGCTTTTAGTGTGAAGTCTATCATATAAATACAAAGATCTCCCGTCAATAACCGCGCCCGCTCTCTGTGTGAATCAGACAGTAATGTCTTTACGCTCGGGCTCATTGATATTTCAGTCACAATTTAAACGACTTTTTAGCCTATTAAATAATTGGCCTCTTTGTTCGAGTCTTGCTTCGCTTGCTGTAATGACATTTTTAGTTCCAATGTTTAGGTTTTTGCTTTAATTGACCACAGTATTACAGTGAATGTCGATTTTGTAATAAATTGGTATATATAATTTGTTTAGTTTATAATGAATGGTAAAGGGCCATAATCATAAAATGGAACTTGATCATAAATTATGTTCCGATAAATATTTCCTACAATTACTCAAATTGTATTTGTGTTTATGTAACTCTTACTACCTATATCAAAAATTATATACAATTCGCATTGGTCCTAAAAGCTCACTATGTTGTTGATATTTAATTGAAATCGGCAATTATCGTATATGCCAAGCACAGTGTCGTTACAGCAAGTTTTCAATTCAAATATAAAACATTCTGTATTATTGTTTTCTAATTATTATTTTTTATTACAGATAACACTCAAGATGACAATTCCATAACTGCACCAGCGACAACAAACAGGTATGCCATAGCTACCGTTTCTTATCATTTGGTTTTAATGATCGCACGCCCTAGTACTCAAGTAAGGCGCAGTATACAATAGACAATAGCTGATTGTCATTCTGGCAGGCTTCGCGCACGGAAATGTACGTGTGTTCACCGCCTTATGGCTTAGGGATGTCCCTACATATGCATACGCCACGATGCACGGCTCGATTTCCGTTCTGAGTGATTTGAGTCACTATGCCTGAATTGTATTGTCCTCTTTATGGGCACGGTTTAATATCGTGTTTTTAATTTTGATGACACATTATTGTATAGTTCTATTCGATTTTTAAATAATCGTTTTTACTAATAATTTTTTAAGAAACTGCATTCACAGATGTTATACAAAGTTTAAAAAATGAATAAATTCGATGTAAACTAAATTTTGAGAGTTGGCTTCGTAATAGAATACAATATTGCCCGAATAGACCGTTGAGTTTGAGAGAATAGGTGGAATTGATATGAAAGATGAAAAATATCGGAATAGTGTTGTGAAAACGCAGTTTCGAGTTCTGTCTCACTATCGATGTTTTTCGATCTCCATCGATTTATAAATTATATAAAATGTATAAAATCACAATACACCAAGACAAAAGATATAAAATCAATGTCGTTCCGTCCGATTACCATAGCCAATAAAGACGTCTAGATGCTGCACTATAAATAATTGAGTTGTAATAGAAACTTTTTATCTCTCTATTACTTTTGTTTTCTTTAAACTTACTTTTGCATTTTACCGATCATTGTTAATTGTATTTCTTTTTACTACTGAACGCCTGATTTTTGAAAACAATTACCGATACTTATTTTAACAGCAAATAAGTTTGCTTGCTTGTGCATTAAACAATAGGTATTACACAAAAATTCATCCAATAATTCTACTTATCTTATTCTTTACTAGCTGATCCGTACGGCTTCGCTCCCATAATGTTATATGTAGCTTTTGAACGGTGAAAGAATTTTTAAAATCGGTCCAGTAGTTTTTGAGACTATTCATTACAACCAAATAAACAAAGTTTTCCTCTCTATAACATTAGTACAGATTATAGGAGCTGTAAATTTCGTAAATCGTTATGAAGTAAGAAACCTAGTTCTACAAACTTGATTAAACTAAATTTATCGTCAATATTTACACAAATTGACTAGCAGCGAAGCCGAATAAGTAAATTAAAGTTCCTTCACCCCGGTTTCTGTATTTTTTCAGAAATGAAAGCTCACCGGAGCTTGAAACACGAAAGGCCAACGGCTACAAATGAAAATTTACGTGAAAATATTTTAAATTTCCCAGCCTGCATTTTAAACTCACGCCAGCTTACCAAAAACAAATAATTATATTTTAATACGAGTATATTTTTTACAATTTAATACTGTTACTGAAATTATAAGATTTTAATGAAATTGAATTAATCTTGAAAACACCAAAATTATTATTGAGGAAATTTCTTAAACGCCAAAATATTTTTCCATGAATTAGGTTTGTTTAGATTCTAATTAAAATAAAATGATGGCCAGATAATATAGTAAAATGGGAAAAGTAAAAATGTGTTTTTCTCTAAATAGAAAATGGAGAACAATGTCATTGAGCTAATAACATTATAATCTTTATTTTCAATACGTCATAGAGCCCTTTATTCAGTGATTCAATCGCAGCGATAATTAAAGCGACTCATAATGAATCTGTGCATCCATTACGCTCTGAAAGCTTTTCTTACTCTGTGACGCGGGTTCAGTCACCCCATGTCGCTTTTCGATGTAAATAGACCGATTTGAAAATCATTTTTTTAATATTTATTATGGGGTGTAAAATTGAACAAAATATAGTCAATTAAATGTAAATTGAAAAATTTTACAAATCCGAATAATAACCTAAAATGTGTGATATGCCATTTGGTAAATAGGTTGACTTAGAATTTCTGTAGTTAGAAAATAACGGCGAGGGTAATAATGCTTATCAATTTTGTATTACCTATATGATTATATTTTGTCTAAGTTATCTTATGACGATCGTTGCAAATAGTTATAATAACTTTGATAATTAATAATAGATTACATACATTTACTTCTTCAACGGTTATTATATTTCTAGAGTTTCTAGAGTACTTAAATCAAATGGAAGAATGCAAGTCTTCTATAATTAGATGAACTATTATATATCGCTCGTAAATAAGGAAAATTTTGCATTTATTACCACTACAAAAGGAATTTCACACAACTTGATGAAGAACTTTCCAAGTCTATGCTATGTTTGAACATGTAAAGTAAAATAAAAAGTTATTTGTATCACCGCTTTTAACCGGCAAAAACACCAACCTAGAACAGCGGGGTCAGTAACCCTGAAACTGCCAAAGGAGTGCATCCTGAGTAGAGATACGCGTCCCAGTTTGTCGCTTTTCGCTTTTATTCGCAAATATGAAATACGTGAGTGACGACTTACGGCGCTTTGTGGTCTCATGGACCAGGATAGGTTTTAATAAATGCAAACCTACAACAGCCGGGTCAATAACCCTAAAACTACCAAAGGAATGAATCCTTGGCACCGACAGTTGTCGCTTTTTGCTTTTATCCACAAATATGAAATTCGTGGGTTACGACTTATGTTGCTTTGGGGTCCAATGAACCAAGATTTTACATAAACAACACAAACCGTCTATAACAACTAAATTATCCGTAAAACCTTTCATACTTACCTACAATGTCTATACTTTATGCCTATTTTACATACATTTCATACATTATTTAACCTGCATTGTAGTGTTCTGCATATTGAACTGAATCTATAATATCCATGTATTCTTCGATGCGCCGTTAACGTAAAGCAATGCATAACCATCCAACCGTACCGCACGTAATTAATACGATCGAGTACTTAACCTATAACTTGTACGTTGTAACGCTTCTTTGGCGCCCAACGTGAATACTTCGACCTGAATATATTCATAATTCGAATATGATTTTTGCATCGTGAATGGCCAGCTTTATACTGAAATAAGACTGCTATTCACGATGTGATATTGGATAACGATCCGCTGCGCTGATGTTACATAATTTACCACTGTAATAAATGACATTATTAAATAAGATGAATCCAATCAAGGGTGTCTTACTAAGAGCAAAAATATTTGTATGCTGATGAGATTGGGATTGCATATATTGCAGTATATAAATCCCTCGAAATGATAATGGATGACTAAAATATTCCACTGTGCTATATAATTATTTTCCTTCCTCAATCCGGTGTTTGTTTATTTACTAGAATAACGGCGATAAGTAATATATTCGTGTCCTTTAATTATAATTAAGATGGTGTTATTAATAAACTTGAGACACATTTATCCATTTGAAATTACATTTTTAATTGCAGTTCTTACGTAAAATGAATATAAATCTATTACTTTTAGACGAATACGAAATCTATTGCAAGTTCTTTGGTTGTAACAAAACAGTATACCATATTCAGAAATAAAGCTTTAAATTGTAGGATCAATGATATAACTGAATAAAATGGATTTATTTAGCTATTAAAAGCAAATTCTTCACAATCGGCTCTAAGCAAGCGGTATAACGTGAATCGCACTGCGTTTGTAATTACGCCCCAACCTTGGACACTTAATATCACGACATTGTATATTATATAATGCAGATCCCCGCATATTACCATGTTTAATGTCTTTATTTGTATTGTTATTCTATTTTTAAACCATCTACTCTACCGTTTTGCAGAACTTTATATAGTTTGTAGCAATATGAAGCTTTTCGAAGGTATTTTTAGTCATAGTCCGAAACATGTTATGTCCCAGTTTGATTGATATTTCTACGACGTGCTTGACTATTAAAACACTATAAATCTTACTAAAGTTTGTGAGGATGTATGTATGTGTGTTTATTACTCGTTCACGCGAAAACTAACACATTCACGTAACAAAATATGTATAGGTAAGGGTTCAGAATAACATATAGGCTACTTTTAATTCTGGAATTGCCACGGGATGAGAAAACCGCGGGGCGCAGCTAGTAAATTATAGATACAAAAATGTGGAACTACTCGATATAATAATAAAATATATAAAAAAAAATTATTAATTTTAAATTTATTTAAAAATCGGAAAGCAAATATTTAAAAGCTCGACCAATTAACATTAGCTAAGATTCCCACGTTCAATAATCTGGGTTAATTGATTTGACAAGTAAGTTGTTTAATCATCGTTTTTGTGATTACATTCGGGTGTAATAACTATCAACGCTAAGATTCTGTTGGTCGCGATATTAAAAATTTATTAGCTTCAGTCTTGTTTTATTTCGAGGACCATAACTTCAAGAAAGCAATGAATGTTTAAGCGACGTGTTCATTTAATAACGTATTTAACACAATATGCTTTTATTTTACTAGCTCTTGCCCGCGTTCCATCCGGATTAAATGGATCCTATCACCTAGTCCAACTAATAGCCAATTTGTGTAAGAAATTTAGTCAAAATCCGTTTTTTATCACATATAACTTAAGGTTCTGAGACTATGTTTGAAATGACATGCCATTCCATCATCGCGCGTGTGGAGTTTATACCGTTCAAATCCACAACCGTCCATTTTTCTCGTCACTTT
The DNA here is from genome assembly GCA_001586405.1 of Phoebis sennae. Classification (NCBI taxonomy): domain Eukaryota; kingdom Metazoa; phylum Arthropoda; class Insecta; order Lepidoptera; family Pieridae; genus Phoebis; species Phoebis sennae. Next base: position 252,579 of record LQNK01000371.1, on the reverse strand, counting down.
TTGCCGAGAACAACAACATTGTGGGATGACCTGCAGTTCCGTATTCCCGAACAAATTAGGGACCTACAAGAAAAGAGCCCATAAATACCTTGAAGGTCGGCAACGCATTCGCAATACCTAACATTGCGAATGAATATGGACGGCGGTGATCACTTACCATCAGGTGACCCGCCTGTTAGTTTGCCCACTGGGCGATAAAAAAAGAAAACACATGGTTCCTAAAAAAATCAATAATGGTGAACTGGATTGGTGGATAAGAATATAATCGTATAATACTTCATACATAAAATTATTTTAACCCATTTGAAGCTTAACTGCCAAATTTAAATTGAGACCTTCGACCTTTATATATTTATAGTAAGTAGATCGTATCACGACCCACCCAGCAACGACTTGAGATTATGATCAAAATAACAATTGTATTAAATTAAATAATCCGTTTCACTTATGATTACATAAGAGCAGTAAAAGCTCAATCGTAATGAGCGGCCATTCCGATTAAACATAATAAACCTCATTTGAATCGTTGCGTAAAGATATAATATTTAACGAGTGCATTGTGAGTTTTTATTAAATGCCCATTGTTCCCGCGTTAGTGAGTACGGCACAGGTCACCAGGTCATGGGGATGTCAGCGTAGGGTTGCCAGTGATGCGAAATGTCCTTGTGAATGAGGTAATGAGGGCGAATTTGGACAAGGATACGAATATTTTATATATAGGAAAGATAGCGGAAGTTTATAAGTAAACATTTGTCTCGTAAAGACTTATAGATCAGAATTAAACAAACTCATTCGTTACTAGTTCCATCAATGTGAAGTAATTGGGACAAATTTGAACAAGGATATGAATATTACAAATTGAAGGTAGGTTAGTGGATGTTTACAAGTAAATATTTGTCTTGTAAAGACTAATAGACCACAATAGGACAAACGCATTCGTTACGTCTTCCTCATGTTTCGGATTTATTCTCAGATCTTCGAAAGTCAGAGTCTTATGGACAGGAAATACTGTTATGATACTGCCATTGAATACTAAAGTAGTTCACGAATATATTATGCACAATGTTGAACAAACGATTTCTGAACCGCACAACATTCATGCCAAATACGTTCTTCTCCATATTTCTAATTATTCAATACAGCACCATTCTCAGACAAAACAGGAAAAATTCCGTTCGTTTACCATTACCATTTAAAAAAATGCCACCTATCTCTCGCCGAGGTTTTACCTTTTTATTTTGTTACCTTTATAAAACTTGGACAATTATTTACGGTGACGCAATAAATATATGAAAAATGAAGCAAAATACTAATCTTTTGAAAACTGTATTATGTAAACCACAAGTATTCCAGGAGTATAGAATACCTGACAACCCTTACTGAATCCAAGTTTTGACCCAGTTCAACGCAAACGGAGGCGCATCGGAAATAACTTTAAAAGCTTTAAACTGGAAAATTGGAGATCTATTTTGTGTGGGTCTAGCGAATGCAGTATTCTGCAATCTGCATAGCCACATAGGATAAAACTATTAACTCGCAATCAAATTCTATTTTCAAACAAAAGAGTGATATTTTGTCTTTCTGATCGTTCTTTTTTCAAGAAAGAATAAACTTATTTGTTGCTTATACAAACCGTACCTTATAAAAACAACAATTAATAAATAACAGGTTTAAAAAACTAACTATAGTGCGGTACGGTATAGTAATGGACCCAGACTAGGATGTGACTCAGCTAGTGCTCTAATGCCCTGGGACTTTTTCAGCGCTGATTCTCAATTATCTCTCACTTATTAAGTAACAAAATGTATTCTTGTTTCCCTACCAATGTAGGATCTGTACCGTTTATGTCGGTCCTCTATAAAATACAATTGTCACATGTTCTGTAAGTAATTTACAAAACGTTTTCGGGATTAAGAAGCTTATTGCTTTAATTATCACTTTCAAATGTTTCTGGGATTAACAAGATCGAGTACATAACGTTTATCAAGTCCACTTCACCCGACGTAATCCCGCAGCGCAATTAAAAGTTTTTCAATCTTGGGCTTCATTCATACTCCGAGGAACATCCTCAGCGATGAATGTGGCTCGGAATACCCACATTTAAACGTGTGGGTAATTCATGGGACATCCGATGTTCGGGATAAGCTTTCATGAATGGACCGAACTCTAAATTGTGGCTTACTACAGCTACTATGTAAATGTAGGCGTAGTTAATCTATACTAATATTATAAAGCTGAAGAGTTTGTTTGTTTGAACGCGCTAATCTCAGAAACTACTGGTCCGATTTGAAAAATTCTTTTAGTGTTAGATAGCCCATTTATCGAGGAAGGCTATAGGCTATATATCATCCCGATAATCCTACGGGAGCGAAGCCCTGGTGCGCAGCTAGTTTAGCTATAAATTGTGACGATATGAAAACTATATTTAAATGTACTGTTGCTCTATTGTCATATCTAGCCAAAGATTCATTCAAATTATTTTTATGATACAGTGAAAAGTCTTCCACTTTTAGCTTTTCCCTTTAGAAAACTTTTGTGTTGCTTCAAGTGTTTTTCATTAAATGCTTACATAATCTTTGACGCACTGAATGAATTCTATGAGACCCTCATTCACATCAGAATCACCAGTTCATTCAAATATATGTTCTATTCCCTTACATAATAGACGATTATAAAAAGAACGGTGATTACCTATAAAAGTGACGGCTTTATCAGATAAGGATCGTAAATGCCAGCGGCTGTATGTAATTGTATCTATAATTGTAGCTAATCTTTGCTTAATGGCTTATATCTGTATGTAGTGTTTTCAATTAGACGATTAAAACGTTTTCAAAGAAAGAGTTACTTGTTTTTTTAATTGTATACATTCACTTCTAAGGTAGTAATTTAAACGATGATTCTTTTTTAAATTATACGCATGCGTTGTCTACCTTTACATTTCTAAAATTGTTAAAATATTTTGTTACTGAAATATTATTGGGTTCTTTACTTCAACATCTTCCGAGTCCCAATTTAAGAGAATACAAACAGCTGCATAATGGCTGTTGGAACTATGCCCGCCTATTTCTCAATAAAGCCTTTACTTTATTATTTCTAACCCGAATGACACCGGGCTTCAAACACAGATCTTATATTGTTTTGTAACACGTTGCAGTATTACGTAAAGCTTATCTTCGAAAATGAAAGAAGTTTACAATCCCACTAATTTATAAATGCGAAAGTTTGTGAGGATGTATGTATGTTTCTTACTCTTTCACGCAAAAACTACTGAACCGATTATGATGAAACTTGGTATGCTAGGGTTCAGAATAATATATAGGCTGCTTTTAATCCCGGAGTAGCCACGGGATCAAAAGTTAAATGTATAAAACCGCGGGACACGGCTAGTAATATCTATAACGAAAGGTAATTTAGTGTGCGGCCCGTTGTAAATGAACATTCTGCTATAATATAGATATAAGAACTGTGCCACCCCCATAATTCACGAACTCACTACACGCTAAGTAAACAAGTCAAACATTATTTTCCGTTAATATAAAGCCGTCTGGAAATAACTGGACATTAAAATATTCTTCCACGACGGCCGCAAGACAAGAACACGTTTTCATTTAAAAGCACAATGAATCTCAAAACGCGAATCTCAAGCTATTTAGTCTAGGTTTTGTCCTGGGCCAGACGTAAACCTGCGTAGGATTAATCCTATCTTAATCTCTCTAAAGAACTCAGCTCAGTGTCTTACATCTTACATTTTTTAGGGGTTTAGCATACGTTAAATGTAAGAAATTCGATAATTTGGTCTGACTTTTGAGGTCGCTAGTTAAGAGTATTTCTTCATTTATAAGTAATCGTTTCCAAACGCAATGTCTTCGTCTATATTATGTAGCTATGTCCTGAGCGAGACATGAACCTGCGTAACATTAATCCACAATCTTAATCTCTCTGAAGACCTGGGCTTAGTGTTTACAACAAGGCTTAGGTGATTTAAAGGTTTAGTGCTTATTTACCATGATTATATAACAAATTCTTTACTGCAGCGAACTTTGAAGGCCACAAGTGAAGAGTCTTCACGTATGTGTTCGAGACCAGACATGAAGTTGTGTAGGATTAGTTCACTATCTGAATCACTTCGCTCTTCACTCTTACATCTTTTAAAAATAATATAATTTCATATAAGACTTTCAATAATTTGATTACTGTTTTATATACGTAATGATAGATGTTGCAAGATGAGTCTGATATCATTCTAATGAATTAAAATATCACGCTTGCAGAAATCACGTCTTATGGCTAATTCAATTGAATTTTATTTATTCTGTGAAACATAGTCTATAATTTTTTTATATAATTATAAAAGGTGAGAATCATCATTTTATCAGGCTTTGTATTTTATCAATGTGTATGTATTTGCAACTTTGTCCATACATTAGACAGGAAATCAGTTTATAGGCATAATCGATTATTCTGATTTGAATATTTATATCGCGTAAGATGTCTCTCGCGAGTTCCTTTGCGAGCATCGGAATAAAAGCTTTTAATTAATCAACTTACTTCCAATATTATAAATGTGAAATTTTGGATGTTTTTGTGATAATCACACCGCAACTACTGAACGGATTTTTATGAGAGCTTATAAGAATTAGGCTAAATTGATAGTTTTATTGATAGAGCCCGAACGCAAGCTGTAGTCAGAAGCTAGTGCAAAATAATATTTGTACAAATAAAGTAACTTCTCTATTTTCCTTCTCTTTGTAATTTCTCACCGCTCTGCGGACACTTTGTGCTCAGTTCGCGTGAAACTTCGCTGCGGTTCTAGTTTGCTTTGTTCGCTACTGAGAAACCTTGTCTGCTTTATTTGGAGTGTCTATACAATAGTTTATTTTAACTTTAAAGAAATAACAATACATAGAATAATTATTAAATTCAATGTACTACTTTCTATTAGGATAAGTTAAGTATTGGTTTGCAATTCAAAATCAATTTAGCCATTTTGATATAAAGAATGAACATACATACAAATATATATAAAACTCAAAGGTTGACTGACTGACTGGCTGACTGGAACAGTGATCTATCAACAGAGAGCCCAAACCACTGGACGGATCGAACTGAAATTTAACATACAGGTAGATTTTATGACGTAGGCATCCAGTAATAAAGGATATCGATCAAATTCCACGGTAACGGGGAAAACAGATATACGCGGATTTAACCGCGGGGCACAGCTAGTTCCTATGTATAATATAGGTAAGGATTCATTTACAACGAAGATGAGCGGAGCAGTATTAAAAGCTGCTTACATATCGATTTTACCAGTAACATTCAATTCCATTCTTAGTTTCATTAGCGCAAACGAAGGATGTGCTAAAAGAAGCAAAAGACTGACAATCCACTCAACGCACACATGTCAAGGGTCACGCTTCATTCAATTTGTGGAGTTAAGACACAATTGTTTCATTCGTTCATTACTTTCATTGGCTCATTCGCAATATCTTTATTGTAAACGCACATACGATTATTTTTATGGGAAGGGTGATATAACTGGGGTAAATTACCTGATCTTAGAGAACGATAAGAATTCGCATTTTAATTGGATAGTAATAGTATGTACTAGAAGAACATAAATTAGTTGATGGTGAAGAACGATCAGACCTAATTATTATTATAGTATATTTAACACTCCGGGCCGGAACAGTAAATTATTATGATCAAAGTATAATTTCCATTTTGTGGTTTTAACGGTCACCTAAGAGCTATACTTTCCTGGTAGCTAAGAACTGGTTATTATTTTAATTTATGCAGTTTTACCTTTTGCTAGCTCAAATGTTGCTTCATTTATTTAATATCCGCATTTTTATGATTATTTTAGGTCATGACCGGCCTAGACGGGCCTACGCTAAAATAAAGGAATTTGCTAACGAGGAGAATTAGGATAAATTGTTAGTGAGATAGGTTACAGCGATCAAAAGGAACTAACTCATTTAGCAGTATGAGGTCCTGGTGGTCATTTAAACGAATACACCTTTAGTTATTTTTATTCCCTTATGAATAAAATTAATAAACAGATTTTTTAATTATCTCCACAAATATTATAAAGAGGAAAACGTTTTTGTTTTGGTTGTAATAAAAAGGCTTAAAAACTACTGGACCGACGTTTAAATTTCTTTCACATTTGAAAGCAATTGTGAAAGAAACATTATCCATGAGTAACATTAGCTATATTTTATAGGTTATATATACACTTTATCTTACATTATCCTACGGAAGCGAAGCCGCGCGTATCAGCTAGTTATATATCCTACGTTCCATCCGGTATCATCTATTATTATTTTAAGTATTATATTTCTTACTTGTCTCAATATATTAAATGTTAAAAAACCACCTAGAACAAGTGGCGAGCATGTTCTCTCTATAGCATCTATTTCCTGCGCACGCGCCGGTTTCGTCGTCAATTAGATAAGCCGAGATTTACGACGTGCGCCACCGGCCACCGCACGCGCATCCGAAATTCATTTATTAACAATAATATTTTTGTTGCGGATGCCGAAGCTAAAATAGAGCTGGGGTGCAGGAAGTTTTGTCATGTTGTATTAGAGAATAGTTTTGTTGACTAGTTTAACTTTATAAGTAAACTATAGTATTGGTATTTTTTAAGCTCAGTAAATTAACAACTTCCTTTGCCTTCATTTTTAATTAATTCTAATATAATTTACGGTCACGTATATCCCTAAAACATCCTTACTGTTAATCCCGGACAAAAGCATTCGTTTTTAAAAATGCTATAATTAGAGTATTAATTATAGCATTTTTAAAAACGAATGCTTATATAATAAACTCTTTACAAGCATGAACCTTTTTGGCAACTTCCAAAGGTATTACCAAACCGTTCTAAAACCCCTATTCCATTTAACCCCGGAACAACGTATATCCCTACGTATACGATACGATAGGTTGTAAATTAAAGCGGTGAGGCGATCACGCAATATCGCACATTGCTTGATTGCGCCCTGGGCGATCTGCATGTGCTAGAAATTGCTTTTCAAAAGTTATTTTGACTTAATCAATAGGTATAAAAGGTATATCGTTAACGAAAGCGATAATTATGGATGCTAATTGCATTTAAATATCGCTATGAATGGGCAGCTCTTTAAACGTTAATTCATACAAAAATTACTAGAAAAAAATCGCTTTACATATTCAAAATCTAATTCCAAGGTTCTTTTAGTGCCAAAAATAATGTAGGAAATGTCTTCTACATTTGAGAAATTATAAGATAAGGAAGATTATTTTAACCTTATCCTTACTAATATAATAAATTCGAAAGTCTATCTGTATGTATCATTTAAACACTGAGCCGATTTAGATGAAATTTTGTTCCGATAAAGTTAGAAAGCCGTGAAAGGATACATTTTTTATCCCGGAATAATAATAATAACTTTATTTATTCAAGCATCAGAGGCTCATTGGTTAGTTTACATACTTAAAACTATGTTAAATATGTAAGATTGATACAAATTAAAATCAAAATTAAAATAAGTGAAAAAGAAGCAGGGCACTGCTGGTACGATATATTTATATGTCCGATTCTAAAACTCTTTATTGAATAACGTATGTATTAATGAACGTAAAATTAAGGACGTATTATTTAATGTAACTATTACTTTAAGCATTCGACACCGTATTGTTAATATTTAATAACCATTAGTACATTACACACTCTACAAGCAAATAATACTATTATTTGCTACAAGTCTGCAAATTTGTTGAAGATAAGCAAATAGACTTAACGATTTCGAAGTTACGTTAAATGTGCAACAACATTAAACATATTTAACACAGAGAGCAGACTATTAAATATTTACTAGATATTAACCTGAAAATTTCCAGAATATATTTCGAGTGTTGTGTTTACCTCAACGTACTTTCTTATTAATAAGACTTCAGCAAAAAGGGAGGGTCCTCGATCAGTATGAACCATAATGTTGGCCGCAAACCTAATGTAAATGTATTATATCTAAGTTACCCTATCATCTTGATATTAGGAAGACAGGGTATAATTGAGGCAAGTGTAGAGTCAGTAACGACACGTTGGCACTGGTTGCCATTTTCAATTTATCCTATACTAGATGTGCCCCGTGGTTTAGCACGTTTGTGGAATTTCCGGGATTAAAAGTATCCTATGTCATTATCCTGGTCCTAAGCTATCTCTTTACGAATTTTCTGCCGAATTGATCAACAGAGTCTTCCGAGTTATAAGTGTTGTAAGTGTATAAGTGTTGTAACAAATACATCTATGTTATATTAATATAGATTTGCTTCAGGGATGTATTACTTTTCAAATTCTTCACCCAAAAAACCCAAGGTATGTGAGTCGTTAAGACATTCCCTAAATTGATATTTAGCAAGGGACTACTGACGTATTTAAGTCAAGTGCAGCGACAGTAATGCCTATTTACCACCGAGTTCAGCAGAGTGCAATAAGCAATTTGCTCCATATTTGCTTCAGGGATGTTCTACTTAATAGGAGTTAGTAAGACGTATCGGTCGCACCATCTAATAACATCAGGAAAGCGTGACGTAATTGGAGCAAATGTAATACTCATTTGAGTCTGGTGCAATTGACTGCAGCTTGCTATTTGTCCTATATTAGCTTCGGTGATGACCTTCTTACAAAATTTTTCAGATAGTATGTCAGTAAGGCATCAACTAAATATCAGAAAGGCATGACGTAATTGAAACAAGTATAGCGGCAGTAATACCCATTTGAGTCTAGTGCAGTCGACTGCAGCTTGCAATTTGTCCCATATTGGCCTCGGGGATGTGCATCTTACCAAATTTTTCCACCCTATAAAGTCAGGTTGTATGTCAGTAAGGCATCACCTAAATATCTGCAAGGCATGACGTAATTGAAGCAAGTGTAGCGGCAGTAATACCCATTGGAGTGTAGTGCAATCGACTGCAACTTGCAATTTGTCCTATATTGGCCTCGGGGATGTGCATCTTACCAAATTTTTCCGCCCTATAAAGTCAGGTAGTATGTCAGTAAGACGCCACCTAAATATCAGCAAGGCATGACGTAATTGAAGCAAGTGTAGCGGCAGTAATACCCATTTGACGTCGAGTGCAGTAGAGTGCAATTTGCAAGTCGCCCCATATTTGCTTCGGGATGTTATGAATAGGGAGTTTTAAGATCGAAGTGGACGAGTAATGAAATATTATTTTATTATTAACTAGTTGAGCTCCACGGTTTCGCCCGCGTATGTATTCCGTTCCCGTAGGATTTCCAGTATAAAAGCAATCTTATGTCCTCGGATTTCAAAGAATCTCTGTATAAAATTTCATCCAGGATGTTACTCTTCCCTATATTTTTTATGTTCAAGCAGGCAACAGCCTTTAATACCTTCTGGAATTTTAATTATACGAGGAAATGTTATATATATTTATTTTTACTGAAAAAAGCTCCTGTTTTGGTTAATTAAATCAATTCGCTAATATTTTGTTTACTAAGATTTGGAAAATGGTCGAATGAAAAATAAAATTAAAGTGTCTCTGCTCTCAACTTTTGATGTTAATGTTATCAAAAAGCTAACGCTTTATTTTTATAATGCGAACTATTCAACGAACGAAACATTATTTATGAATGGGATTGGAGAGTATTATTGTTTTCAAAATATTATTATCTATTGTACTTGAGAACAAAAGCCAGCATAATACGTTTTATAGTTCCCTGTACAATAAATTAAATTTGTTTTCCTTAGAGATTGTATACTAAAATTATAGGATGTCACAAACAACGTTATTAACATAATTAGTTACGATGTCATTAACTTCACTTTATTCGGTTAAAATAACTTCAGACTAAATCAAATCAACAAGGAAGGTTATTTACGGTCTGTATAAACAACGTTGTTTGTAAAGTAAATTCTAAGGTGGCTTCTAAAAAAAGATGTGTCGAGTTTTTGACTCGTATAAAGAAACCAACGGAATAGGTGTAGTGTGTGCTTGAAAGCAATTTTTTCTTACTTTTGTCCAACTAATAAAATCCTACGTCCTATTGCGCAAAAAATACAATGGTTTATTGTTATTGTTTTATTTAAAGCTTCTTTATATGTGTTATGTTATAAAATTAAGTAAATATTTGCGTTATATTTATGCAATCACATGATTTATCAAGTTGTTTTATTTTCTTCCGACGTTTGACTTCTGTAATGTGCTGGACATTACAATCTGGAAAAATTTAAACAGTGCGTTAATAGGCATCTCTTAGGTGAACGTGCTCCATCATACGCCACGTTAACGCTCGCTTACCATCAGGGGTAACTGTGGCCAAATGTTCACCTAATCAGTTTAAAAAAGTTGTTAAGTAAACTTTTTCAGACATTCCCAGATCCAGTTTAAAAAATATTAACTTCACAAATATACCAGTTGGATTCGAATAAATTGCCAATTCCTTATTCACACTTCATGCATAAAATGGCCACCTGCGTCTCGATTGATATCGACCCTTACTAGAGATTCCCACATTTCCACCAAACTCCCCTCATCTCATAATCACATATTATCGCGCGTTAATAAAATTACAAAGCAAACGAACAGATTAACGTATAACGTGTCGAAAAGTTAATTAAGTACATCGGTAATCCTGCGCCCGTAAATTGTGGTCAGAATTGCCTTCATGTTTCACTTGACGATTCATTTATAGGTTGGTAATGATAGGGTCATTACCTCATAAGTAGAGAAGTGGTTTACGGTTGTTTTATAAAATTTTGTGGTTTATAAGTAAGTAGATAATTCGTTGATAGGGGATCTGGGCGACTTATTATTCGGTTTACAGATGGAATTTGTTAAGATTCATACATAAAATATGTATTACATGTCGCAACAAAAACTAGCCACGGAAACGTACATAAAAATAGAGTGGCTTCACAATTTTAATATAAATTACCCGGTCGGACAGGGCTTAATCAAATTAAAAAGCGATCCACGTCCACAGCACAAGAAATAAAAATTCGTGTGCGGCATAAGTGTTTCAAAGAAGCTCAGACGGCCCGAAATAACTCGTCTCTGGATCACATTGTTCCACATTAGGTAAAGGAATGTCACCAACCTCATCTTGCGAGATCACGCGCGCCCCTTGTTTTATGTATGTTTAAAAACTGTATTATTCATTAGGCAGGCATCCTTGGCTCTCCTATCTGCTACTGTTAACTTGCTTTGTAATTGCGTCTTTGAGGTGAGCTAATAAATAAATATTCATGGAACATCAAAGGTAAGGGGATCAAATAAAGCTAAGTGCACTTTCAGTATTTAGCGAATTAAAATCCGCATTGTTGCTGCAAATCTACATCGCCAACTCCAAATATTATTTTGAAACTTTTTATGCTTTTTCTACTTAGAAATTACACTAACCGATGTTTACAGAAACCTAACAGTTAAGCTAAAATTAATGATTAGGTAACAGCTGTATCAAAGTTTTACCACAAAATATATTGGTACAGATATCAAACTTGTGTATGTACTTCACTTTTCGTACCTACGCTACGTACATTCCACGCACACAGGCAAATGGATAACGTTTGTTCTTAGAGTGGCCCAATGTAACCCGAGATATTGTATGGGTGAACTGTATCTATGTGTGCGTTACTCGTGCGCTATTTGTGTGGAATTTGACTTCTAGACCCATGTATTTATTGGTTATAGGTTGAGTAAAATAAAGTCCCATGGCTCTTAGTGAGGCATGGGGCGGGTGATGAAACCGTTTCACTGATAATTTTTATTGACATGATCAGCATTCAGTGCCTTCTTCTTGAGACACTTTTTTCACGTCTCCACAAGGAACCAAACCTAGGACCTCTTGGTTGTCACGCCCAACGCTCTAACCACTGGACGAAGCGTCGATGGCTTTACGATACAAACTGTTAATTAATAAAGCAACATACATAAATTTGAATTCACAAACTAATATAACTTCAGTACAAAACTATTGAGATTGGAGTCCAATCAAGCAGAATAAACTAGGAGAGAAACTCGCGGACTTACAAACCACTATGTCTTGGAGTTTAATGAAATTGCGTCTCATTATTAAGTGGACTTTTTATAGAGGACGGCTAACGAGAACTAGTGCCCTAATTAATTCATGCTTTTAATTTTAATTACAATTTTGCGTTTATGTAATTTAGTAAACGAATGTTTGAGATATTTTATTTAGAAAACTGTTTCTGTAACATCTGAACCATAGCTCTTTTAAACAACACATTTTATACATTATTTAATGGGAAACCAATTTATCAACCAACTAGCTAACTACTAACTAGGTCTGCGCGGTTTCGCTCCTGTAGCATAATGTTTTATATAGCCTATGTTACTCGTGGATAATTTTAAAATCGGTGCAGTAGTTCTTGAGCCTATTCATTACAAACAAACAAAGTTTTCCTTTTTATAATGTTAGTGTAGATAACTTTCAGTTTCATTCCCGCATTATATCATTTGTGAGAAAATATAAATCAACGTAAGTGATACATTTCTATCAAGGCATTGTTACTATGTATAAACTCGTCTCAAGAACAATGTATGAGAAGCTTTTTCACCCGTAACGTATAATACTTTAAAATCACTCATCGGTTGAAGAACGCCTTTACGTCGATACGCATGCCGGCGGCCGTGTGAACTCTCCTTAACTACTCCAATTTTACCCTCGAATACACATTTTAATTCAAGACTACTTACAACCACCGAACCATTCCAAACCTTGTTACTAACGTGTTAAAAACTAAATTACCGTGTAGCGGAGCAACGTGAAGGGGTAAAATTAAAATAAGATTTGTTTTACAACGTGAACACAAAATGCCGTAAGGTACTTTATAGAAGTGTATTTTTTAAAGCTCTTAACATACAAGTAATTATTTTTTTCGTGTTCGTCAATGAAATCCTTTAAAATAATAATTGTAGGAGGCGGATGATACAATCGATTTTTTTATTCCATGATCCATTTGTTACATAAGATTTAAATAAATCAAATCTCAAATTTAATAAAGCCACATTATCTACCCTGAATAATAATAACAGTAATCAAATTTTGTTTCGAAAATCTCATAAAGAGTCGTTAATAAGCAATGCATGAAAAGGGAATGGGAGTAAGGACGAATCAAATGAGGGCGAAATATATTTAGCACTTCGTGAAATACATTTCCTTCAACGTTCTCGTTACCTTAATTACTGGGAACCATTTGATATTCTAAAAGCATACATTGAATTAACGCCATGTCATGCGGGAGACATATATGTGTTAAAAAGGACTAATTCATAATTTTCCATAACTTATATAGAAACGTGTAATAATTTTTAAACGACCGAATTTGGCATCGAATACGAGATTGTCAACTAATTTCATAAATAACAAACACAAATAATGCCTTCGCAATTTACTTTACGTATCAAGTTTGTAGCAAAGTTATTTACTTTAATCTTTATTGTATCTTTTATCTTGTATTATCGTAGTATCTCATGGGACGGTGTAGACATATTTCTCGTAATTTCCTCTATGGTTTCTTAGCTAACCAAAACACGCAATATGTAAGGGCTTCGTGTTCTTAATTAGGGTTTAAATGTATCCAATTTCACACCTCTTTGACATATACTTACATTAACGAAATAAACACTACGTAGTACCAGCAAATTTTAAACCTAATAAATAATAAAAGAATAAAGTAATATTATTAGAGGAAAAGCCGACATATTTACAACCGAAACCGTTCAACAGATTTGGGTAATTGCTGTTGGATTTTTAAACAAAAAAAAATCCGATCGAAGCGAAGTCACTAGCTCAACGTACTCAAATTTTAATCAAAGTACTCAATATTATAAATGCGGTTACTCTGCCTGTCTCTTCTTCACGCCTTAACCTCTGAACAGATTTGGATGAAACTTTGTACCAATATAGTTTGAAAGCTAAGAAAGGACATAGAATACTAATTATTCCGGGAAATCCCACGGGAACGGAAAATAAACGCGGGTGAAACCGCGGGGCATAGCTAGTAAGTGGCAGCAACAATATTTCTATTAATACATGAATATTAGTACGGAACGGTAAGAAACGCGAAATTATGATACCTTATTATATTATTATTACGTGAACAATAAACCTATTACTTCATGTAAATTGAAGTTAGTTTCACACAAATCATACCAGCTAACTTGAATTACAAAATGCTCCCGTCTTCAAGAAATTATTCTTTACATCCCACGCACTCTTGTCACAATTTACAAGTTTTCGCCGTTTGAGCAAGACGACACGAATCAATTTGGCGACAAAATTAATAGATACACTCTTGTGGCGTATATTTTAATACTTTACTAGGGAAATCGTTAAAGGTTTGAAAATGTGATATTTTTCTTCCATTTGTCTCAGCTAGATGCAAAAATTTTATTTTATTTTAATAACTATGAGGTCGATGGCTGGTTTCTTAAATGTTTACCAATGAAAAAATTAACAAATTGCTTGTCAAATTCTGGTTAACTATATTGAATCGCATATTTCATATAGTAGTTTTCAATCTTATATATAATCATTTATACTGTGTGAATAACAACCGTTCTAATTCATACAAATATTGAAGGAAATAGAGTATATAACTAAGAAATCGCACGATTTTGTGTGACACAGGACGTAGGAGACAAGTCTAGTATTTTTATCATAAAATCTTCCAACGCCAGTCCGCCCACTCGCAACCCTTCATATAATTTATGGCAAAGCGGTGTCGTTTATTTTCTTTATTAGAATAGGATGAGCAATACGCTGCACTATATTAGTTACATTATATTTTATGATGTGTACGATGAAACGATGAACACAATTTTTCTTAGAACATGATTATTTTAATTTCTAATAGAACTTAATTTTTTTTATTTATAATTTTGCTTCCTATACGCTCTGAATAAAACGTGTCCAATAGATCGTATTAACAAAAATCTGTCTTTATTAAATGTAAAGCTTTAAATCAAGAAGTGAAAATTCACCTCTTTCTTTCTGAAATATCTTATTAAAATCTTTAATATTTCTAGACCTAATGATGAATTGAAATTAATTATAAACCATATTATGTGTACCAACCAAACCATAAGAGCCCAACAAACTATTATACCAAACTATACTACCTGTATTCCAAACAATTTAATATCATAAAATCACAATACACCATTTTATTAAACCGAAGTGTCGGGAAAGCCTCTCCCAAATAACCTTCGAGGGTCGCGAGGATACGCGTGAGGGTCCTGGCGCCTGTCATATTACCTCTAACTGCTTCAATACGGGTATTTATTATACAACTATTATTTTGCGAAATATTATTAGGGTTTTTCCGGACTATTTGTAATAGAAATGGTGATAATATCGTACAAAATGGTTACTCTTCAAGTTTTATATGAATTAAAATCATTTATTCCCCACAGAAGTGTTCGAAGAATATCTACGTATAAAGATCTTGTCGACTATCGGGGCCTATATATTTAGTTGGTTCAATGTGGTCTTCGCAAAGGTTAATAGGTCAGGACTTTCAATAATCTTTTGAGTAAAAAATACGATCTTTTAATCCATGTTATCGTGGTAACATTATATTCATCTATATATTAATTGATTCCTTTATTAAATAGCATAAAAAATAATTTCTTCGCAACAGAAGTGTCAGGAGAGCCCCACCCAGTAACCTTCGAGGGTCGCAAGGATACGCGTGGGCGGCTGCGACTGTCGCCTGTCAGAACTGGTTCAATACTGAAGCTATTTACTCTCATGTTATTTGACAAATAGTTGAGGATTTTCTATTATGAGAATTTTTAACACTAATCTCGAATAACTGTGGTAAATTGTTAACTTTTAAGTACAGGAAAATGAAATAAAATAATACAGAATATACTAACATTTACCTATGTTTATTAAGTCTAATATAGATCTTATCAATACATACTTATTAGTGTTTTGCGAACTGTGGTACAAACAAGAAATTTGCACTGCTATAAATAATACTTACAATTAAAATAATTTAAAACGTAATTATGATAGAATTATAAAAAACCTGTATTAAAAACTGAACTCGTTATCTTGAGATATACTGATACAATTGTAACAAGAGATTACAAGAAACGTAACACTTTTTATTACAGAAACCATCAATTGTACTACAACTCGAACTCGCATAACCATCATGTAATTTGTTTATTACGTGGTGAATAAAAACCAGAGCACGCATTATATTAGTGGGTAAAAAGTCAAGAACAACGTATTTCCGAGAAAAGTGAGTCGCTATTGTTAATGTAGACCATGAGAATTTCCGTCTAGGAGTCCCCATCACTCACATGTCAGCTCTATAAAATGTTCCTTGGAATGTATCTATTAATAATCTAAAACCTTTGTATTGTTGGTTAAAACGATGTTTTCAAGATAGAATCAGATGTTTAGTAAAGTACAATTCTCAAACAAAATCGCAATGACGACTCTTAGCTTGTCAAAGCACCTTCGAAATTCCTCACCGAAGTAAAAATCTGAAAATAAAGCTTCAATGGTTGATATAGCTTTTATTAGACACAAAGAAAAAAATGTTTAAAAAGATACTGATAGACATGCTTGTAATGAATCTAAGGAAAACATTTGTATTTTTCAATTCGCTTTGATAAATTTAACAAAATTTTGTGACAAATAATCGAATTATTCCCATCGTCATTACAAATCTATCCAGTCATGATGAAAACGAAAAATGTAAACGACGTAATTAATAAGATTAGGGGAAGGGAGCGTCCCTACCAGCCCCCTCAGGACTTGATGGCGGAGTAGTTCCAATTCGTTTGTACCGTGGCTTTTTGCTGTTTTTGTTGATTCTGATTAAATGCTGCACTGAATAGTCATTGAACTACGGCTTTTAGTTTTGATAAAAGTTTGTTAAGTATAAATCTATTTGTGTTAGGCTCTCCTAAACAAGAAGGATTCAAATATAATTAATTTGTTTCATAACTGGATAGGTACGTTGAGATTTCAAGTAGCTAATAGATATCAGTTAAACAAATATTACAATATCGTATGTAACAGACAATTCAAACACAAAAACGATTTCTTTGTTTGATCAAGCGTTTTTAACACACTCTAATACTGCCCCTATACAACGATATAACATTTATACAAAATTGTTTAAATGATACACCTATTCTCCTCATCACTACTGTTATATTATAATGCAATCTCGTTTAAATAATCACAGAAAGCCCAGCACTATCCACTTACCATAAAAAGCTACCATAAATCTTTTTTATAGTTGAACAATAAAAACTAGTATTAAGTAATCTGTTTGACTGATAATTTAATGGACTTGAGAATGATTTATTGAAGTCTGGTTATGTAATTAGGTAGTCGATCTGTTTTTAAATTTTGATATGGCAAACATAAAGTGGTAATAAAAATGGACGGACAAAGAGTAATGAAAAGAAATCAAAATTTAATTAATTGTATTGTTTCGTAACGTCTATTTCCTTAGATCAATTACTGTAAACATATAGTTTTAACTAATTGCCCTCAACGGTGCATAGATTCGCCACATCTGATTCGAAAACAATTGTTTTAATATGGAGTTGTAATTAATATGACAAGGAAAAACATTACGCTTAGCGCCATCAAAACAGGCTTCCAAAACGTTACAGTAGCCAATATTCTGCTTTCGTATGGTCCCTTAACACCTGCTAAAATTCACATCACACCTACCATCTAGCCGCGAACAACGCAATAAAAGTCGCAAGTAACAGTATATGCAATTTGTGTCTCGTATCCTAAAAGGGAATCTCGTCGCGTGACAAGAATCATTACTGTCTTGTTCATTAACTATAGGCTAGACTGGGAAAAAATATGCGGATGTAGGAAACTAGTGGGTATTGCGTTCTTTGTGGTGGTTTTTCTATGGCTGTCGGTCGACGGTGATGAATGAAGATAGGCTATTGTTGAGGAGTCAATTGTTTGTAGATTTTTTAAAGAAATGAAATGATAGAAAATTGAGGTATGCACGCGGAAGGATTGGATAGCATTTTGCTTATGGTAACTTGGGTATGTGGTCTGGTGTAGAGTAGTGAAGGGAGGAAAAAATTTATCGTAACGTTATCATTAGTAAAAAAATATAACATAGACAACATAGGAAAGACGCTGAAATAATTACAAATATTATTCACCTTATTTTATTTTCCTACAATTTTAAATAAGGTATTTCTTCCGACGTACTTAATATAAGGCACAATTTATAATTTTAAAACGAGAAGTAAGTAAATTCAAGTTATCATTTAAGCAAACAAGTCATATATCACTTTCAATCGTAATAGCTAGTGATGTTTATATAATATCGATAGTTGGGGAGTCGAGGGCGAAATGACGTATTTATCCGCAAGTGACATTTCCGTCCGATAACTTGCAGAGTGGAGCGTCCTGCCCTAAGGACTATTATACTGTCATCGCGACCGCCGAGCTTCCATATGCTCGATGTTTGACTTATTTTATCGATAGGGTTACTGAACTTTACTATTGTGGGTATGCTAATTTAAGGGTACATGTATACAAGTTGAAGGGGGCTCATAGAGGAAAAATGTTTGATCTGTTTTGAATATTTTGTGTATGTATTTATGAAGCTTTTATTATTTTACCATGTCTTTAGGTGTCAACATGTACTAAGAAACTGGTGTTGAACTTTTTTTGGATATAGTTGATGTACAAAAGAAATTCCATTGACTCGATTTCAGTGGTATTATTTAATAACATTGCTATTGTATGATTAACAAAATTTAATTCAACTGGAAGTTTAAATATTCACTATAATATACAGACAAATCTAAGTCCACGCTTCAACCAATCTGAGATAGTGACGTCTCAAGCGGTCCCATGCAAGAAATACGATGAGTATAGCCCCCCATGCACCCTTTACGGCTATTTCCTACGACACTTCGATACCTATCGCGAAACATTTGCAACTTAACTAAGAATATTTTTAACCCTAAGAATTTAGTAGTATAATAAAAATTTGATTAAAAATTTATATATGTATTAGATTGGTTTCATGAAATCGTTAAAGTGTCACAGTCAAATGAATATGCATAAAATAAATAAATCTATAAACTCCATCATATGCTAAAGCATATGGAGAGAGTCTATAAAGCTATTGTGAACAATAGAAGAATATTGACAATAACTACTACTAGCGTCTATACAAAAACACTATTCCTAGCTTTTTCTTACCGAACATTAGTCCCTTGGGCCTATACTATATGGAAGCCGAATAAACTTACAAAAGAGAGATTAAGGGATTGTTGGTGGAAATTATAATAAATCAAGCTAATTATTATGACAAACCAGGCAATAACTACGCTAAAGAATAAATAATCGATAGCATCTCGGGTCAAGCGTGTCTACTCAATGAACACTGGTCCTGTCATCTGATTGAACTTGAGTCCCGTGGGGTCGACCCAGATGGAGGTCCAATGAGCTTACAGAATTAATATATAAATATTAATTAACACAATAATGTTCATAAGAACATTATTGGTTGAAATGTTAATAAAACTAGGTAAATTGTAATAAATGTTGCAGACCCTATGTTGCAGATGTTCATGGGCTGTGGTCAATCACTTAACATCAGGTGAACCGCATGCCCCGCTTGCCTGCTTTCACATAAAAAAAATATGTCAATAACTACACTTTACCGCTCAGCCACAGCTTCTGGGGATGCGACCGAGG
>LQNK01000371.1:222410-232815 GCA_001586405.1 Phoebis sennae | reverse complement strand
CGGCGCGATGAGCTGTGACCGCCTCGATACTCGTCAATACATTTGTTAAATTCACATCGTTTTTCGAGACGCAGTTCGCTAGTAGCTGCGGCCATCTTCATACATTGTCTTACATTTGTTTTCATCACCCAACGCTTGCCTCGCCGCATACCGCGCCTCAATTCGCATCGCGGTTAGCTGTGGCTGAACGGTATTAGTAAATAACCCAAAGCATCTAGGGTCTAGTGTGTCTACGAATAAACACTGCTCTTGACTAAACTCGAATCCCTTGGGCGCGCCCTAGATGGAGGTCGAATAAGCTTACAGGCTCAACATTTATGAACATTATTAAGGGTTGACCGGTTCATATTAAAACATATACGTTGTATCACTTATAGAATACTACGTTAGGGATTACATAAGAGAAACGTATACGAAATAATGAATTTATTTTCAGTTTATCGATGAAAAGGCAATCAGTGGATTTTAAAAAAAATATAGCAAGTTATAAGTGATATAACGAAGTTTATGATGAAAAATAATTATGAATAATTTAAATCTTTATGTTTACTTCAGAACTTATGTAGTAACATGGATAATTACGCTTGATATTATATTCTTTAAAAGCGAGAAACCTTATTCAAAAAATTTGTAAGTCACGGGGATTTCCCTACCCCCTCAAATGTTATGACAGCGGATTAAATAATAGAGACAAAATATGACGTGCTCTTATGATTAGTAGGTATTTGAAAATCGTTTCACTCTCCGTTTTTTTTACGTTTTTTTAAAACAACAAAATTATGACATTTTAAACAGTGAACTGATGCTTAAATTCGTATTTAAACAGGGTAATTAAAACATTTATTGGTAATTCGTATTCCTTATCCGTTTCCTTAATACTACTTATAGAAGGCTTAAAATGCTATACAATTAAACCACATTTGTGTTCCACGAAAATGCATAGTTTTTGAGATATTCGGATTTCGTGGTTTTATTTGAAAACTCCAAGTATAAATTAAGAACAATTTTTGTCTTACATCATCGTGAAAGGAAATTGACGATTGTCGACCTACACCTGTGGATCATAACATTCACTAATATCGGACATTTACAGTGCCAAATAGACTTATAGAGTATCGCCTTTTTCTTGCCCTACGATAACCAAACCCTCACGTTTCCAGACACAATGGAGGAGCAGGAGCTGGACGAGGGGCCCGGCGTGCCCGACATGACGATGATGCCGCTCATCACCGAGGCGGCCATCAACGACAACCTGCGCCGCCGGTACAAGCACGACCTTATTTATGTATCCTTTGACAAACATTTTGTTAACAGTGTAGAAATAAAGATGTATTAGTGGGGAGTTTGTATGTGTAAGTTATTGTTATGTTATCAACAATATATCCCATAAGATACTTATTATCTCAGTAAACTTAACTTTCTTCATGAATTTATCTTAAAATCTGTGGTATTTGGAATAATGATATGGTTGCCTGGAAGAGATGGCTTTGGAGCCATAAGGCCGCCAATTATACCTTTAAGCTCTACTGTGCTATATATTCATCTGTAAATTTCTTTGGTGTGTGTATAATAAGGGATATTCATTCATTAGTACATTCATTATTTGTTCTCTGCATACATAAGATGTACCGCAAAGAAGCTAGTATAGCCATTAGCGCATATAAGAGGCTACTCAGTATTTAGGGGAGAAAAGCATTTAAATTCATTGATTCAAAACAAATAGGAAGCTTCTTTTTCCTGTCTACAAGTCACCGATGAAATAACAGAAGATAAACGTAATGGCAGTATAATACATACACTTTTACGCGGGTTAAACACCCATTTAATGAAAGTCATCCGTTTTAATGCAGCAGGTCTGGATGTACCAATAAACTGGGCTATATATGGAATTCACTGCACAATACGATTAGAAAAACTTTGTCTGTAAAGCCAAAATAGGCGGGTCTTAGGCGGGTCTCATTACTTCATTAAGTGTTAATACGGATGTAAAATATCACACGTTATTTATAATAATTGTAAAATTGATAGTTCATGTCTATCTTCAGACCTCCAATTACATACCGAATACATAAAAAAAATGTATAACCCCATATTTGTGTATCCCATCATACACGCATTGTATTTATAAATATTTAAGCAAATTTTGTTTCTTGTTAAAATAATGGTATCAATATATTTCTTTAGCAATTAATTTTGTTTACATAACATTGTTATTTTCTTAACCAATCACACAGACATACACAGGATCAATTCTAGTAGCAGTGAACCCATACAAGGAGCTAGGATGTTACAACTTCGTAAGTATCGCCATTATTTGAATTTATAATTAGGTCTTGTCAGATAAATTGTTCAAACATTTAGTTAACATTCCGTTATCATTTGAATACTGGACGTGGTGAATCATTTGGGCTTAACGGAAGCTTTAATTAATTATAGCCGGAAGGAGTATAACTAAATTAAAAATAAACCGTTTTATAAAGCTAAACGCTTTGCTAACAATAATTTTATGAACCGTCCGTAACAGACGAGATTTTCTGAAAATTAACAGAGATTTTATCCATTAATAAATAGGTCAACTAGATGCAAAGATACGTCCTCTACAATTATTTTCGGCGGTCAATAATCCACTTAATAATATGTTTATACTCACACTATCTCATAAGGTGACGAATAATTGATAAATAACAATTTCGCTGTTGTCAAAAATCGCCCCGTAACCCGCACCACACCCCCATGTGTGGACAGTCCACATAAATATTTCGCCAAATTCTGAAAATATAATAGAATTCTAGTCTGCATATTTAATACAATAAAAAAATTGCACAACGATAATTTTTTAATCGAAGAATGTTAAATGCATAAACGCATCCATCAATTCCATTAAAACATTTTCATGCAACGGTAATCAATTTCAACAAAAGCACCATACATTTTCGTTTATGATAAAAACACCTTCCATATTTATTTGAAAACGTTCAGCCCAGCGCGAAATGTGACTGTTAGTAAGTGGACAAAGCCCCATTATGAGCGTCAAGCTGTGCTTTTTATTTCCATTATTTATTGTGAGCCGCGGACGTGTCAACAGACACTACTAAAATGTGCTTTAATAAACTGTATCACACTTGTTTCTATCGCTATTTTTATAATGTACCACATGTTTTCGCAGGCTTTTCGTATATTGTTTATTATTTCAGGTCACAAGTTTAGACCAAACACATTTAAATAAGATAGGATGTGATAAAAAAGAATATTCTTCGACTAAATGAGAAGATTAATTAAGAATGCGTTAAGAACTATTAAATATTAAAGCAATAAATGTCACACTCCATTTGAACAATTTATGATGCTATAAGAATTTTATCTATTCAGGTTTACCATATATGAATTTAAACCATTACAGGAAGACATGCAGCACTACCGAGGCAAAGCATTTGGAAGTCTTTCACCACACGTATTTGCTTTGGCGGAATCGGCATACAGCTCCTTACAGGTAATTATGAATTTATCTTTATTTAAATTTTATTAGGTTTTTGGACCTCGCACAAAATTCACACCCGAAACCCTGTATCCATCTGTAGCATATATGAACCAAATGTACAAACACTATAAAATCCATCACAACGACGTAAACAAGAAGAAACTGCCAGAAAAGAGTTCAAACATTATTAACCAACAGCATATTGCATGTTTATTTACACATTTATTTGAAAATGAAAGAATTTTTCGTTTTCAGAACGGCGAAAAGAATCAATCAGTCGTTATATCAGGAGAGAGCGGTGCCGGCAAGACAGAAACAACGAAGCTGATTTTGCAATACTTATGTGCTGCCGGAGGACAGGCCTCGTGGGCTGAGCAGCAGATCTTAGAAGCTAACACTGTGCTGGAAGCTTTTGGTATGATTTATAATTTAAAAAAAATTACGGTAGGGAAATGTAGATAAATTTCAGAAAGGCTTAAGTTATACCACTTTTTGTTTTAACTATTAAATTATAAACGTTCTTGTGGTTCGCTGATTTTAATTCCAAAATATAAATAAATATTGTACGTTCTATAGTATTTTCTTGTGTTTGTTTTACCGCGGGTACTTTCCATATTAAATAAAATCCTTTTAAAAGTATTTTATTGAATATTGTACATTTACATTTTCTTGTGAAAATTGATTATCTCATGGCTATTGATAGACTAGATTCTAAAGATGTTGAGGACGTGTTTACGTATGATTTCAAATCCTCCCTTATTCTAATCTAATCTTATCTTATTCAGGGACTTTTGTAATTTGTTACAGTCAGTCCCATCGTACCATAAACTTAACATAGACAAATCAAATCCAAACCCTCGTAATTCGTGACTGAGAGTCGTGACCACCAATTGTTTGGATTTTTTTTATTACGGCTCTCCATCCAGGCCGGTCCTCTGCTTTGCGTAGGGAGTCCTGGAGCTTGCCCTGACCTCCAAACTACTTTAACAGCACTGAAATAAAATAACAAATTTTCCTTCCAGGTAACGCGAAAACCGTACGCAATGACAACTCATCTCGCTTCGGCAAGTTCGTGGAGGTGCGGCTGGACCACCGGGGGGGCATCAAGGGCGCCGTGCTGCGGGACTTCCTGCTGGAGAGAGCGAGGATCACCGGCCCCGCGCCCAGGGAGACCAACTACCACGTGTTCTATCAGCTCGTGGAAGGCGCCAGGGTAGGTTTGAGGAAACTATTTATGTTCGTACACTCGTTTTAAGTGTAATTTTCTTTGTATGTATGTTATTACTGCTAGTAATGTATAATAAATATCTAAATAAATGGTCTATTACGCCGGAGGGTGTGGGTTCGATCCCCACTAGAAAATTACTGTCTGGTATATTTATCTATATCTGTATGTATTTAGAAAAAAAGTATGTTTATCAGTTATCTAGATTCCATAGTTCAAGCTATGCTTAGTTTGGCACTAGATGGTGTTGTGTTAAATGTCCAGTAATATTTATTTAAATGCAAACATACAAACAAAACTGTAGTGCTAGATAGTATAAATCATCAAATCCTCAAGTGCAGAACCCTTTATTTTATATAGCACCCGGATACATAACACCATATAGTTGAGAAATTAAACAAAGCTTTTACTACTGCAAATAAATTAATAAAGATTTTTGCATATCCATATTTATTATTATTAATTGCGGGAATAAATTTCAAAATAAATTCTCCGCGTTTTATTCACAATCAAACTTACACGTAAAACTTCTACCTTTAAAATGCTCATGCAAAATTTTAAGTGCTCACTGAAAATCATCGTGTCTACGCCGAGTGGGCGGCCGTTTTGTACCACACACTATGCAAAACATATATGTACCACCAAAATGTTTGTTTTATTGTGTGTTGTAAATGAACGTATTTTCTTTTTTTCTTTCTTTGTAATACTAATTTAAATTTCTAATTCCAGCACAACGCCGAACTCAAGAACATCCTGCGCCTCCGTGAGGACGTTCCCTTCAAATACCTTCGACCAGAGGACGAGGAAGCTCGCAAAGGCCGCGGGGGAGAACAGGGGAAGTTGGAAGCGCTTCAACTCGCGCTCACAGTCTTGCAAGTACCGCCGCATATGTGTGAGGGGCTCTTCAAAGTGCTAGCTGCTGTGTTGTGGCTGGGTAACATACAGTTCCAGGTGAGTTATAGGACGTTTATAATCTATCTCGTGATATGAAACCTCAATTATCTAATGCTGATTATATAGTTAACCATCACTTCTATAATAAATATTATGTAACTTGTGTAACATCTGAGCGAACTGTACTCGGACGACTATGTCAGTAACTTTTAAGTTTTTAATGAGAATAAAGGATTCTTTAAACCTACGTTATTTAAGTTTATATGTACAAAGGTGAGCCGAAGGGTGCAGTGTGCCTCTAGTCTTCTATACATTGTCTTCAGCTGAATTTAGGCCGAAAAATTATACTTTACTTTCCTTAGTGGAATTTACGCAACGTACTTCAAATAGTCATTAAAAATCCTCACAAGTCAATTTTTTTTAATATTTCCTCAATTGGTGATAACAATTTGAGATTGTAACTTAGCTATGAATTTTTCAAATTAAATAAGTACACCATGGTTACCATTGTGATTAAAATTTGAGAAAATCCACCACTTTTACCACTACAAAACTCACAACATTCGGTTAAACCTTACAAAATTTCATACCGTTGTGTCTTTAACAACATTTTAATTTCCAGGACATAGACGGAGAACGCACCACCCTCGCTCCAGAAGACGCAGAAGCCGTGGACGCAGTGGCCAACCTGCTGGGGCTGGCACCACCTACAGCACAAAGAGTTCTCCTGGAGAGGCAGATCAACGTCAGGGGAAACGTCACTGATATACCGTTCAGGTTACATGAGGTAACAATTAATTAGATTGAGAGAAACCTTAAAATGTAATCTTTATAGACCATTAAAGTGAATGTGCTTTATATAAGTTATTTCTTCATATAGTGCATATATAGTGCTTTATATAAGGTATTATGCTACTTTACTTTCAATCTCTTTTAATGCATTTTAAATGATAGATCAAGATAAAGAACATATGAAAATTTTGAAAGTAGTTATTGAAAACGTGGATGAATACTAAAAGCATATCCTTACTAATATTATAAATGCGAAAGTGAATCTACCTAGACAGGCAGACGCCTAAACAGCTTATTTGGATGGAATTTCATTCAAATATAGTTTTAAACTCCAAAATGGACATAGGACAGATTATATCAGGGAATTGTTATGAGAACGGGAAATCACACAAAATTAAAATAAACTATAAATGATTTGTATAATACTTTTCAAAAATACCTGCAATTTTTTTAGATGTCAGCTTATGTCTAACAGTTAAAGTCAACGGGAAGTTATAGATACAATAATAACAACAGACACTGCCAAAATTGTGGCAACACAACACTGCCTTAATACAAATAATTGAATTGAATTGGATACAATAAAATGTTTTTAAACTTTTTTGAATGTTTTCTTTATACATTTTGAAGTTTTTTATACATTTTTAAATCTTTTTATACATCTTTTTATGCATTTTTAAATATTTATATACATTTTCCAGGCTCGTGAAAACCGCCACGCCATGGCGCGCGCGCTCTATTCCAGAACATTCGCCTGGCTAGTGCGCCACGTCAACAGCTGCTCGGCGCCCGGGCGAGAGGCCAAGCGCGCGCTCGGCGTGCTCGATATCTTCGGCTTCGAGAACTTCGCGTCCAACTCGCTGGAACAATTGTGCATTAACTACGCTAATGAGAAGCTGCATATGTTCTTTAATAATTACGTGTTCGCGTTGGAGCAGGAAATTGTGAGTTGTTTTATCCGTTCTTGCACTAAACATTTTAACTAATACAATTTTATGGACTATAATATTTATCTTCAATTGTAAAGAAGACTTTTAATAAAAATAAAGATTGCTTTGTGATTAATTTTTTTTTTAAACTTTTTATTTATTAAGATCAATGGATCACAAAATCATTTTAATTATGAATCTTTTTTTATAGTATCGACAGGAGGGAATAAAGTACAACCAAATACAATTTACCGACAACGCCGCGTGTCTGGAGCTGCTCGAAAAACCACCTCGAAGTTTGCTGAAACTTCTCAGTGAACAATGTCATATGCCAAAGGTAAGCTGTTTTGTGTACCATTATTTTGTGTAATGAGCACTTATTACATAGTGTCACATAACATTAAACCTCTTTGATACTCCATAGTAACAATACAAAGCTATTCATATAATATTTTTGATTGAATTGTTAATAAACTTTAAGAAAATTTCAGTAATTAAAGGTTCTCAATAATTCTCACCTATCGTACACTTAAATAATAGACATTATTCTGCATGTTGGATGTTAATAGTCTCATCACTATGTGGCGATCGATTTCACACTACCTTCATTTTAGTATTTTCTTGTGTTTTTTTTTTAATTTAAAACACTTAATAAAGGATAAAAAACCGCGATTAAAATTATTTAATTAGTATCTTGTTTAATACCTTCATTAGTACTTTTCACTTACTTTTTAAAGTACAAAAAAACGCGTTTAAAATTATTTAAAAAGTGTTTATTTGACACCTTCATTTTAATACATATAAAGGAACATACAATCAGTATTATAATACAAGTCATAATTTTCACAGGGTTCCGACAGCGCATACCTAACGAACATCCAAAGCGAGTTCGGGGAGCACCAGACGTTCGTCAAGGGCTCCCGCAGGAAGTGGGAGGAGGAGTTCGGCGTGCAGCACTACGCGGGCACGGTCACGTACAGCGTGCACGGCTTCGTGGACAAGAACCGGGACACGCAGCAGGACGCGTTCATCGACCATCTGAGCCGCTCCGCCAATCCGTTTGTGAGGGAGCTCGCGGATTATGTGCAGGATTTAGCGCCGCCTGGACATGTATGTTACTTTTTTTTATGTCAAAGCATGCAAGTGGGGCATGCGGTTCACCTGATGTTAAGTGACTAACGGCAGCCCATGAATATTTACAACATCAAAGAATCATATATAAATAATTTTTTACGAAATTATAAAGTAGATGTTGATGAAAAACAATTTTATAAATCACAATGCGGGATGCAGCATATACAGGATGAAACTTTGTAATGTTACATGGAAGGAAACTACTACTGATAGTGTAGATAGAAAATTTTTAATCAAAGAAAAAATTTTCTTATTTTTTAAGAAATAAATGTATTATGCTTAATATTGGGGATTGAACATACTTCCCTTTATAAAAAAATTCCACCCTGTATAAAAAAAAATAAGATTAATAATATGAAATCCTAATGACTGTACTATTTAATTTTAGCAATTTTTTTACATGCTATTGATTCCTAAATTTATTTCGCTCAAGGCAATATCTAGATAATTATAAATATAATTATATATACAGGATGTATCGCTTTCGAGCCCTGGGTCCACGAGTACGACTCAGCGGGGCACTTCCAAAGGCAGACCCACAGTAGTGGATACTTTTAGAGCTCAACTACAATCTCTCGTTGACATGCTACAAGTAACAGATGTATGGTACGTATCTAGTTTTGTAACTGTTTTATTATATGTCTTTATTGTTTTTCGTATTGAAATTTTCAGAGTGGCCTGTAGAGAGGGGATAATGCATACTTTTATAGTCCTATGATGTATTCTAATGCTCTTTACTATCGTTACTAATTTGCTCGCTAAGGTATTTTAAAATCTGGCCTAATGAGAGCTATAGGGCGTTTGAATTCACGTCTAGAGATGCTCGTGTAGTGTGCATCTCCAAAATGTCACTTGTCACTGTTTATTCTAGGGCTGGTTTATGACGATTTTATTCGTTTTTAGTATATTTCTTAGGTATTATGAAATATTTTGATCAGGACCTCAATTCACTGGGCTGGTGAGCACAAAAACGGTAGCCCTCATTGCATCCATGTCAGGTCTATAATACTTAAAAATAATAATTTATAGGTACGTACGCTGCATCAAACCAAACGAGAACAAAGTAGCGGGCAAGTACAACGAGCAACTAGTGCTGGAACAGCTGCGGTACCTGGGCATGAACGAGATCGTTCGCATACGTAGAGATGGATACCCCGTACATTTGCCTGCACCACTGTTCTGCGCGAGATATAGATGTCTTCTGCCCCACCCGAGGCCGCGTGATCCTGATGTAACGTAAGTTTAAACCTTATGTTTAAAAACAAGAAAGTCACCCAATTAGTATCAACTTTTTGAATCATTTGAATATTCAATTAGTATTTACGGCGGCTGTCTTACAAACAAACTTTTCGTATCTTTGACTGATTCGTGGCACATGACAAGTGCACAATGACTAGGTAAAATAAAAATTATGCTCAGAGAGAGCTCAAACACTATTGGTCCTTCGAACTGGACTTTTTTATTTACATGTATGTTAATATGCAATAGCATAGTACTAAATGTTTGTATGTTTTTTTAGAGCTATAATGGAGCTAGTCAATGCACCGAAGGATGACTGGCAAATTGGACACACAAAGATATTTATGAGAAGTTCTGTACACGGCCCACTTGAAGCTAAACGATCAGCCTTGTTACAGTCTTCTGCACTACTTATCCAAAAGGCATGTATTGAAATGTTTTACGTTGTTTTATCGTTTACATATATCTGTTTTGAAATAACTTAAATTTTAGAACGAATTTAAAGATTGGAACTGGTGTACCGCATGCTTATGAATTATTATTGTTATACATGCTATTATATACAATACAATACAATACAAATACTCTTTATTGCACACACACATAAATAAATACAATACTGACATACATTAAGACATACACAATATAAAGGGCGGCTTTATCGCTCGTTAGCGATTTCTTCCGAGCAACCCTGCAGAAGAGAAATTACAAAAC
>LQNK01000371.1:186401-222063 GCA_001586405.1 Phoebis sennae | reverse complement strand
GAAAGTTTTCTTGATAGAATTACTTGTAAAGAAAAACTTTTTTATTAAGATACATAATATACATTTTAAAAAGATTATATTGTTAATAAAAAAAATCTCCTTACAGTGGTACAAGGGTTCCATAGCCCGTCGTCAATACGTGCAATGGCGCAAGGCGGCCGTAGTGTTACAAGCGGCGTGGCGCGGTTGGTTCGACCGAGCGGCCTTCCTGAAGCTGAGGAGAGCTGCTTTAACACTACAGCGACACTTGAGAGGCGCTTTCGCGAGAGAAGTGGCCACTGCACTGAGGGAGATGAAGAGGGTCAACCAGGAGATCAAGTTGAGGGAGGAGAGGAACAGGTTAGTTGGCAATTTTTATATTTCAATGGCACAGATGCTCCATTACCTGAAGTAAGAAAGCCATAGTGCATAATTATTAAACATTGGGTCGACCGAGCAGCACTCCTAATGTTAAAAAAAGCTGCCTTAACATAACAATGACATTTGAGAAATCGCCACTCTCAACGCAGTGGAGATGAAGGAAACCAGGAAATCAAAATGAGGGAGAGGAATAGGTTAGTTGGCAATATAGTCATTGTTCAATAGGACAAAAGATTCAGAACTTGTCGCGAAAAGCGCAAAGTCGTGCTTACAAAGAACTGCTACTTTTAATAGAGGTGAGGTGAGGAACTAAAGGCATAATATATCAGTTGTTGACCTACTCGGCTCCTGAGGCACTGAGGCTACTGAGGCGCTATATGTTTTATAGAGGTGAGATGAGGAGCTAGAGGTATAATATATCAGTTGTTGACCTACTCGGCTCCTGAGGCACTGAGGCTACTGAGGCGCTATATGTTTATGCTAATGCAACGTTTATTTCATGAAAGTATTTCAATCGAAAAAATGTATTTTACAGCCTAGCAGAAAAGGCAGAACAAGAGCGTGCCGAACTAGAAAGTATGGCGGACCAGCTTCGAGGCATCTCGTGCTCTGGTGCTCGAGCAGAATCCGTGAACCTGGACAACCTGTTCGACTTCCTGGCTGATGTCCCGGCGCAGAGAGGAGCTCCTGACGGCCAGCCTGCTCACCAACCTACTATCAATGAGATTGGAGACACTATTGAGAGGCTTGCTGATGACTTAAACCAGGAGGTATGTCTTGTATTGTAACAAAAAATATTTTCATGAAAGAAGTCTGTTTAGTAACCACACTTCCTGGCTTCACCAGATAGCTAGCCAGTCCATAATCCTATTTTCAACTTAGACGTGACTTTATAACGAGATATTATTAAAAACCATTAACCATATAGATATCAAATGTAGTAAATTATGTGTTTTATTTCAGTCAATCATAACCTTTTCAAATCGGTTATCTTGCGTTGTTGCTATGTCTTTTGGTCTATTTCAAAAACATTCATTAAATACGTCAAGAAAATGTATTTATAACTATATCGGATAATTGACCAATGACTTAAATTGGCCACCATTTTGAATTTCAGCTGGAAAATGTACTAGCCGAAGAGATGAACGAACTGAGCAAGCACACGGAAGCCCAACGCAAACCAGATGGAGCTCCCTCAGAGTCCATTCCTCCTCCCCCTCCCCCCAACTCTCTTCCCCTGCACTCCATACTTCACCCCGCTACCCCTGTGTCCAATCTTAGCAATGGTATTGTTAACGGCTCACCTGAAATGACGTCATCAATGAACGGTATTTATGAGTTCTATTCGCTTTTAATATTCATTGCATTAGGTAAACATGCTTATCTATGGTGTCATGTGTGCTTCGCTGGTAAATCAATATGTTTATTTCATGTCGTCTATTTTCAAATGAATAACTGTTCGCCCTTTCATTAGTAACACACAACTATAAAAATGTGCTACATTATAGTATAATGTATAGCAAATATGTTTACCAATATTATTATATTATGGTATGGTGATGAAACGCCTAATAAAAATTACTGTATAGATTACCAATAAAAAGTAAAATCGATGGCCCATATACACGATAAAATAGCATATACACATATTAAACATAATATACAAAATTTAAAAAAAAATGCAATATAGTCGGTCTCAGAAGTGGGATATCATTAAATGAAGAATTTTAAAAATATCGTTTATTTGACACTCACACAAATCAATATCTGTGGGTAGAGCGCTGTTTTCCTTACTATGTTATCATGTGTTAAGAAATAAGACTTCCTTCCCCTAAATACATTAAACATTTTGGTGGAACTGTCTTATTAGTGTCTTAAGTGCAACTATTACAATTTCTGAATCATTAATTATCACAAGCCTCACAAGCGCTTGTCAGTCAAACGTTGACGGTACCGCACAGGTCGGCTGGGCAACGGCTCGATGACGTCATCGCTGCCGCTGCCGCCGCCGCCGCCCCCCGCGGAGCCGGGGGAGGGCTCGCCCGCCTTCCCCCCGCCGCCCCTCTGCTCTCTGCCTGAACCGGCCGGCCCCCCGCCGCCGCCGCCGGTTAAAGGTTATTGAGAACATGTATACTAATATTATAGAGAGGAAAGATTTTTTGTTTGTTTGTTTGCTTGAATTGAATAGACTCCGAAACTACTAAACCGACTTGGATAAAATTTTGTACGGAGATTGTTTAAGACCTGAGAAAGGAAATCCTACGGGAAAGGGTGAAACTGCAGAACTCGGCTAGTTTATTATAAATAACATATTTATTTGGAGAAAACATGTTTTTTTATATTTCAGTACTTGTGGTCCACATGTTTTGCCCATGATTAGCATGCAAACTTTATGTATTCATTTTACAAGTAATATCTAGTATTCTAAAATCTTAATAAATTTAAAATTGCAATCATTAAAACATGTCAAAATAATAGACAAATGTTATGTTAATAATTTCTCGCCAATCAAACAAATATGTCAATACATAATAGCATAGCATTATAATTATTGAAAAAGTAGAAAACAACTAACAACTAATAAAAAATAAAAAGAATCTGGGCATGCTATGAACACATTAAAAAACAATTGATAACTGTTTTTCTAAAAACGCCATTAATGTAATATACGTCTGCTTTTATTTTTCAAATCATTATAAATGAGGTGAACAGAATAATTTATTTTATGTATTTGATTGTATTGTGATTTTAAAACGATGCTTATGTTAATTATAGATATTAGACAGCTTTGCAACTCTTCAATCATTCATTAATCCACTATTATTTATTACACTAACCTGCTTT
The DNA here is from genome assembly GCA_001586405.1 of Phoebis sennae. Taxonomy (NCBI): domain Eukaryota; kingdom Metazoa; phylum Arthropoda; class Insecta; order Lepidoptera; family Pieridae; genus Phoebis; species Phoebis sennae. The sequence goes on along the minus strand of LQNK01000371.1, from coordinate 218,859 downwards.
CATATTCTTTCTAATTAATAATAAGTATCTTATAGAATAAGGAGTAAATGAGATTTTTATTAATATTTAATTTTGTAAACTTGGATGGTTGGACAGGAAACTGTATAAAAGATACGAATTAAAGTGGTGTGAATGCGGAAATAAGAAAGAAGAGAGACGAGTGGAAGGAAAAAAAATCCCATTGCGCCGACCCAAATAATGGTCACAATGACGATGATGATAATGATTTAATTTTGTATACTTATATCCCTCCTTTGTTCTTGCATAACATCTTACTACTTTCTTTTACACTTTTACAAATTGTAAAATTATCATAATTGCTCATTCCAGATACAACCCCACCAGAACTTACAAACGGTATAATTCCCAATGGAAAACTAGCAGTAATCAAGGATAAGGAGCCAATATACGAATCGGTGATACCACGCCCAGCTGCAAGTGAACCTCTAGTACTATCCCCTCCGCCCCCACCATTTAATCCACCAGATAGCAATGGGTAAGGAAATTGTATTCGATTTTGAAATGATAGCATATGACTAGATCATAAATTTATCAATTTTAATAAAGCTTTTTTTCGGTATTGATTGAGTCTGTAGACTGTCAATTTATTATGATTTAAGTTATAATTTGGCGACTTTATTAACAAATTGAACGAAATAGAAATATTGTTACCACAGTTAAGATTATTAACCATGTCAATAATCTGCGGATTGAGCTGCATGTAAAAAAATTCTTTCTTTTTAATCAGAATATCAGCAAAGGAGGTTGAAGCAGAACCGGAAGCGCCATTACCGCCATTACCAAGCGCGGTGACGTCACCGGAACAAGTGGAAACACCGTCGACTGCTATGAACTCCTGCATCAGTCCACCACCCATGATGAATGGTGATGCTAATGTGAGTATTTAAAAAATCAAGATTATCCAGTTTCATGACATGTAAGCTGGGCAAATTTACTTTAACATCTTAAAACTTTAAAGAAGCATTTTAGTTGGGTGTTAATAATAGGCTTTATAGGGACTTGAAATTAATTTCTGTGGCAACACTATGGTCAATCCTTTGTGAATATGGTACCAAAAGCACTTAAAAGTAAACAAGCTCCGAAACAAAAAACATTGAATAAAGTGCAAGACGACGCATTACGGTTGTTATACTGACACTGAAAATAATCCCTTTGATATTTTTCTCATCATTAAAATACTCCTTTGTCACAGAACACAGAGCGCAGTGCTCGTAGAAAAGAGCGAGTAGAGCGCCGGCTACATCAGCTGGAGACCACACCTGCTAGCACAGAAGCACCCGCTGACTCCAGCGATCTTACTGAATTTGCCAAACTGTACTTCAATGATCATCCCAGATCCCCTGAAGGTAGGTTAACGTAAATTTAACAATGTTTCATATTATTCTATGATGTTAAATTTTTATTTTACCTGTAACACCATAAAATATTTACCCATAATGTCAAGTGAATAATCCAATATTTTGTGACAAAAAATTAGTATTCTTTGCCTTTGCTTTCTTATAGTCAAAAAACTACCTTAGTAAAACTTTCAATTTGAAGGACACCAATTTGAAACTTGGATAAGAAAATTTGAGGTGTACTAATATATCTATACACAATTATTAAAAATTGCTTAAAATACATTTTTGTGTTAAACAGGTACAATAATGGCAACCCTCACGCGCAAGAGCAAATCGATGGAGTTACTAACCAAGGAGGAGATGATCACGTACCACAAGGGCAACAACATCCCCACCTCGCACATACAACTACACGACCCGGACAGTGTTACCGCAGCGGTTAATATATTTAGGGTAAGTCACTTTACTTTCCATGAAAATCCTATATTCAACAATTTTTTTTTATTTCTTTATATGTCTTTATAGGTTGCCTGGAAGATATCGCTCTTCAGCAATAAGGCCGCCTACTTGCACTTGTTTTTGTTATTTTTATGTATGTCGTTTCTGTCTATGTATGTGTGCAATGAAGTGTTTTACATAATATTCTATTTTAAAGATCGAACTTTTAACCTGTAATAATTGCCCTTTGCAACGTTAAATGCGTTTACGTATACGTAATATTGACATTAATCGTCTGTTTTCAAAAATAAGAAAAGTCTCTATGCCCATCTATGCCCAATTTCTCTTTTATGTCCTGAAAAATGTATACAAAGATAATTTTATTTGCAGGACCTCTGTCGTTACATGAGAGGAGAATTGACTTCAGAAAAGGAAACTCAAGTTATACAGTCTATTATTGGAAAGGGCTTGGAGCGGGAAGAACTGCGCGATGAAATATTAGTGCAGTGCGTGCGACAAGTAAGTTTTTTAATTTTTGGGCCACAAATTTTCCTTTTTCAATTATTTTATTTTATGACTGCAATTTACACATCAACCACAGTTATTCTTACTTAAGTATAAATAGGTGGTATTTTTCAAATTCAAAATTCAATTCAATTTGATAACTTACCTAATTACTAAAAGTATTTGCAGACAACCGATTTGTATTTAAGAGGAGGTTGTTCCGTGGGCGTCGGAAATACTAAATTTATATAACAAGCTAAAAATTTATATTTATACTCAATCCCTTGTTCCCAGATAACCGAATGTCCCGTAGAAGAGTGGGCAGAACGCGTCTGGTTGATCCTTTGTCTATGCGCGGTTGCCTGGCAACCGAGCCGCGGGCTAGCTCGCTACTACTGCGCCTGGTTACGAGCTCGAGCCAAGCCCCTCAGTTCCCCCGGAGCTGGCTCCATGACGTCAGTGGGGTCGGTGACCTCCAGTGCGAGAGCATCGCATTGCGCTCAGTGGTGTTTGGATAACTGTAGGGGTGCTGCGCCCAGGCAACTGCCTCCTAGTACCGTGGAAATTGCTGTTAGTATATGTCCATTTCTTGATAATATATACATAGTTTCTACTGGCTGAGCTCCGCGGTTTCTCCCACGTACATCTCCCGATCCCGTAGGATTTTCGGGATAAAAAATGTTCCTCCTCGAGATTGAAAGAATCTCGGTAAAAAATTTCATCCAAATCGGTCTGGAAATTTTGGAGCCTATTGTGTTTGAATTGACATAGGGTAGTTTTTTAACCAGAAAATCTTACGGGAACGGGAGATATACGCGAGTGAAACCGCGGAGCTCAGTTAGTTAGTAAATAAAAATTTAACGTTAGTTGATAATAAATATGCAGAGTTTACGCACATGAGGTGTATGTATCGTCAGGTTTATTTTAGTATATTAGCAACAGGTTATTTTCTTTCTAGGCAATGCGACGCCTTGGCACCATAGTATGCCGCTTCTTCTTCCTGGACGGTCGTACAAAAGCGATCGACGTGCACCCCGCAGACACAGCGGCGGCGGCTGCAGCCCGGCTCGCCGATAAACTGGGCCTGCCCCCCAACGCACGGGCTGGTTGGGCTGTGTACCAACAACGCGCTAGTGCGGAGGAACACGTGCGCGCTACGCAGTACTTGTATGACGTCATCGCTGCTTGGGAAATGTAAGTATTGAAGTGTTTCAAGGCATAAAGGTTACTGGCACAAGGCATAAGAGATACTGGGTTGATTTATATATACATGAGGTCTAGCTCGGAGCGAGCCACTAGTCTTTCTTTACCGTCTTTACCATCTTTTTGACACATATATATTATTATAATTATTTATTTTATTTTGCCTCCAAATGCAACCGATTTACAATATCAAGTTGTAACATTTGGTTGGACCAATTAAAATGTTTTTATTAATTTTACAGGCAACAAGGACCTGGTGGTGGCTCTGCAGATAACCGATTTGTGTTCAAGAGGAGATTATTCCGTGGGGGTCGAGAGTTACCACACGATCCTGTGGAAGTTGCGCTGTTATATGCTCAAGCCGTACATAGTGTAGTTAAGGTATGTGTATGAAAAACGTTTTTATTGTATTTTAATTTTAAAAAGCTAATTCCAGCGTTTTTTTTTCAACTCTCACAACTATAGCTTATTTTACTCTAAGTCAATTAACATTTGAAATAATTTACTATAATCAAAGGGTGTCTAAGCTTTAATTATTGTATTGTATTAGTGATATCAAACCAAACGAAAGCTATCCTTCTTAATTATCCTGGTCGTATGAAGAAACACATTTTTATCGTCTGTGTTAACATGTGGCGTCACGTGACGTCACAATTCCTAATCGCGATGTTGAAATGTTTTCACCGCTTAGCACACCACTTCCAAACATCAATGACGGTCGGCCAGTCCTGTGGAGGAATAATACCGTCCTACAAACATGACACGTTTGAGGAACTAACACTTTTTATTTATCTTTTAATGTAACCACCAATTTACTTCTAACATTTTATAGATGGACGAGTTCCCCGTATCAGAGAAGGTAGCGCTCCAGCTGGCAGGGCTCCAAGCGCAAGTGTCTCTGGGCGAGCCTGCAGCCAGCCCTCCGCCCCCGCACACACGCGCGTACTACTCGCACCCTGAACAGTTTCTGCCACCGAGGATCGCGAAGACCAGACCTGCTCATCAATGGGTAAGGATGGAAACTTATTCAAGTTTTAACTCGAGAGATGCACTTTTGTATTTAATACTTCTTTGTAAATTTTAAATATAAACCCATTAGGCACTTTATTCTCAATGACCATTCAAACTCGTAACAAGGTGCGTCACAATATATTCGTGTTAACTGCACTTAAATATCCCTTAAAATAAGTTTAATATCTGATACAGTAATAGTATCGAAACCACAAATCCAATGTTTTTAGCAAAAATCACCACACTGCACAATTTTAAATTTACATTGAATTTTACCGTTTTTTATTGATTTAGGCAAAATACTTATAGTTTTTGATATTTTTAGGCAACCATACTTGCCCAAGCGCATCGACAATACGGCGCAGGGCGAGCCGAACTCACAGCTAAAGCCTTGTATCTGTCGTGTGTGATGCAGTACCCCTTGTACGGGGTCACTCTGTTCCCTGTTACTTATAAAGGCTATTGGGCTCATGGTAAGCAAACATTCTTATATTTTTGAACATTAACGAATAGTTTTTATTAAGGTTATTCTGTTAGTTATTGCTATACTGGCACCAGATATGTACTCATAGAAGTGGTCACTTTTTTTAAATAACGCTTGCACTTTTTGTCTAATGTTGTTGTTGTGTTTAAAAATGTGACATGATATCATTTGGTCACATATTTCAACACATGTCTTGCGCTGTGGTTACACTTTTATCACATAAGACTGAAAAATATGTAAAAAGTACATTATTGGTTCTAGTTTTATTTATTCGAATTATATAATAAACAGATAATAGAATGGACAAATAATGTTATTTCATTCCTCCAACAGGTCCAAACGTGATGTTAGGAGTGGGATCAGAAGGCGTAGTTCTGGTGCGACCTGCTGATAAAGTAGTTCTAGCGGAGTACCCGTACTCGAACATCGCTGCAATACTCATGGATCCTGTCGATAATGGACTTACGCTGAGTTTAACCCACCATGGTCAACATGACGGTTTAAGGTATGATAAAATATATTTTTATACACATTTTTATTCATTAGCTTTTTAAAAAACGCTACAGAGCAGTATAAAAATAGTTTTCCTTAGTCTAAAATATCTTATGGAATTCATTTTAATTAGCATATAAGTAAGAAAATGAACTCCCGTTTCACAGTATACATATAAGATTACTTAATAACATTTTCAATTTTTTCTAAATTAATAGTTCTCAAGCGAGACTTTGACTTGTTTAAGTTATTTATTAAGGCAAGAAACCTCTTTATAATTCCAGGTGCATAGTGCTAGAGTGCGCTCAGAAGCAAGAAGCCGCGTGGTTGATGGCGGCCTACAGCCCCACGCTCGCGAACAGCCTCTCCGAGGAGCCGCCCAGGCGTGCGGCGCCGGCCAGCGAGCGCACGCGACTGGCGGCCGCGCTGCGGTCTGCGAGACGAGCCCTCGTTGATTGTGGCCTGTTGAGGCGACCTCCAGATCTATCGGCTGGTGGATTCCTGAGGAACACGCTAAGAAGGTATGTGGTACTTAAGCCTGGTGACTGTTCTACGGTCTGCGAGACGAACCCTGGTTGATTGTGGGCTGTTAGGACGCCTTTCAGATTTATGCGCTATTAGATTCCTAAGAAACACGCTAAAAAGATATGTAGTGCTTAAGAACTGTGAGTCCGTAAGCCTGGCGGCTGCTCTTTAGTCTGCGAGACGAGCCTTGGTTGGTTGTGGACACTCTGCTAGAGGTTTCCTGAGCACACTGATAAGGTATGTAGTGCTTGAGAAATGATCTATCATGAGGTGGGTTTCTTGAGTAAGATACGATAAGAGCATATGAATGGTGTTTCAGATCATAAACAGACTGCGTCAAAAAGATCTGGGTCAGGCTTTTAAATAGACACATAAATTGCAAACTGTATCAAAAGCAAACCAGTACCTAATATTAAATGTGTCTACGGGTCGATATAGATATAACATAAATGGGGAAAATGGAATATTCTAGAGATCCACGCCCAGCATGATAACGATAAACAACTTCCAATCGTCATTAAAAAAACAAATTATAAAAACGTTCGTCCTTCCAGGCTAAGCAAGCACCGGCTCGAGCGGGTGCGGCTGGACATATCGGCGGAGGGGCAGGGCGAGTGCTACAAGGGCTTCCCCGCCGCCTACTGGTGCTGGGCGCGCAGCCTGCCGCACTCGCTCACCAAGCTCAACGAGGCCGAGGAAGTCGCCGCTATGCAGATTTTTAAGGTGAGCACTTTAAATATCCAAAATCTACTAATTAAGGCAGGTGATAGGAAATACTATTTTCTTCTAAAATAAATGCCCACAATGGTGAATGAAAGTAAAGTAAAACAGTGGTTGCAAGATATGACGTTATGCAATGTTTATTTCATCAAAATCTACATTCTTTACATCCTCACAAAACTTCTTATAGCTTTTGAAATATTAAATGTCTTATCGGTACCACTACTTACGAAGCCGAGTACCTAGAATTTCTTCAGGATAACCAATGTCTATAATAATTTCAGGACATAATGAGCCACGCGGGGCTCAGCAGCAACGAGGGTAGCAGCAGCAACCTGGCCAGCAACAGCAGCGTCAGCAGCCACGAGAGCGACAGCGACGACCGCGTGGCGCTCGCGCAGGCGCTGCTGCAGCGCTGTCTGCAGAAGGACACGCTGCTCTGCGAGCTGTACATGCAGCTCATCAAGCAGGTGAGGGTCGCAGCAGAAGTGACGTTAGCAGCCACGAGACCGACAGCGACGACCGCGTTATTAAAAAATCCTTTGAATGTCAAAATTGCAGAACTCAAAAGTAATGGTAATACGTATACAACGCAATTTACATCATATTGCACTAAAAAAGTTTTATAATTTGACTCAACTGTGCTGAGGGTGTAAAAACTCAACAGCATTGTTGACTCTGCCCAATTACCATGCTGTATGTTTCTCTTTTTTTTTGTAATGAAAATGGTTATAATGTTTTTTCTTTCTATCGTTCATAATAATATAGACGACACTCATTCCTTCCCTGAACCACAAAATAATGCGATACTTATTAAAATTATTTCCAGACGACTGACCACCCCGAGCCCAGTTCTCGAGTATCAGCCCGTCACTGGGCGCTCCTGTGCGCCGCGGTGGGCGCAGCGCTGCCGCCAGCGAAGCCCCTGCGGAGGCTGCTGCTGGCGCACCTGAGGTACAGGGCTGCAGCGCTACACACCGGCGAGGAGGGCAAGTTCGCTAGACGGGCGGAACAGGTAATTACTACAAATAACTATACCAATAGGAATAATACAAATAAATCGAAAAAAGGGTTTTAAAAACACAATTTTTTGGGATTATCATTAAAAAACAAATTTTATTCCGAAACTTACCGGAGGAAAGTCAGACACATCCATATTCACACTTTTGGTAACAAAACTTTGAAGGAACATTTTCTGATTTCCATTGTTCTCCACGGCCGTGAGCATTTTCTGATTTTACATTGTTCTCTCTCTCTCTCTCATTGGACACTAGACTAGTCAAATATAATTATTGTGTACATAATAACTTATGCCATTATTTTTAAACGTTTCTAAATCGCCTGTGTTTATTTACTAGGTGGCGCTAAGCATAGCGCAAGTCCCACGCCGGCTCGCAGCGCCCTCCAAAGAGGAGTTACTGTGCGCCGGCGCGCGTCGGCCCATGCACGTGCGGGTTCTGCTCCTGGACGGCAAGCAGCACGGCCTCGTATTCGGGCCCGCGGCCACCGCGGACCATCTGGTGGCCATGCTGCGGGAGAAGATCGGCCTCACTGATACCGCCACTGGTAAGACATTCTTATTCTTTGTACTCTAAACTTAGGGTAAATAGTTGTTGACTCAATTCAATGTATTAAGCAAGTACCTAAAAACTTAAAAAGCCACAATTTTTAAGTAAATTAAATATATATTATCTTAGTCATCTGCAATCACCTTTTTTAACGGGAGTAAATCCTTTTATACATAACCGCCTCGGATGGAGCAGTTTGATTAGGTTACTGCCAGGCTATTGACTTAAACTTCACAGTAAACTACATCTGCGCACAAAAACATTTGCGCCAATAATATTTGTTTATAATATTTATAATAACTAATCCTAAAATTTTATCCCTTGAGGAGCTGTATAGTGAGAAGTATTAAGTAACATTTTGGTATGATTTAATAATTTCAAAATGATTGTATTCAGGTTACGCGCTGTACGAAGTGTGCGCGAACTCGTCTCCGGCCGGCACGGGCGAGCGCGCGCTCGGCGGCGCGGAGCGGGTGGGGGACGTGCTCGCGCGCTGGGAGAAAGCCGGCGCTACGGCGGCTGCTTGCAGGTATTAACAGAAATATATACACAATTGTTTCACAAAAAAATACTCAAAAAAATACACTCAAGGGACCCAGATATAAACTTTAATTAAAAATTTATGTAAAATTGACTGCGTGTGAACTCTAAAATACACTCGATTTAATTTTCATTAGGGTAGATTTCTAATCTTATTTATTATCATAGACTCTTCGTTTCTGAGGGAAGTTACGAAGATATGGGGCGTTAAATAGGAGAGTTTAATAAACTCGAGTGTAGTATGAAATGAAAAATCTGGACTCATACAATTATAACGCGAGGTCTAGATCGCAGTGGGCCACTAGTTTTATGTATTAATATACATATATTGTTGCTCAAAGATAACATTTTATTATAGGCTAGTTTTCAAGAAGCGCTTGTTCCTCGGCGAGCGGCCACTACACAGCGCATGCGCGGCCGAGATGGAGTTGCTGTACTACCAGCTGTTACACGCAGTGCGACACGACCGGCTGCCCATTGAGACTGATGAAGCGGTGCGTTTTTCATATTCATCAAAGTTTCAATTTTGTCTAACCTGAACAAATTGTCCACTGTGTCTTGAATATGCCGGGTAGCTCTGCCTTTAATGCTACTTGATTGATCACATTTTGGCAGCTGCCCCCCTCCAATAAAGAAATGTCGTCTCAAATTTACATATATACTTTTTTCTTGCCCTCCCCTAGGCCATCGGCTGTCGACGCTCTTGATTGGTCAATTTTTATACAAGACTGACCAGTTTTGTATAAAAAAATGTCAAGTTCTACACTTCTTAATGTTCATAAAGAATTCATAACATTAGTACATAATCATAACGTTCAATTCATGTTACATATGTGTGGTCGAAATTGCTCTTTCTCAAAGTCCTTTATTTCAGGTGATGGTAGCAGCGTTGCACGCGCAAGTAGTGAAGGGCGAGTGCGGCGGCGGCGAGGAGTGCCTGGCGGCGGCGGGCGCGGTGCTGCCCCCGCGCCTCACGCCGTCGCTGCCCGCGCCCGCCATCCGCCTGCACCACCTGGCGCTGCGGGGCACGCCCCCGCACGCGGCCATGCAACGCGCGCTCACGCTGGCTGCGTCCTGGCCGTTGGCTAGGGCTACCATTTTTGATGTCATGGTAAGTGGATACTTGCAAATATTATCCTCGACATATTATTATACAGATAAGTGTGTTTACTCTTCTGGGCTTTCAGGTGTAACTTTATCAAAAAAGTAAACAAATTATCACAGATAAAAACAGACGCATCGCGTAGACCTCCATTATATTGGTATGTTTCACTTATCAGAGGGTTATTTGAAAATACTGAAATTACCAGTGAATTGACCGTTTTCCATAGATCTAGTAAGTCCCTGTAAATTGTTCCAAAACGATAGTTTAAATAACGTGAGAAATTTCTACTCTATCTCATTCTGAATTAAATAAAAACCTAACCCAAAATGTTTACCCGCAGCAATCGTTTACATCGAACTGGCCCCGCGCGCTGTGGCTGGCGGTGGACGCGCGTGGCCTGACTTTACTCCGACGTGGCTCCCGAGCGGCTCTCGTGTCACATGACCATGACCAGCTACTTGCTGTGTCACCGGCTCCTCGCGCGCTGCTGCTCGTCACCAGGGCGGATAAGAAGCACGCCAAGCTCGTGCTATCGACTGATCAGGTATGTCAACCAATTGTTTCTATTGGACAATTAACAATGGACATTCTTAGCAATGGCAAACAAGTTTTATGTATGACTTTTGTCTATTTTTTTTTTCGATCAAATATGCATATCCATTAATACTCGAGTCATAAAGGTTATTTCTACACCTCAATATCAATTTCCCCAGGTTGGAGTACTAGGGTACTGCACAGGTACCCAGGTAAATCTCCAAAATAGGATGTAACAAGTTGTCTTGAAAATATAGAACACGTGTCTTTTACTATCTGTCGATTAATGAATATTATATTGGTCACTCGCAGGCGTACCAGATCGCGACGCTCATCAAGGACTACATAGAGGCGGTCCGCGGGCCCGTGTGCCCGGCCGTGCCGCAGCCCGCCGGCGCCGCGCCGCCCGCCTCCTGACACCCGCACGCCTAGTGCCACTGCTTCCACGTCACGCACTGAGCTGACCGACCGCTGACGGCCACCCGCACGCCTGACAGCTGACGCGTGACGGCTGACCGCTGACAGCTGACGTGCGACAACTGACAGATGACAGATGACTTGTGTCGAGGATGCGCGACCTTTCCGTTCATTCCATTCAGTTGCGAACGAGCTCGATTTTACGATTACTTAGTCTAACTGCTAGAAACCGAAGTCCTTATTTTATTAAGAAATCGAAAGTTTTTAGCTCAATAGCGCTGCGCGATTTAATGCGCGGCACGTGGAGTCTTACGTTTCATATCTAGGGAAACACCTGAAACAGAAGTACACTTGCTTGATATGATAATATATCTTTGAAACATAGATATTTTCATTTAAGGGAAATAAAGATAGTAAAATTTGTACAAGCATGTGTACTCTGTAAGTATAATTTAGAGCACGCATATAGTGACAGTATAGTATTACTTTAACGGTCGCGTTCGGGAAGTAAATGTTTATATAGTATATATCTTTTTAATCTTTAATATTTTACGCTAGGTATATTAAAATGCTAGTCTTCGTATTGATTAGTTAGCGAAATCTCTCCTTCGTTCCACATTTACTTCAGAGACAGAGAAACAGGTTGGAGTGGTGTTCGGTTTTGAGTGTCAGGATGGACGATTTTGTAGCCAGGTGACGGGGAAGCAAAAAAATTCCAATAGACCCACATAGTAATAGAATAAATCATTCCTCTCTATCAACTAAAGGATCCTTTACATGTGAACGATTCGACGCTAAAGTTGAACTAATGTCGTCATATGTACAAAGACCCTTACAGTAAGTTATATCAGTATTATTACTAATAAAATTCGTGTTATGTGTAAAATTCAAACAGTTTAATCATATTGTTAAGAATGCTAGGATGTTTGGATGTTAGATAGTTGTTGTATTTCAATCTACTCCCCTTTTAGTCTGTGCTTAAGTATGTAGATGTCACCACTGTCGATGTTTGGGTTGTTGTTTATTCATAAATAAGAACATGCAGATTGAATCGTAACTTTTCAAAAATATATTTGTTTTCACTTAAAAATTAACAAAATATTTTATCAGGTGTTACCTAGTCGAATATATTTCATTTTTGGCCCAAACATCGTCAGTTTCCCTTAGAACTAGGCGAACCCACTGTAAACCTTAACTATTTGAATAAATACAATATTCCATGTTATAACCATACTCGGTAGATGAATCTTATTAAATAGTTACTACTTGTTAATTCTAAGAAATCTCATATCAGCTCATTCCTACTGTTAACCCTCCTTTGCTTCGGTGGAACCTTCCTGTACTGTTGAGTACGTAGCATAGTATATGTCTGTTTTCAATTGCAAAATATTTTTATTCTATGTCTTATTTTGTGCCTTGTAACGCAACAATCGTGAAACTGGCCAGAAAGTCTTAAGTATAAAATTAATATTTAAAATTAGACTGCTTAAATACTAGTGAATTGGTGTTGAATATTAGAAAATAAATCTATATTTTTGGTCGCGTCAATTAATGATATATTTAGCCTTAATATGGCTTGTTGCAAAACATTGTATTGCTCTATCTGGCTGGTACACATTGTCTGCATGTAATCAGTGAGCAAACTGCAAATTTATTGTGACTGCAAAGTAATGAAATTGTTCCAAATATATCTACTATCTTGAATATTATAACACTATATTGCACAATGTTATGTCTCAATATTTTATTATGAAATATATAATTAGTACATATAAATGTATTTGAAGCGTTTATGCTTCCGTTATTCTAAAACTAAGCTAAAGATTATTTTAAGTTTGTTAGCCTTTTGGTGCTTAGATATTTGCTTAGATTGAGTTTTTGATCTCATATTGAGTATTATTTATACAGATGCCATATCTGAAGTATGAGCAATGTTCAGGTTTAATTTATTTCATATGTATTTTAATAATTTGTATATAATTGACGAACCAAAGAATTAATCATCCCTTTGGATTTTTTTATATTAGATAATATTATTTTTAGTTTATGTATATAGAATTAGAATAGTTAAAATGAATGATTGACAAGAAATATGATTAAATAATCATGTAACAAACTTTTCAATAAGTCATATAATAAAAACAAATCTTTGACGACTAAGTGCAGATTAATGAAAAAAATCATGTTAATTAATAGACAAATATAATTCAGTGATAAAATAAACTCATTAAAATGCAGTGAGAATGATTAACAAAAAAATCAACAAAAATATTTTCTGAAATAAGTCATAATATAGTTGTGGACAAAAACAATGATATTATAAAAATAAAAAATTGCTATTGCAAATGTTGGCATTCTACTGTCTTTCTATTAACATTTAAAGCTTCCAGCTTAAGTAAGACTAATATTTACTTTGTAATATTTTTAAATGTTAAACACTCTTCCTTATAAACAACACTATGTAAGATTTATGTTAGATCTTAAGACTGTGAACATTGTGAACAATAATTGATTTCTACCACCATGATACTGCCTACATAGACTGAATTTGTCCAAATATTTTGACCTTTTTTGATGTTTGTTTAATTGTATAGATCTGTCCCAACAATTTGAATGCCAAATAAATAAAACAATAAATATGAAAGATGTTTTATTTCATTATAATATTATTGTCTTATAAATTACTGTGTCACTAATCCTAGATAATCATCCATGAGAGTTCCGATTGCAAACTGAAAAATAAATATATCCTCATTAGTACTTTTTACATTTTGATCTACATGCATTGGGTATGTCAGTTTTTCTGGTTCACAAATAATGTTAACATCTGGTATAATAAATAATTATAAAAAGGGTATTGGTATGTCCCATTTCCATGGAATTGCTTTTCCAAAATATAATTGAAATAATTTCAGTGATTTACGAGTTACTTTCGCATTTATAATATTAGTAAGGATATTTATAAATAAGTAAATATAGTCCTACTCACAATGCCTGTAGCATCAACCCTCGTACCAACAATTTTCAATCTAATCACATCTTCCTCTTGAATGACATTGTCTTCTTGCTGGCTCTTGTAGCATGGAGGATTTACATTTGGACAGAATTCCATGTCTGCCGGTATAGACTGAAATTTGGTTTAATTTAGTTAAATACATAGTAACACAGATTACAGAATAAAAGGCAGATGGAGTGTTCCAAAGACTCGAGTGACGCTGACTACTTACTAAGCCCTCGTGACACATATTAATGCCCTAGACAAACATTTTTGTATTTGCTTTTTGACGTCACTCAAGTCTTCAGCCGCATTCCATCTGCCTTTTATTCTCTAATCTGTGCATAGTAATCTCTTATGATTTTTTGCTGTTTTATATTCTTAAATAGGACAGATTAATGACACAAAAATCTCCCTAATATTTTGTACCCATACACAAAAGAAAAAAAAACAGCTAATATAATTTTCAGTCATGGATTAGATAAAAGAAGATGCTAGTCGATAAAATAACTTACATGGTGAGAAATGAAGCAGCTTAAAGGTCCAATTTGTGCAAACATGCCAACCTAAAAAAAATATATGAAGTCATAAATATACCGTAAAATCAAAACATTGAGTAAAATGAGTGCCCTAATACAAAGTACAATTGATATTCTAATACTAAATTTGTTAAAAGTATATATAGTAACTACTAATATTGTGCAACTGCACAATATTGACATTTTCACTGGTATTGGTAATTCTAAACCCACCGAGGAAGAAAAGTAATATATTTTGCCCATTTCAAAAGAGTGTGTGTACAATGTACATATTTCACTCTGGTAATAAGCTTTCATTTAGGTAAAGAACAGACTAAAATGCAAACCCATAAAATATTGTATGTACTTTTTATCCCTGTACAATGTGTCTGAAAAAACAAACAGAAAATGTCGACATTTTTTACCCAGTTTCAGGATAGTACTGTAGCAGATATATGGGACAGTTCCCTGCAACAACTGAATGAAGTATCTAAATTTTAAACTGTGCTTATACTAAGGTTACTGTTTGTTTGTAAAAATCATAGGCATCAATTTGTATACTGATAAGGATATAATGGAATGAATATATTAATTACCTTATTTACTTGCGTCACAATAGCATCCAAAACCTCTCCTTTAAAAGGCCGGAATACAATTGCTTTATATTTTACAGGATAAACTACAAAACCCTCGCCTGGTTGTATCAAACCAGCGCCAATGCTATCTATTGTCGTCACAGCTATTACAAAACCATATCTGTAATAAAAATAGAAAGATTAATGGTATATAAACATAATGGAATATGAATAACCTCATTTGCACAGTCTTCACTTACTTTCCTGTACATGTTCCTTCAACTTCTGTGTAAAGTTTCTGTTTAACTGTATCTAACAATTGCGGTCCGAAGTATCTAGGATGTAACAATATTTCCTGTTCTAAAGATATCTAAAAATGAAACATAAGTTTATATTGTTTACTGCGCTAACATAAATATACTTTCTGCTACCCTAAAACATATGGGGTTAAATACTTACATGATAAAACATGTTTCTGTATTTATAAATTCACCATTATTATTTCATAACACGAGTATAATACAAATTGGCGGCCAACAAACCAAGCCACAACATTCAACAATTTCAAAAATTGACAATTTGATGCGGAAATATGACATTGTCAAATTTTGATATTCTTTTTTAACAAAGACAAACAATCTAAATACGATATGTTACGATACGTTCAAACTAGCTCTTTTTTAGTTTTGTATTATTTCTAGTGTTCCGGTCTTTTTTTCCCAATATTATTTGAAAATACATAAATCTAAGTGAGAATCGATTATTATAATAAACACTAGCAACACATTGACGGTCGCCAACTCTTGACTCCAACACAGCAACACTAGCGATTACTCAAAAATGCCAAATGAATGGCCGTGTATTCTGTAATCAGATTGTTGTAAAAAATGGCAAAAACTTACGATTATTTATTTAAATTGCTTTTAATAGGTGATTCAGGAGTGGGAAAAACATCTATATTATTTCGTTTTTCAGAAGATGCCTTCAATATCTCATTTATATCCACTATCGGTAAGTATTCATGTCTTTGTACTAAAGGTTATTGTCAAAAAAGTTGTATTTTTTGTACGTAATTAGCTTTGATGTGCATTTTTTGTGAACGTTTGTTGTGAATGATGTTCGTTCCCACAACAATTCTGTTGTGGAAAAGGGCGCGGCTCAGTGATAAATGGAGCCCTTATCGAATTAAATGAATGAACTGTTTATGACATCATACACTCTAATTTTAATTAGTTGACTTTACAGTTTAACACTCAATTCTTGCAGGCATTGACTTCAAAATACGAACAATAGATCTCGATGGTAAAAAAGTGAAATTACAAATATGGTGAGTATTTTCCTTAAATATAAATGTATCACTACTCCACCTATATCAAACAATAATAAACCGAATGTTTAGGGATACGGCTGGTCAGGAAAGATTTCGAACGATAACAACAGCTTATTACCGAGGATCTATGGGAATTATGCTTGTATATGATGTTACAAATGAAAAGAGCTTTGAGAATATTAAGAACTGGATCAGAAACATAGAGGAAAATGCAAGTGCGGATGTTGAAAAGATGATTCTTGGCAATAAATGTGATTTGGACTCAAAAAGACAGGTATTTATTGTGAAATTAATTAGTTGGTTTGAACCTAACAACCTGTTTGGTAACTTTTTTAATTGTTGTTTTTTCTGCTTAGGTGTCTAAAGAGAGGGGAGAGCAATTAGCAATAGAATATCAAATTAAATTTGTAGAAACATCAGCAAAGGATTCATTAAACGTGGAATATGCTTTTTATACACTAGCAAGAGATATCAAAGCTAAGATGGAGAAGAAACAGGTAAGAACTGTAAATTAAGATAAAGTTAATGTCTTAATATATTTATGTTTATTCTGATTCTAATATATATTTTTCTTTTTTTACATGGCTATCTTTTGAACACAGAAGGTAAAAAATGTCAGTTGATAGTGTTGTAGTTTCGTTTTAGAAATTTGTGGTGTTTGTTATTTGAAAATTATTATTTATGAAAATACAATTTCCATGTTTTCTACAATAATTGTTATAATTGTTATTCCTAATACTGTTAAAAATTTAATTTTAGTAGTGAATATTTGTGCATGATTTTGATAGGATGTTGAATAACAATAAGTTGTATCATAAAATTAGAGTAATATTTTAGTAATTGTTGCATGTTGCTTGACTTTAGCAAGTGGAAATTTTAGTTTGGAAGTAAAAAACATCTGTGCTGTGTAATAATTGTGTGTACTGTGTAAACTCTGTTCAGGTCTGATATAAGACAATAATTTTTATTTTCATAATTTGTATGTTTAGTATTCTATTTGTTCTAATCCAGACTAAAAAATATAAGTTTGTTTCTGTTGTGTCTCTCTTTCAAATATGGTGTGTTTTTTAATGTTTACTTTTTAGTATCAGATAGCAGTGTCATGAAAGATGCATTATTTTATAATCGTCTTTAAATAATATATATTTAAATCACTTTTGATCTTTTTCAATACATGCAAATGAATAATTGTATGAATTGGAATATGTACAATTCGCAGGCACTCTACGTTCCTAATATTATTTAAGTTATTTTATTTGTGTACAGGTGAGCATAAAATATTGATCCATCTTTTATAAAGCTTTTTAATCTTGTATCCTCATTCTTATAGGAGGCGAGTAACCCACCAGGCGGCAGGGGTGGCACCCACCAATTGAAAGCAACCGACCAGCAGCGCAAGCCCACCTCATGGCTGTCTCGCTGCTCCATCCTCTGACGATGCACAGTCCCGCCCGAACACCCGCGCCAATTACTCCTCTATTAAGTGAATATGGGTCACGGCCCTTACACTATTTTTCGACCTACTTTTAACTGGTGCACTCCTAACGGAGATCAGACTTGCTTTTGTATTTTTATATCCAATATCCTTTAGTTCGAGGTGTTAAATTGTGGATATGTTGCAATGTAATCTAGAATTATTTGTGAAGTGTCACATATATCAATTTATAATATCAATAAAAAGTATTTTCTTTCCAGTTTTGAGAAATTTTAAGCAGTATTTTTGTAAAAATAAATACAAATTATGTTTATGACATTACTTTAAGGCAAAATCACTGGGTGTTGTTCATATGTGGACATGGTTAATGGATATTATTTCAATAGATTATTAGCTGTATTTTTCTTTTGCTATTTTAATTAAGATATATATTTTAATGTAATATATACTACATATTTAATTTGAATAAACAGTGCTTTTTTAAATTGTAGTTTTATTCTTATTATCAACAGCTCCATTTAACTACAGCAAAATTATAAGTTTAATGTAGTTTATTATGTTCTGTTAATTTTTTTTATATGATATGCATTTTATGTAAAATGTTTAACACCTTTTTTTATGCAGGGCAGTACTTTATATTCTTAAACTGATTAATTTTTCACTATTTTTCTCATATGTTAATCTTATTTATGGATGTGTGGTGTATTTTTAAAGAAATATTGGAGATACTAAAACAAATGTAGGCAGTAGTAAATTTTATTTCCAACAAATATATACAGAATAAATTTTAAGTCATGAAAACAGGAAGACAAGTAACCAAATATTATAACAGTAATTTATAACAAAGGTACCAACTATAACTATAAATAAAATGCAATTTTAAGTAGCTTGTATTTGTTTTGTATTGGACTTGAAAGGTCTGCGAATGAGATATTTTGTACCAACAAAGAGACTTTTGGAAAGGAAAATGCAGATTTCTAGTAATTTCTTTGTGGACAGCATAAGTAACTCTTTAGTCATCTGATATCCCTTTCTGTAGTACATAACATAGATTGGAACTGGTGGTAATTTATCAGACCAAATACCATTCCTTAGACTCTTGGCTCGGTTCTCAGCAGACAAGAGAACTGGTGCTAATTTAGATTCCACTGTATTTTTTCCAATTTTCTGTGGTACAGAAGCTTTAGCAAAACCTAGTTCAATCAGTTTTTGTCCAAGGTCCAAAGTTTCCACTGTTTTAGTCTAAAAATAGAAAAATTATTTAATTAGTTTATAATCAACCAAGTATCTGACTAAATACCAAAATAATAGAAAACTAAATTAAAAAGTAATAATTTGTTTTAATTCGGAATTGTGAATACATATAAAAATTGTGGTTTGATTCTTGGTATTTTTTAAATTTACTAAATATAAGAGCACAAATCAAAAACTTGTGAGCTCACCTTGGCTTGGGGTAAATGCAACAGTACTGTGGAAACCAAATCATCTTTTTCCCGGGCAATAGGCTTCAAAGTAACTTTTTGCCCTTTTGCTACACAATCCAGCCAATTTACTGCATTTCCACTCACTATATCCACTCCCCATAGCTAAAAGAGATATAAAATTAATTAAATGTTATAATAATCTGATATCAAATTGTTCTAAATACTAAGGAAATACACCAAAATTTACCTTGACTGGTAAAGGTGGTTTGCTTGAATGCCACAATGGTAAGTATACAGGTGCCTTATGATTTACCAGGAGCCTAACTGGTGAGTGTTGAACACCAGCATAAACCCCTTTCAATGGTTCATGTTGTTTGAAAAAATGCTCTGGTATTTTGCCTGCTTTCGAAAACTTGCTAACCTGAACAAAAAAACATTATATAATAAGTTATTACTGACACAATACAGCTATTTTTGATAAAATTATTTACCGGACGGATTTTGTGTATCGCTAACGCGAGGCCAGCCGTAGCAATGCTGTACACAGCAATCTGAAAGTCAATGAAAACATTATGAAAGTTTCCTATCTCAAGTGTATCTGTAATAAAATATGATAACATACATTCACTCCTCGATAGTCCTTTTCCAATAAACTTTCGATGTTATAGAAAACTCCTCCTTCCTGCTCAGACATTTTTGCTATCTGCTATCATAGAAATTGTTCATAATTTTCAATATTTACGATTAGCTCATCTATATTTTGAGGCAAATTTGGAAGATCGCTCAATAGGAACTTTTTATTTTTTTATTTGACTTTAGTGACATTGACATCACAGATATTAAAACTCTTAATTCAAATTTCTTACATTTTTATAATTTGTACATTATATACTTTTTCCCATTTTGATATTATAATATGGTAATTTAGGCAGACACCAAAGAACTACGGTGGGGGAAAAATAAAAATACTTTTGTATTTAAATTTCGTCGTTGGACTCATTACTTCTGTTTGTGAGTTTAATTATTGTATATATTATCCTGAGTGATCTTTTAGACGAGTACGGAGAGGAATTCAACCACATACCAAGTTTCATTTTCTTATCATAATTTTTTTATAATTATTACCTAATAAGTTGGATTTTCCATGTTAAAAATCGGTAAAAAACTGTCCTGAGTGATCTTTTAGACGAGTACGGAGAGGAATTCAACCACATACCAAGTTTCATTTTCTTATCATAATTTTTTTATAATTATTACCTAATAAGTTGGATTTTCCATGTTAAAAATCGGTAAAAAACTGTCAAATCACAACTTCCACGTCAACTTTTTTGACAGAAGCGTAGTAAAGTCCTCACGAGTGTATTTAAACGTTATTATTTTCTTATTTAATTAAAACACAACAAAATGATAAGTGTACTGAATACAATAGATACAGGTCATGAAGACATGATCCACGATGCAGAGTTAGACTATTACGGTCTGCGTCTTGCTACGTGTTCATCTGATAACTCAGTGAAAATATTCGACATAAAAAGCGGAACTCAGACTCTTGCAGCAGATCTTAAGGGTCATTTCGGTCCCGTATGGCAAGTGGCATGGGCACATCCTAAGTATGGAAATCTATTAGCATCATGTTCATACGACAGAAAAGTTATAATTTGGAAAGAAGCCGGCGAATGGACTAAACTGTATGAATACACCGGTCATGAAAGCTCCGTGAATTCTGTTGCGTGGGCTCCTGCGGAGTACGGGTTAGTACTGGCGTGTTGCAGTTCTGATGGCTCTATATCAATTATCGCCTATAACAATGATGCTGGGAACTGGGATGTGAAAAAGATCTCTGGAGCTCATGCTATTGGTGTAAACTCAATCAGCTGGTGTCCCGCGATTTCAGCAGATTTGAGTTTAGACCCTCTTAGTAATAAAGAAGCACCAAGGAGATTGGTTTCCGGAGGATGTGACAATTTAATAAAGGTTTGTTTATAAATTTACTTAATACTTGTAGTTAAAAATTTGAACACAAAATAATAGCTTGTTCAAAAAAGTTATTTGTTTGATTATCGGATAACTATATATTTTTCTAATATGTATAAATAACTATATTATGATTTTGTTATATTAATTAAAAAGTTGATTTTAGTAATTATATAATTTCAACACTATTTAAACAGCTGCATCTGTCTATGTGACAATAACAATTTATGCACATATTATGAAATATAGAATCATACTAATTATTTATACTATAAATCAAATCACATTTAAATAATTTATTTCTTTAACTAATATTTTTTATAGGTAACAGAATAAATAATATACTTCATTTGTAATTTAATTAATTAAATCTTTTTAGATCTGGAGGGAACAAGGTGATCAGTGGATAGAAGAAAACCGCCTTGAAATGCATATAGATTGGGTCAGAGATGTAGCTTGGGCACCCTCACTTGGTTTACAGAAGTCAATGATCGCAAGTTGCTCTCAAGATAAAAGGGTTGTCATTTGGACCAGTGATGATAATGTGTCTTGGACACCAACTATTTTGAACACTTTTGATGATGTTGTTTGGAGTGTAAGCTGGTCCCTTACAGGCAATATCTTAGCTGTGTCGGGCGGAGATAATAAAGTAAGCTTATGGAGAGAGAGTGCAGATGGACAATGGCAATGTATAAGTGAAGTAGCCAAAGGTTTAGGACAAACATCCAATGATGAGAGAAGCACTCTATGATCAAGCACCTATTGAATATTGTTTAATCTTTTGTTCATTAATTTCCTATGTAATTGTATTATTAAATAATTATTAATAGTTTTGCTTGTTTATTTATAACATTTTTGGCATTATTATATTTAGTTTTTATTATTTTTCATTATTTGATTCCATCACTGGCTGGCAAAAATACAAATAAAATGAATTTTAATATTATAATATCTTCATTTTACATAATTTTATGTGAAAAGTTATTTACGCTTTATAAAAGCCTTATACCAAAAATATATAAAACATCGAACAACAGAGGTTATACTTTCCGAGACCTTGTTAAAATTTCGTATAAAACATGATGTTAAAATTCAGATAAGGTTTGAGGCAGAAATAAAACACAAATTGTAAAAAATCTTATCTTATATCACATATTGTTCAAATTAAAATGTATAAGTTCCAGCAATAATGGCATTTTATAATACTCCGCTATCGTTTTGAAAGTTGCAAGCTGAGAGCGAATTTCCTTCACAGAGACCATAAGTGTGAATTCGCCAGCACAATCACATACAACCGACAGATTTTCTCGTTTTACCTGATAGAAAAAAAATTGCATTAAACATTATGTAAATTGTCTATACATAGGTCTTGCTCAAGAAATAAAATTGAAGTGTACTTTCCAGAATTCAAGTACATTGTAGTATGATAATTTAAGCTTGTAATAAACAATAATAAAGAAAATTTAATTTAAAAATACTTTGTTTGATTTGGTTTGGTTAATTAATTTTCCTGATCTTATTTGCTCTTGGCATAAATTTTCAGTAAGAAGAAAATTGGCCAATAATATTGTGATTTAATATCATAAACCTGATAGTTATAAGGATTCTCTTCCCGTTCTCACCTGGTGACATCTGGTGCAAATTAAATCCTGTAGTGTGTAGGACATGGCGCGCCGGTTTAGAATCTCAATCAATCTCCATTCAAGCTCTTGGTTCTCATATGGAGTGCCGCAAGTTGGACATATGCAGACAGGCCTGAAAAATAAGACAAAGCAGATTTATTAAACAGTAAACAAATAATATAGTACAACTTGAGACTAGCTTTCTTAATATGGTACAATTTTAATTTCATTGCTTCAACATCTACACTAATATTATAAAGAGTAGTAAGCCTTGTTTATTTGTGTGTGATGCATAGGCTCAAACTACTGGATCGATTTCAAAAAAAATATTTTACCATTCGAAAGCTACATTATCCACGAGTAACATAGGCTATACATATAACGGGAGTGAAGCCGCGCGTATGAGCTAGTCAATAATATTTCTGATTTTTTGAAAATCAGACAAATTTTAGCACTTAAAATAACTTATTGTGTAATTTAATTTTTAACTGCAAATACAACAAGCGAGGATATTCTGTAAGTGTACACTCACACGCTGTCACTAGTATCGCGGTGTGCGTGTAGACACAGGTCAAGATGGCGACAGTGGTTGCACACTTTGCAGATCACCTCAGCGAGCTCGCAGGCGGCGCCGGCCCGCTTCCATTCTCCTAGAGGGTTGAATTCACCCACGCCGACTAAACGCAGCAGGTTTCGACGAAGTAGAGTTACCTAGAACAAATGATTTTGTGTAAGAAAAAAAGTTGTTTTATTTAATCGTGTTCAAACTCATCTATACTTCTATACTAATAGAAAGAGAAAAGATTTGATTGTTGTTTGTTTAAATTGAATAGGCTCGAAAACTACGGGAACGATTGGGATAAATTTTGTACAGAGATTTTTTTGAAACTAAAGGCATTTCTCGTATGTCATTACATAGGATTGCTTTATCCCGAAAATCCTACGGGAACGGGAAATATATGCGGGTGAAACCGCGGAGCTCACCTAGAATGAAATAAGTTATGACTGATCAGTCTATATCAGATATTATATGAAGTTTTGATATTAACATGTAACAAATTTGGTCCTCCGAGCCGGAATCGACATACAAACATTATTAACTAATTACACAACCAACAAATTCTAGGCCTTTTTCTTGAATGCATATCGTCGTATCAGTGTTTCCTTCTAGTGCCGACTCTAGCGATACATACCTGCTCCTCCAAGGCGTCGTCCAACGAGAGCACTTTACACAGAGCGTTCACGAACAGCAGCGCCGGCGTGCAGCCCTCCAGCGCCTCCGGCATCAGCCCGGGCTGCTCGTCCAGGTCGGACAGCTTTAGTGTCGGCATGCGGGACTTGATTTTTTCAGTTATTCTGCAAAATAAAATGCAAATGTTTAAGTTATTTTTCATAATTATATTGGTATGTAATACAGCGAATTTTTAAGATTTATTGTCAATGTGGAATGTAATATCTCGGCTGCTGGTGGGCGAGGTTCCTCTGGGGCTGGAGCACACTGGCTGGGAGCACTCACTGGAAGAGCTTCTGCGCCATGTCGGTGGCGAGCAGCGTGGGCAGGTGTGCGGGCTGCTCGTGTGCTGCGCTGAGGAAGCCGCCCACTGCGCTGCAGAAGTACTCCCGGACTGCGCCAGGTAACTGGTTCGCCAGGTTCCACTGCATTGTGATGGCGCTCTAAGAGGTAGAATAGAAAACAATTTAAATCAAAATGTAAAGATCCCCATCGTGGAAAATTGTCTAAATTTGTGTAAATATTAATTTTTATTTAAATATTTAAACATTTCTGAATATAAAAAAATACCTCATGATCCTCCCCCTCTTCTGAGGACTGCGGCACTTGGGATGATCCAACTTCGACTAAACCCTCTGGCAGCTTACCCTTAAATATAAAAATAAAGTAATAATCAATCACCATTATTTCTTTGCCTAATCTTTAATAATTTTCTCGACTTAAAAGTATGACAATACCTGTATTCCTGCAAAATTGGCTTCGTCCAGCCACAATAAATAGGACCAACACTGCTTGTAGCGGATGTCGATCCCGTGGAATAATTCCTTATTTCTAATGCTTTGCACTACAAACTCCACATATCCTGAAATTAAAATAAATACCCCAATCTCATTAAAAAAAATTGCCATAAAAAGATGACTTGATCATAATACACAGTGTATCTTTATCAAACGCTTACCAATTCCGTCCATAACAGAGTTCTTTTTAGTACACAGAATGATCCTGTTAAAGTCTGCATATACAATTTGTGATCCCAGCCTCTTGAACTCCGCCACTAACATTAGAAATAGCTTCTTCATCAAGTTATACAGAGTACGACGGAGTGCTGGGTCGTATAGCAGCGATGTTGGTGTTTTGAGCCACCTGTAAAAAGTAACAAATGTTGAAAATATCAATGAATATTCGGGGACATTTAACACTACGTCACCTAGTCCCAAATTGAGCAAAGCTTGTACTATGGAACTAGATAACTGATAGACATACTTAAACATACTTTTTTTTGTAAATACGTAGGTACATACTAAAGATAAATGAATACCCAGACGGTAGAAAATTACAATATTCGTAATATAATAATTTTCTAATCGTGGGTATTGAACCCACACCCTTCAGCACGATAGACTATCGCCACATCAACTGCGCCAATCGGGTCGTCAATATATTTTAAGATACATCATACCATCTAGTGATAAAAAAGGAGGGATAGAATAGTGTTTTTCCGCAGAGCGCTATTTGTCATTTCAAAATATAATTGAATATGCATTTCCATCAAGAAGTGACAGTATAATGTGTTGTTCTAATATTTAACGCAAAGTCATAATGCTAAAGTGACGTATACAAGTGAAGGCAGTACTTACCTATAAAAGTGTGAAATCTGAAAATCAGCAAAGACATTCTTGTACATAGTGACATCTCTCAGCCAGGAAGCGATCATGGTTCGTAGGATTTTAAAAGCGGCACTACATTGGGCGGTCTCATCATAATTCACTGTTGCGTTTGAACCTGAATTAAGAAATAGTTTAAAAATTAATTGTTAGGCATGGAACTGAATAGAAATGCCTTTTTACGGATGCGGCTAATTATCCATAATTTATAATTTATCAGTTAAAAGGCAATGAAGAATGTTAACAAATTTTGATTTTTAGCTTTTCATATTGTTTTTTTTAACTAAAAAATACTGTTGAAAAAATTATTTTGTTACGTCAATTAGTTTTTGATTTATAAGCAAAACAAATCATAACCGCCCGACGCGGCGATTGCGGCGGTGTGACGTCATAAAACAGACAGCTCATGCGCTCGCTATAGCGCTTCCCACACGTATTGTAGTTGCTGCGAAGTAGCGCGGCCCGCGCGGCGTCTGTTTTGTGACGTCACAAGCGGTCACGTGACTTTAGCGGAACTCGAAAGTTTCAAAGCTTATAAAATGAAAACTACTTAGTATTTTTGACTGCAACAAAAAACAGTGTATTTGTATAGGTACAAGCTATACTGTAACGAACTTTCACATATTTGGCATACCTAGTAACATTCTCCATTTCATTAAATATAGAAATTACGCGCAATAAAATAAACACAAGAAAATATTAGGCATGGAACTGAATAAAACAATGGACATTCTTTTCACGTTACTATAATTTACCTGTATTGGCCATAACATCCTGTATGTTTGCATGTTGTGCACCGAAAGAAGTAGCGACGCTTGTGCCCTCAACCTTGTGGAGTAAAAACGAGAAAATAATTACTTGTAACATATTCACCATCTAATTTCGTTAATGATTTTATTCATATGATATTCATACATGTTTAAAATATAAGCCAAGGGGCAAAAAAACTTACATTCAGTCAGCACTACAAATAAAAACTGAATGTGACTTGTAGGAGGCATGTATTTTCTTTTTTATTTCTCATGCTACCTTTACTGATCTGGGTAAATTCAATTCACAACTCAACTACAGGCTACGTCTTCACGCTATTAGCCCTTATGCCATGGTAAATAGAGTTTACAATTCACCTGCAGAATGTGATGTGCTTGCAGGAGCGCACACACGCAGAGCGCGTCCGTGTCGAGCTCGACGCACACGCTGCCGTACGCGCCGCTCGCACTCACTGCACACGATTTGCTATCTTCCACTTCGCTTACAAGTCTGTAACAGTTTTTATGTATATAATAAATAATAATAAAAACGTTTATTAGATTCAGTTAATTCGTTTATTCAACTCAATTAATTTATATGAATCATTAATAATTACTATGTTGAAATTTAAATATAATTCTATCATGGCAATATGCAATGAGAAAGATGTTACTGGACATTTTCTTAAAAACTATTATAAGAAATTTAAGAATAAAAATAAAATGCTTATTAGCCAACACACACATTTTTATTGCAATCTAGCCGGATTGCAATAAAAATGTGGAATTCATTCTAAAAGAACTCTCATAAAAAAATGTGCACTTTAAAGTCAAATTTTTCATAGAGAAAACAATTAGGTAGTGTGCTTAGAAAAGACTTAGAAATAATTTTGAGAATACACAATATAATATAATAAACTTAGGTAAAAAAAGTCAAAAGTTTTACCTATTATCATCAATTTCTCTTCCGCCGAGATCAGGTCGTTCAAGATTGGAGCACCACAGTACGAAGTTGTGTTTGATCAGGTGTCTAGCGTAGAACAGATCTGCGCCGAACAACGTCGGGTCTGCCGGCATGTTGCCGATGGGCACGTGGAAGTATCTACAAAGAGGATTATGGATAACAATTTAATGTATACAAAAATACTTACTCTATAGTTTACGTAGATTATATAGGGTGAATTGTTGAAGTGCATATCCTAAAATATGGGGAATATCAAAAATGCTTCAATGCAAATTTTAGTCAAAATCAGCTTCGAGACACCTTTCAGCGCTTTTAATATTCCCCATAGTTCAGGATTTAGTCTTGAGAGCCTGTTTCAAAAATTAACCCTGTAGAGTTGTGATGTGCGCATAATGTATAACTCACACATTGCATTTAATGTCAATGATTGTTACTTTAGTATACAAAAGTGTGATTACAAACTTCGAGACTCATGCTTTGAGACGAGGTCTGAAAATGATGACACAAACTTTCTGCTACAATTAATTAAAGCCTCCAACCCTTGAACCAATTTCTGAAAAAACGTATTAAAATTGCGTGAAAATTCTTACCTGCATTGTTCTATAGTGAGATTGAGAACGGAGTCCAAGTTCAGGTAGTGCCTTACAATGGCCCTGGCACCGATTCTCTGCCACTCCAGTGTATTGTATAGAGACTCCACGTCACGCACGTGCAATGGTACGAGGGGGAAGTCGGACAGACCTGCACATTTTTTATATATATTATTTTGTGAATAAAGTACGGATAAATAATTAAGTGTACTGATGGCGTGCAAGGTACTGGGTTTGAAAGTAAATGACATGACGAATGATGATTAAATACCGAATTTATTAAATGGATTATACACCTCACAAAGTTTGTAGGTTTTTATTAATTTTATTTTAAATTTTTGATGAAATTAAATTAATTTTTATTATTTAATTTAGCCAATTTATTGTCTTGCTTTTATATTAAGTCAAAAATTGGCGAGGAATCAGTCCCCATAGCAATAGGGCCATAGCTAGAACAAATTTATATATGTGTCAAAAACGTACTGCAATAAATGCATTTTCTCATCATTTCTTTTCAGAACACCTTGATAATAACATTGTTTTCTACACCAGAAAAATGACATCTAGTTAACGTTAAAAAGTAGGTTATTTTGTGTTACTTTCAACTATTTATCTACTTAAACATCAAACGATCTTTGATACAACATAACAAATGTCTTTGGTACGTCGAACAATACACTAACAATTTCACAGTTTGTTTAAGTTCATTTAAGATTGTGAATATCATAATTTGAACCTCGCACCATCCCTCTCGCACACACTCACCTGGCATAAGAGCGAGCAAGGCGCCACTAGACAGGGCAGTTTGCAGCGCTAGAACTGTTGGCCCACATTTTTCATCTCGGTATCGTTGCAGCGCTCTTTGGATACCACGATATACAGCTCGGGCTTCCGTTTCCACTAGTACCTCCCAATTTAACTCCGAGCTCGGTAGGGTAGTCTCTTCTGTGCCCAAGTTTATTCTGAAGTTAAAAAAAAAACAGTCAAAATTAGGCAAATTATAACAAACTTTATCACGAAAGTATAAATATTTTTTTTTGTTTGTTCTTACAATATCACTACATAGTATAAAACAAAGTCGCTTTTTCTGTCATGTGTCATGTTGTATGTCCCTATGAACGCTCAAATCTTTAAAACTACGCAACGGATTTTGATGCGGTTTTTTTTAATAGATAAAGTAACTCATGAGGAAGGTTTTTATCAGCATTGCACCCGTGCGAAGCCGGGGCGGGTCGCTAGTTTTAAATAAATAATAGAATGATAATGATGGAAGAGACGGAAGTTGACGCATTAGCTTATGCTGTCCCAAGATAGTCTTGAATCAGCACTGGTTTTCAGGCGCCGCTTATATAGACATATATCTTTCTACGAATTTAAATAAGGCTAGTGTGTATTCTAAATTTGGAGCTACAACTAAACTTTACAAATTCATATAAATTGTATTTTTTTTATGTTTTAGCAGGCAAGCGGGGCATGCGGTTCACCTGATGTTAAGTGACTGACCGCAGCCCATGAACATCTTCAACAGCAAGTGTCGAGATGCTTTGCCGGCTTGAAGGAAGGGAAGGGGACAAGGAAAGGATTAATGATAAGAAGTTGGGAGAGGAGTAGGACAGCACGGGAGAGGAAAAGGGTGACAATACAGGCCCCCGGGCACCTGCTCACCGTACGAAACACAGCGCAATACTGCTTCACGCCGGTCTTCTGCTGGGGAGGTGGTCATTGCACCGGTGCGAGCTTGGCCCAATTGTGCAATGCTCGACTCCCACTCTTTTCTTGCTGGGGTTGTTATGCAGCAGAATTACCCTCTGTCGCCTCTTATGACACCCACGGGTAGAAATGGGGTGACGACACATGTATTCTAACCCGTCGCCACACGGGTTAAAATGTTGAATAAATCATTTACAGACTTTTATAGAATTTATTGTAAAATATTTTGTTAATTTAATTCAATTTAAAGTACCAATAAATTCAATAACATCTACTTACTTAGCAGTCCTTTCCGCGGAATACAGCGTGTTCATATTCGGCACTTGGTTTGTCTTCACCGTGTCGAGAACAAAGATAAACCCTCGTTTGATTGGCCCCAGAACTAGCGACCACATACTCCGGCTGGAATTTGGTGCCGAGTGCTGATATAGGAATATGTGCTTTATCGGTGACACGTCGTCCTGAAAAATGTTTTAATTAGAAGAAGTTTTTAAAATTTGTCAAAGATTTTCTCATGCCCGTTTCCTATAAACGACGGAACGTCATAGTATAACACAAACGAATGGTTTTCATAACGGGCGGTTCTAATCAACCAATCAGAACCAAGTTTTGGTAGTTATGTTAACGTCACGTTTATTATAGAAACGCTTTCGATATACGCCTCGTAGGATATTGTACTGTCCGTGAGTAAAACGACTCGTTTCATTTTTATAGGAACTTGGCATCAAGCGTCGTATTAGTTAAAAGCTTTATGTAAGTATTAGAGTACGATGGTATATAATACACAAGCTGTAAAGGTACCTAATAAAATAAAGAAAAATAAACAGAAATAAATATATTTTTGCTAATATACAAAATATTAGCAAAAATATATTTATGTATTATTGTATACAGTAAAAAACATTAGTAATCTTAGTTTATAGGAAGTACGAACCTGTTTTTGTAGGTAGGGTTGATGAGCAACACTCTTAAATTGTAGTTGACTAAGTGTAAATGAATCCATATTGTTTGATCCAAATTGTATTAATCTAAAATAATGCAATTATTATTAATAAATTTAAACAATTTTGATAGTGGAAGATAAAATTGTCCATCATCAATTCATAAAAACTTTTGCATTCAAATAAAAGAACTTATTATATGTTGATGATATTTTTTGTTATTTTTATACTTACTTTCTAGCCTCTTGTTGGTCAACAGTACATATACATCCCAGTTGAACGAGAACTCTAAATTCCAAGCTCAATTGTGTCTCGTAAATGCCCTCTATTTCTGGCGCTGATAGCTCACTCATTAGCTCTCTGAAATTTTAAATAAAGTGTGTTTATGTAATGGTAGGTCTAGTGATTTATTAAGGTTCCCAAACATTGCGTCGCGACGCCTTGGTGCATCGCAGGAAGTACAAAGTGTTTTCATTGCTTCCGCTCCCCCCATTGACGAGTTCCGTTTGTCTGTCCCCTCAATCCTATTTGAGACTAGAACTCACCCCCCGCTGACAGTAGGGTGTCTTAGTGTTGAAAAAACGTTTATAAACACTAAAATTAGGTTACGCTTCAAAAAATTTTGCTTGAAAAAAGTTTTTGATATTGTATTTTCTTGTGTTTGTTTTAACGCGAGTACTTTCCATATTAAATTAATACTTTCTGAAGGATTTTAAACGCAGTTTATTATACATTATTATTAACCCGACGTTTTTGATATTGTCAAATAAGTTCTTAATTCGAATTGGTACAGGTACCGTCCGCACTATATACTAATACACACTGCACCATACATACTGCCGCTTCTCCCTGTACAGCTGCTCGGGCACGGTGTACTGGTACAGGTGCGCGGCGGGGTGCGCGCGCGGCAGCACGCGGCTGCACTTGCGCCAGTACTGGCCGCTGTCCTGCGCGCGCGCCACGCGACGGTTCACGTAGAACACGCGCGGCACCGTCAGCCTGATCTGGTGCAGCTCGCTGTTCACCAGCGCCCACAGGCGGAACAGACCCGGTTCTGCGGTTTCGGCTATCTGAAATTAAAATACGTGGGACGTCAAAATAACCAATAAAAATCTGGCAATGGACAAATAGTTTGACGTTTCAAAAACCATAATAGAGATGATACTCATTGATAATACATTTTTTATTAATTCTCAACTAGTTTCTACCCGCAGCTTCACTCGAATTAAATTCAGGATCTATACATCAATAAACTGAAACTAGGTATCCTATCAACTTTTCCATCTATTAGCCTATCTGTATACGAAATTTCAAAATCAGTTCAGTAGTTGCGATGAGATTTACACATAAACATCCAAATATCCAAACTTTCCCATTTATAATATTAGTATGATAATACCTTACCTGAATGATTTGCCATGGAGTGTTAAGTAAAGTACGTTGAGCCCTCCTGATGAAGCCTCCTAGTGTGTTAGACGCGCCGATAGTTTTAGGAAGTCCAGGGTTATCTTGATCCATTTTTCCTAAAATATTATTGAAAAAAATAAACATTTTCCTACATCCAATAACAAAAAAGATGATGTGTATAATTACCATTTACCATTCATTAAAATAATTGACTAACCTTTTTTATTACGTCTGTGTATACCTCTTTGATCCATTTGCCATTTCCATTTCTTTTTTTGGAAGACTATCCAAGCTAAACGTTCTTCCTGTTAAAGATTATTTTTAATTAAGACGACATAGGAAGTCAAATAAAGTACATCATAGTCGATAAACATCACTTTCACAAATAATACTATGAGTTCTCTCAGTGTCCGTGAATGGACAGAGC
>LQNK01000371.1:167326-182757 GCA_001586405.1 Phoebis sennae | reverse complement strand
GAGCTCAGTGATGCGATTCAGAGCCCTTTCATGTTCCATTGCGCAATTATTAAAGGAATTAATTATTTCCTGAAGGGAATTGCGCTGGTCCAGGCTATCCATATACTGATCTTATGCCCTTTTTCAGGTTTATAATATTATAGTGTAAAGTATAAGTATATTTATTAAAGTATATGCAGTAGGGATAAGTATGATGGATAATTTAATTATATGCAGTGTAAACTAAAAATTAAAAATCGGTCCTTCGAGCCGGAATGTAAACTAATCTATTTATAACTTACTCCCTGCATAGCCGCCGGTATAGTGATGATCTTCTGTATCGCGCCACTCAACCGCTCGATATAATAGGCCCAGTCGAGTACATCACGAATATCGATGTCCTCAGAGATAGTGTTGTCCTTCAGCCATCGACGTAAGTGGTGCCGTTTGACCGCTGCTGGTGATTGGAATATCGCTAGAGGTATAGCCCTTTCAGTGACAGGAGCACCGTCTGGTTTACGCGATATTATAAATCTGTTGAGGAATGTTAACAAATTAATTGTTTGCAATAAAATGAAGTATTAAATTTCAGAGATTGGCAACGCTGTCAGCCGTATTCACGTTGTGTAAGTAAAATAGCAACACTATGCTCACTACTACTACCAGCACTAGTGAAATAAAACAATTCTCAATGTGTCCTAAATGGTGGCCTTTATTTCAAAAACAATAAACCTAACCTAATACCTATATTTAAACGACATTAAACCGACCGACCGATCACTTACGTATAGGCCCTGGCTTCATAAAACTACTCAGAGACTCACAGTAATCTCACAGTGTGTTTACGCACACTCATAGTATTGCTTGTCTGTATACACAAGCAATACTATGTGTACAGATAGTGTAACACATAGAAATTTAACAAACAAAATCAAAGTCTATATTGGCAAGTTCAACATATTAAAGCAGTCAACAGCAAGACTTTCATATGAGTCTATTTGAATTCATAAATACACACATAGTACACCACTTACCTACAAGCCAACCCAGCATCTTTAACCATCTGATCACCAAGAAACTCCGCCAATCTCTTAGCAGTAGAAATCGACGTCGACTTTTGACCACCATAATCCTCCAATTTCTTAGACATGGAACGATTCTCAGAGATTAGTTCGAATAGTTCTGAATCCGGCATATTCGAGCCTTTACTGTATAGCACATCTAGCCAATAATCTGCTACTTTGGCGACGGCGCTGTAGCAAGACTTAAGATCGTTCCCTTTGAGAAATGCTTCGAACACCGATGACTGGAAAATCTTGATTAATTGTAACTCGCCTCGACGCTTTACTTCAAAACCTGGAGAAATATTTGGAAAGCAATTATTAAATTGTGAAGTCTTTCCTACCGTCACACGTCAGTATTACTAACAGAGAGGATATTAGTAGGTTTGTATTATTAGAGTCACATATATATAATTAGTAAGCAGCAAACGCTGAGTGAAATGAGCAATACCCCTTTCTATATTGACCCAGCCAGTATATTGAAATCTTGCTTCTTGTCCTCTCGTCTTTGTGTCACATTATTTTTGTTTTTGTCCATCTTAATGTTTGTTCATTGTATGTATTTCAACCCAAAAAATTGCTACGTATTTCTTTTGTAATTTAGGGTATGTATATACGTATCGTTATTTGTTATACTTTGTGTTAATAGTTGTGCTTATACATGAATAAAGGTTTACTTTACTTTAAAATATTTTATTAGTATCAAGTACCGAGCCTTTTCATTGTCAACTACAATCTTTTTCAATATCAAGCAGAAAATCATAACTAAAAGTTTAAAATACCTTTCAACTCAGCCAAAGAGCCATCGAAGTTGAACACGGCATAACGTTTCTTTAACTTCTTGCCCTCTTCTTTGGAAGCTGGCAACACCATGGCGAGGTAGGGTCCATCTACTTCGAAAAATATAGAGTTCTCTGCACGTTTTTCGTATTTCTTTTCGTCCGGATCAACCAATTCGTAGTATTGATCATTTGTGAAATAGTCCTGAGAAAATGAATGAACGAAATTATTAAATTATAATATATGATTTACATAAAAGAAACGAAAATAATATCATAGTAAAAAAACTAATAAGAAGTCAGAGAAATGAAATAAAAAATAAATAAAAAAAATACTCATAGTGAATAAAACACTCATAGTAAATAAAAAACTTCGGTATTCATACCTTAACCATAGCATTAAGCACGGCATTGGGATAGGAAACATTAATTTTCTTTTTCTTTTGGTGGGTAGTTTGCACTGTAACGTTTTCCGGGAACGATGAGGGTAGTATACACCAAATTCCTAAAATAAACATATAAGTCATTAATTCTTCAAATATTTATCAATTTAAGGGGGCAAAGTCACAATTGTTCTCTTTGTTTTCTATAAATGATTTATTTTAGACAAACACAGATTAGAGAATAAAAGGCAGATGGAGTGTTCCAAAAACTCTAGTGACGCTAACTACACGTACGTACGCGTGCATCTGTGTGAGTAAAATTGGAAAAGTCCTCGTGACGTGTAGTGTCAAACTAGACGAACATTTTTGTATTTGCTTTTGAAGTTCGTATTTGCTTTTCGGCGTCACTCGGGTCTTCGACTGCACTTCATCTGCCTTTTATTCTATAATCTGTGTAGATAAATAAATGTATTCAAATATGGGTTTTACGAGTATTGGTATTACCGTCAGTGTCGAGTTCAAGCGGCCTGCCGACTTGCTCGATGATTTCCCTGGCCCTCATAATAATATTAGCTCCGGTGTAGCACACGATGCCCGCCATCTCCATGCTGTGCCAGCGTGCTCTAAACAATAGTAATGATTATTATTAAGTAATATTCCATACAAAAAAAGTATCGTTTATCTCATTTAATCCGAGGTAACTCAATGTACATTACAATGCGAGATATGCCTCTAAGGTCCAGTTCTTATAAATGACGAAACGTCATAGTATAATAGATCGTAATCGTTCTCACTAACGAGCGGTTATAATTGGTTGATTTACTTTACTATTAACCAATCGGAACCAAGTTTTTGTAGTTACTTAACGCCACGTTTGTTATAGATATAGATACGCCTAGTAGAATATTGTAGTGTCCGTAACGACTTGTTTTATTTTTATAGTAACTGAGCATTAGAGAACTTACATTGCAGGTAATCAAGTTGAGTATTTTTTATCTAAATTAATAAATTTTTACTCACCCACGCCTCATAACATATCCATAGAAAGAGTTAAGGATACACTTATGAGCTAGTTGCAAGGAGTCATACAGAACTTCGCGACTTTTAGCCGACTTGATCTCGGCAGCGTCTCCGCTGGCCACGGCTGCAGCCACGAGGGCCTTGGCTTGTTTGTTCAGCGCTTTGTATTCGTAGCGACGATCCCTGGAGATATTAAAAAAAAAATTATTTGCCAGAAAAACGGCTCTATGAGCTAAGCTAGCTTTATTTGTTTGTTAATAGGATACAATAAAAAATAGGGTAGATATAAAAAGCTAGAAAACGTATCGGCAATTTCGTGACTGTGACCAACCTATAAAGGTAACAAGGGTCAAAAAAACTTAATACTGTAATAACATAGTCAAAAATTTAATTCACACAGAGAAATTGGACTATTGTTACATATCCCAACCTAGTTAATGCATAAGTCCAACATGTATTTTTTTTTAAATTGCATAACAACTGTAGTAAACGAAATAACGAACAAATGAATATAACAATATGTACCTGAAAGCTCTAACAGTGTCCACATAAAAAGAATTTTCCTTCTGACATATCGTAGTTGTACGAACTTCTGTGCGGGTTACTTTGGTCTTCTTATATGCAACCCTACAATAGTCCGCTAAGCGCTTCTTCTCGTACCCTGCCTGCAAGTTAATATAAACCTTATTGTTTGAACGTGAAGGTTCAATTTAAGACAACACAAATATAGTACGCATATATGACGATACTAGATCAGGTGCTGATAGTTATAATGTACTGAAAATGTTCACACAGAAACATTAAGGTTTTATGGAATATATTGAAAGTAACAAGTTTTTTGATACAATTAATTGATAACGGATTTCAGTTAATTCATTTTCATTTAAGTAATTCAAATATCTTATACCTAAAAAAAAGTGTTTACCCGACTGCAACAGAAGAAGGATAATATTTTTCGAGCGTATGTACCACAGATATTAAACTGAGAGGTGTTATTAGATTCCTTAGAATTGAAGCAGTGAAATTTTTAAAATGACGCTTGCAAATAAAAAAAGGGGGAGGCGGGGGGGTTGATTATTTCATAGATTGTTCAGTCGAGTTCTTTTCATACATTATTATTTATTAAGATCTAAGTATTGTAAAATACCTGTTCTTCCTTGGGCAAAGAATGGAAGGCTCTAGGCGGCCCGCCCGGATGTAACGGCGGAAATTTCTCTGTTTCTAGCTGTTGTTGTATACGCTGATATTCGCTTCTTGTCGCTGGTACTGTAATATTTAACAAGGATATTTGTTATTTTTAAATGTTCCTACTAAGTATTGTAAAGTATTGTATGGTTACTATGGTTTTAAATATATGAAAAAAATGCAATTATACTTTTCAGGGAAGATATTCACTGAAAGATATTTATTAGTTAGAATAATTATTAATTAGTCCATAGTCCATATTATTTATTCTTCGTAAGCTGAGGGGCATGCAAATTACATAGATTGCAGTTTTAAATTAAATTTATTGGCACTAAATACGCGCCATCTTTGTACCAATAGGAATTGAAATTTAATAAAATAGTTATGAACTTATGAGTTATAATAAAAAAAATCAAATATTTTCTTTTTAAAATATCAGTATAAATGGAAAATAGTCGCGTGAAAAGAAACAAGAAAATTCAATGGATATAAAGTGAATAAGAATGACTCACAGTACTCCCCCCTCCACATCCAGTCCATGTGGCGCTGGCAGTCGGCGCCGGGCCGGTTGTAGTCGCACACCGCGCACACGCTCGCGCACACCATGGCTGACGGCTGCAACCTACAGCCATTACCCACGTAAATGTTTAGTACATCACACACGACAAAAGTATTCAATACACGAAATATGCCCAGTTTCTGATTATTTTAGTTAAACTGTCAATAGTTCTGGACCATTTTTTGTGGAAGTGTTTGAGGCAAGCTGAAAACTTGCTTGCAATCTCGCGTCTTATCTCCGAAAATTTTATTATTACTTTTTTTTTTATAAATAATATATTTGAGACAGTATGCAATTTGAATGATTTCGTTTAATGTTTAAAGAATAGAAAAAAATTAAGCCAGACGATTTAGTAGGGGTTTCAACATTGCCAGACGCATTCATAAATATTTTGCAACTATTAAAAATTAAGGCAACCTAAAATTTTATATTATTTATAGCCCAAAAATCGTATTCTCAAAAAGGTCTTTTTGCCGGTACTCACCAGCCAAGTCTACAGTTGTATGCCGAGTATATTAGGGAAGCATCAGCCTGCCACAAACGGGAAGTGTGTTTGGGGCAAGCTGAAGACTTACCTGATAAAAAATGGTACTTACCGATTAGTCAAAATAATATTCGGGTACATAGCTCCAACGTCCAAATGGTATATGAGCGGGTTCTCATCTCTCCTCGGATGATCTCGCATATGCTGCAACTTCGCCTTTATTTCGCCACAAACTTCATCGTAATTCGTCACCAGGTCCAGTGGAATGC
This sequence comes from Phoebis sennae, assembly GCA_001586405.1. Taxonomy (NCBI): domain Eukaryota; kingdom Metazoa; phylum Arthropoda; class Insecta; order Lepidoptera; family Pieridae; genus Phoebis; species Phoebis sennae. The sequence goes on along the minus strand of LQNK01000371.1, from coordinate 177,038 downwards.
CTTCCTCGACTTCTATCGCGTGTTTCATGGTCTTTTCAACGCCTTCTATAAGCTTGTCTACAGCTGAGGGTACTATGCGGAACTTACATTTTATATCTGCTCTGAATACACCTGGTACAAAAAATTACTGATGAATTAATGAAAGTGTTTGTTTGTATAAATTAATCTACATTCTTAACAACGGAATAAAGCAATACAAGGGTCCCTGAGTTCAGCTACGCGTTTTCGCCGACGTATATTTCCTGTTCCAGTAGGCTTTGCGGGATAAAAGCTATCCTATGTGACTTGTGTCCTTACAAAATTTCATTCAAATCGGTCCGATAATTTCGGAGCCTATTCAATTCCAAGAAACAAGTAATCAAATCTTTTCTCTTTATAATATTAGTAAAGATTTTAAAAGTGTAACAAAGTGTATATCTTGTGATTGCGTTGATCTATAAGTTTTCAGGTGCTTAAAACACCATAGATTCAAGTATGTATTAACAATATCAGTTTGATAACGTATCCCATAGCTGAGAAAAACATCTTGACAGACAGACCGTCAGACGGACAACGAAATGATCCTAAGGATTCCCTTTTTGTCCTTTGGTACGAAACCCTAAAATAATATTAAAGAGAACAAGAACTATCAAACCCTAAGAACAACCTATAGAAGTGATAAAAATCATCATACTAACCAGATTCCAAGGCTTCCACATGACCTCCCACATACGTCTCTGTCTCCAGCACATGTCCATCAGCTGTGAGCTTGTTCAGCTCCTCCACTTGCTTGTTGGGGAACACGATATTCGCATGAAACGCTTCCACCATGAGCAGCGACTCGCACAGTGTGCCTGAACCTTTACGGAGCACCTGCAGGGATCATTTTAAGTTGAAATACAGCAGTTTTACCATGGCTTTTTCTTGTTAATAAATGTACGTAAATCTAAATTTAAAAAAGTATGTCTATCAGTTATCTCGTATCCACAACAACACACAAGCTTTGCTTACTTTTGGACTAGATGCCGTTGTGTTAAAAAAAATTAGAAATTCACAAAAGAATAAGTTATTTAGTATAAAATTTATTTTACCTACTACATACTAGGCGGAAATGACACTTAAATTATGTATTTTTAGTAGTTAAATACTCATAATATAATTAAAATTTTTGATATTTTTAAAAGCATCTGTATATTGACCAATTTATAAATATTATGCATAAAATAAAGAAGAAATTAATGAAGAATTAGACTATAATCGCATCTTACCTCATCAGGTTCCAAAGGAATGATGGTACACAAAGCAAAAATGAATGGATGAACATATTTCATATACAAATAATACGTTGCCACTGCGTCAGAGACTGAGTAGTTTGAGAGTACCTTTAAAAATAAACAATTTTAATTAAGAAATTTATAAAATAAAAATAATTTAATTCTCAATATTTATATCAAAAGTAGGCCATTTTATACAGTTTACAGTTTTAAGGAGGGTAGTCTAATATTTTGAACTTAATGAATAATAAAATGTTTAAAACCTGAGGCTGTTCTGCAGCCATCCTGCACATATCTTCAGGGTCAAGCTCCACTGGGTCATACCTGAGCTTTGCCTTTGCCACTGCTTTTAAACCTTGAGATCCCACTGGTAAGTATGAGTCACGTTTTACCCAACTGAAATTAAAATGTATTTATTTAAGCATCAAACAGGTATGTGAGAAAATGGAACACGAAATAAAAATGCAATTAATGTTAGAAAAACTCATTTTAGATGTGTTAATTGTGAAAAAATCTAAAGGCTTTCAAAAAAATCTTATCTATACTAATATTATAAAGCCGAAGAGTTTGTTTGTTTCAACGCGCTAATCTCAGGAACTACTGGTCCGATTCGAAAAATTTTTTTAGTGTTAGATATCCCCTTTATCCAGAAATGCTACAGACTATATATCATCCCGATATTCCCACGGGAGCGAAGCCCTGGGGCGCAGCTAGTAAGGTTATATTGTACTGTTTTATGTAGGTATCATTATACAATAAACTTTTCTTCAGTTTTCTTAGAAAACACTAAATAATAATGCAATAAATAAATAGTAAATGATAAAGTTATACCTTATGCATTATTTTTGTTATTTAAACTTGATACAGTACCACAAACAATCCATATGCATTGCAGGTCTACAAGCATATGTGCCATCCCTGGCCGCAATCCTGCTGAAACCAATCTCTTGCTTCATATCCAACCCTAGTATCGCCGCACGAGCCTCCACAAATGGCCAGTCGAAGAAATCACCTAAAATGTTTTCACACAGTATTTAAAAAGTTATATATAAAAAGATCATTTTAATAATTAATAATTTATTACAACAAAAGTGCATAATAATAATAAAAAATCTATAATTTAAACTGATGACCTTAAAATCCATACAAGTTAATCGTGATAAATTCATGGCAGACAGATAAGCATCACATTTATGTGTTCATAATTGAAAGAAATGTAAGATTTTATATGAATTTCATTCACTTTTTGGTCCTTTGAGCTGGATCAAAAAAGTGTTTTGGTCTTTCAAGCTAAATTTTTATTTTTTATATTCTTTTCTTTTTCACAAAATTTGAAGCTTTCTACACATTATACGTATAAAATATAAATATCATATTTAGTAGGTAAAAATAAAAGAAATGATTTACCATTGTAAGTAACAAAAATATGCGGCTTGACATCCATAATGTGATCAAAAAACTTTTGTATCAGTGCTAACTCATTAACTTCATTGAAAATTATGAATTGCCTGAAAAAAAAATAAAAATAATAATTATAAAAGCATAAAATTGTACATTTTCTTAGCTATTTAAGTGACAAAATGAGACATTAAAAATTTTTATATGGATATATTACCCCTCAAATTCAGGCTTTGGTGTATATTCAAAGTCCTCAACATCAGTTGATATAATTTCTCTGTTAGTTATAAGATATCCCTGACCATCTATCATGTATGAAATCATCATTATTTGATCTGTCTGCGAGTCAGGGAATTTCAACGGCAGTTTTGTTGTTTCTATATCAAATGCCAAAACAATGGGATCTGGTCTTTCAAGTAAGTCATCCCTTTTTGTGAATAATGGTGTTTCTGTACCTCTTGACTTGACAGTGTACCAAGTACCACAGAATATCTTCATATCAATTGAGACCCTTACATGGTAGGGCACATCATGTTCTCTGAAATGTTAAATAGATAATTAATAACATGTTTTTAAATACTATGATAATTCTTATTTAGTCCTTAGAAATAATGCCAATCAAAACATTATGAATATATCTTAAAAAAAAATATTGCATGTCTAGTAAAACTATTAGTTTGCTTCAAGTAAAACAGCTGTGATCCATTTTTTTGCCGCTCCTGCCTGTTGCCTGCTTTAAATATTTTTTTTTATTTCATTTTTACCTTCTCCAACATTTTAAAAAAAGAAAATGTTCTTTCAGCAGTACATTCTTTTGCCAAGATTTTATGACCAAACTGGAATTGCCTATTGCACCAGATGATACAGATAAAACTTGAAAACTCACATGTATAAATAAAGAAACAAAATTACCGTATATCCAAAATATTCTCCATATGATCTGTAGTTTTCTTGGCATGCTCAATGGCCGCAGCACTGGTCAGTGCATTTGTTAACATTTCAGCATAAATTGCATCTTTCTTCTCTCTCTCTTTATTTTTGTTCACCGCTGTCAAGATTTCTCTTCTCACTTTCATCATTTCATTTTGAGACATGAATGATAGTTTTATGTAACGCTGCCTTATACCAGAGAGATGGTTAAGCTAAAAATTACAATAAGTATAAAAACAAATTTTATTCTTAAAAATAATTTGTTCAAAGTAATAATAATTTAAAAAATTATAACAACATGATATGTATTTATTTGCTTACCAAGTCTAAGTCTTCTTTTTCAATAACTTCTATTTTATGTATGGTCCCTGCAAATTTCTTAGATAAGTACTGTATGACTTCTTGCTCACACTCTTTTCTAGCAAGGATTAGAAAGTAGGGTTGGAACGTTAGTGATATCTTAAAACGTGCCCCATCCATCTCAATAAAATAGTAATCCATAGCTGCAACAAGCCTCTTGTCTTCATCAAGTACTTCGGCCTAGAAAACATTATTAAATTATATGTACATACATTTTCACTAATATATGAAGAGGGTAACAAATAAGCTCAAAATTAACTTAATATTAACTACACTATTTTGTAAGTCTTCCTTTATTTGCATCTGACTTATTTTAGATAAAAATATACAGAATGCCAATAATAAACAACATCTCACCGTGTGCATGTTAATAAGGTAGCCGGTACGTTCCTTCGTATCTCGAACTCTATCAAATCCATACTTTGAGTCGATTCTGTCATTTTCTAACGCTATGCGTATTCGTGATTCAGAAGATTCTTCTCTGCAATACATGAAATATTTTATAAAAATATAAATGAATAAATAATAAGAAATAAGTGGTTAATAACATACCTAGGTCCGGACGAGGGTCCTGCCTCTTTTCGTCCTGAGCTATCTTTATCAGGTTTATATTTTCCTGTATTTTGGAGTACCATGATGCTTTAAATTAATTAGAAAATTTTTGTAAATATGACGATAATTACATTTCCAAAATTATATTTTCAGTATAGCTTGTAAGTTTCAAGTTTTCAACATAACACAGCTATGAGCTAACAGCTGGTTGTCAAAGTAATGTCATAATTTCGCGCCAATTTATAAGGCGAATTATACATTTTCCCGAGCACGGTTTCGGTATTTTTTTTGTGAAAATAATTATGTTTGTTTTCAAACGCCTTCATATGTGTAGCATATTATTATAACTCATGCTCATTTTTATATATGTGACCTACAAAAATTAACAATTTTCTTGTAAATGTGAGAACTAGCCTCAACTAAAATGATGTGGGTTTGACAAAGTGGTTTTAACTGACAATTTTATAATTTATGTCATTTGTCAGTACTTTCGTAATTTTTGTTTGAAATCGTTTGTAGCGGATTGTTGTAGAAATGTAAAAAGAAATAATATTTGCTACCTACTTATATGCTTAACTTATGTAAGAAGTGCTTCTGAAAGCCGAAATCACATTTGAATAATTTACACAATGGATAATTCCTTTGGCAGTATTAACAATTCACCTCAGTGCAGGAACAGCGCCAAAAGTGGAGATGTAAGTATTTCAGATCAACTGGCTGGTTTTGAACGGTTACGAATATCAGCATTGACTAATGCCGCGGAAATTAGTCCACTAGTGAAAGAGGTTACTATAGGCCCAATGAGTCCATTAAAGAAAACAATGACCATAGAAAATAAAGCGCCTGATCCACCGGAGGAAGTAGTGAACTTGCTAGAAGATAAACTTGGACAAGACTTACGATATACATTATTACTAAAACGTCATGAAGCTAGACTACAAGAAACATCGGAATTATGGTTTAAAAATAAAATAGAAAATATGAGAGCTAAACATGCAGAAGCCATGCGGAGCTACTGGAAAAAACAAAGTGAAGAATATGAACGCAAGGATCTTGAATTAAGAGCACGAAAATTGCAAATGATCAAACAACTTAAAGAAAATGACAACATGTCTGTATTAGAAAAAGCTAAGTTAGATGAACAAAAATATCAATTATATATTGGTAGAGACACCATAGAAAACATGAATAGACTTTTGGAAGAAACAAACAAAGCAACAAGAAGATTTGCTCAAATTACAGACAGTCACACCAAAATACTAATTTGTTCCAATGATATAATGAGTATGGAGCAAAGTGAGGAACATGGTAAAGATGTTATCAGCAAGTACTCATCATCAATACAAAGTGTTCTCAGCAATATGTCAAGCATCATGGATTATTGTAAAACTGGTCAAATCACTGATAAAGAGGTAAAACAAGCAGAAATTTTGACATTGAATATTGAGAATTTAAAGGAAAAAATAATAAAAGATTTTCATGATATTAAGAATGAAAAGCTCATTAAGAAACAACAAGAAGATGAGTTAAGGAAAAAGGAAATAGAAGAATTCTGTTCTTCTATTTCCTAAGAAGAAGAATTAGCTAGAAGACAACAGAAAGCTGCAGAAATTGCAGAGAAATCTGCACCATTGTTTTATTCTGCACAAAATTATTCATATTATTCTGAACTACAACAATTTCTCTCAGATTATGAAAATAAATACAAAGATCTGCTTCAAGATGCCAATATGAAAAAGTTTAGATTTGATTGTCAGAAAGCTGTAAATACACCTGTAAATACCTTATCATCTGTAAGTGGAGCACACATGAAAAAAACATTGGAAAAGCTAGCAAATTTACTTCGTGGAGAAAGAGTACAAATATCAGATGCCTATGTATCTGCATCTCAGCATCCTCAAGGACTATTTTATTGCACAGCCTTATTAGCAAAGAAAATTGTAAGACAAGGTGATCTTCTTGTTTCCAGCAAGCCCGAAGCTGCATTTCCTTTAGCTGCTGTAACTGTTGTATTATGGGTTGAATTTCCAGAATTTGGTAAGCTTCTGGAAGCATACTTTCATCAACAGTGTCCTTATTTAGTACCAATGTTTCTGCCACAGAAAGAAGGTCAAACAGATAAAGAATTCTACTTATCAAGAGGTTATACCTACAGTGAGGATGTTGTTGAAAAACAGGATAAATTTCTTAAAAGAATGTCTGGTATATTCAGACTAAGATGTGCCATTTGGATTGCTAAGATGCCATCTTTTGTAAGAGCATCGAATCCTCACGGATTGAGATTTGGATGGCAATGGCTTGCTTCATTTATTAACTTAAAACCAGAGCCCGACATCTGTGCCACATTGTTGCATGATTTTTTTACAGTTTGTGGCTCAGAGTTTTATAAATACTATGGAAAACAATTCACCAAAATTATAAAACTAATAAGTACTGATTACTTGAACATTTTACAGAACATTGATGAAGGAGGACCAAAAACAAGATTGGAAGTTTTCTTACAAAATGTGTTACAGACTGGAAATATACCCCCACCTAGTGGAATACTGCCTCCTAACACTTGGTAAAAAAAATTAACACTATTATGTTTTTAATTCAAATATAATAATGATGTAATAATTGATGTAAATTATCACAATGAAATCGAACATGTGACATTCTGATTAAATTTAATGATTTTTGATATTATATTTTATTTACCCTTGATTTTTATACATTGTATGCATAGTTTGGTGCCTCATATATCAAACTATTTAGAGCCTCTCATAAGAAAAATTGGTATGAAGAAAATATTGTCAGTTATAACAATGCCATGTCATTCCGATATTCAGTTTTTGTAAATATATTTTGAAAAGATCCCCTATAATTGTGCCACATATATTTGCAAAATCATTATCATTATTCATCATTATCAAAATGTTTACGAAACATTCTTAGTAATATTTCCATATTTAATATAAATGTTTAAACAACTGTCGTCCACTGAACCTTAAAATAGTTTAAAACCTGAGAAAGGATATAGAATAGTTTTTAATCCCGGAAATCCCACGGGAACGAGGAATATACGCGGGTACCACGAGAGAGGTGGTAAAATAAATTCGTCATGTATTCATATAAAATTTCATGAACATAAATACTATAGAATCGGTTTGAGATCATTCAGCCATTTACTTGGCTGAAAACGGCTATTATTTTTTTTTTACATCTGTATCGCTATTTTATAGTTTTTTAATCTGCATAATCAATAATGACAGTTTATCAGACATCATGTCAGCTGGATCCTAACTTGTATTATAACTGTCAATAAACTTTTTCATTGATATTTTGCATTTTTTTGAAACATGTGAAAACAAACATTATTAAAACACAAGTTGCATTTTATTTCTGCTGCTATGCCGTGTACTTAATGCTTTTCGTATAATCCGTTTCATTATTTTGATCAAAATGGGCACGAACTGTTTTCAAGATAGCTTTATGGCAAGGTACTCGGCGTTCAGTCCTTATCGGTTGATACAAAGAGAATGTGGGTTCCAAAAACCAGTAGGGGCTGGGGATGCTATGGCCCGTAGCCTTTATTGTGGTATGAAACCCATAGCTGCTTGGGACTGCGATCAGTACAACGCTCTTCCCACGGGTGGTGTATTCAACCTTGAATTTTCTCCTGACGGGTAAGACGGAAGGATATTCAGCCTTGATTTAATTAATTTTACATTCTTTAGGATTATTAAGTGATACTGAATACAAAAGATTACTGAAAAGCCCCCCAATTTGTACTGTTCAATATCTAGATGTTCTCTTTGACTTATGGAAGGTATATGCCTAGCCTTTCTTATTCAGATCCATTTGTAACATACAAATGTACAACAACTTTATTATTATTTCATAGGTCCCTTCTAGTAGCAGCTTGTGAAAGAAAATCTATTCAAATATTTGATCCTCTTACTCATCAGAGAATGCATTCAGTAAATGGAGCACACTCGGACTGTGTAAATTGTGTCAAGTAAGTATCATGATTTGTGTATTACTCAGTTCAATTAGTGTACCAATTGATAAGCTTTATGATTAGTACTACTTGTGATTATGTTTAGTATCAATTATTAATTTGTATTGAAAGTATGTCCTTCTGTTGACTTTTGAAATGATATTAAGACACTTCATTTCTTTGTTTATATTTGCACAACAATTGTTCCACCTTTTAATACAATCTAAGGAAGATAAAAATAAGTCAGGAGGATATCAATAATTAAGTTATCTTATAAACCTATTTTTTATAAAATTATGAAATGAAAGTAGTTACATAGTAGTAGTATGTGTGGTCAGTTATACAAATTTTTACTTTTAATTTCTTTTAAACATAGATTTTTAGATGGAAGAATGTTTGCAACATGTTCAGATGACACAACAATAGCTTTATGGGATGTTCGCCATTTGAAGAAAAAGATAAGATCATTGCTAGGCCATTCCAAATGGGTGAAAAATATAGAATTTTCAGTGAAAGACAAATTACTAGTCACATCAGGGCTCGATGGGAGTATATTCACATGGGACATAAATTCCTACACCGAGTTTAACCTGGTATACCAAAGAGTGTTTCATGCCCCTGGTTTGATGAGGTGTCGGCTGTCACCGGATGCAAGGCAGATGGTCATGTGTACCACTGGAGGACTTCTAGTTATTATTCATGACTTGAATTTGTTGACATTGGCTCAAGACTTGCATGGATTTAAGGTAAATTCAAGTGCTATTATAATTTATATCTAACAAAGCTTGTATATTGTAATTAATTGAACTGGTCATAATATAATAATGATCTGAGATTTGTGTGATGTGATGATGGCAGGGACCAAAACTGGTATAGCGAGACTGATATACTAATCTAAAATTGTCAAAAAAGTACCCTTAATTTTGGTGCCTAAAAAATTTTGATACTGTAAAAGATTTTTGGTTTTACGGTAAAGGGTAATGACAAACTATGCGGGCCGGGGAAGGCGTAAACCACGGAATAGAAAAAACAAGTGGAAGTGCCCTAGTGCTTCTTTAGTATGAGAACCAATGTCGCCAAACTCACACATTGACAAATTAAATCGTACAATGCATACAAAAGAAGCAATGTCAAAAATTTACAAAAAACATTTCGGTTGAAAATCGTATTTATTGTTATTTAAAATGAAGTCTTTTTGTATGTCAGTAAGGTAGTAATTAGTTTATCTGTTCAATCA
>LQNK01000371.1:136302-163664 GCA_001586405.1 Phoebis sennae | reverse complement strand
CGCCGCTGTCCGCGGCTGACAGCGGGTACAGGTCAGCCTCTACTAGCTTAAGGGTGGTAACAGTGCATCCTGAGGATCAGGCACCGTCCTGCGTGTCAAGACTTGCAACTTCATCAGCTGCGGACCTATACCCGCTTTTACCTACAGCTGACCACAAATATAGGTCAGTGACTCCTACTAGTTTATAAGGCGACCTTGTAGCGGCGTATGCTGACCTAATCAACACGGGAACCACGCTGCAGTCGGCGCTACACCCCGTCTTCACTTCTTCGTCAACACTTACACCTATACCGGCTCCACCCCCGCCATTATTTGCAGCTGACTGAGGCGTGTGGTATGTTTATACGAGTACCTCAGGTTGACAATGAACATTGTCTATATGTAATAAATTTGCTATAAGAGTAATTATGATTTATACAGAGAATAGGATACATTCTACTTTCCCCACCCCGTTTAGTGAGTATACACTTACTATACTTCAGACCAACTCTAGAGGATATAACATATCTTTAGCAACCGACTATCTTAGCTAATAAGTATCAATTTCACGTTGACAAACATTCAAATACTTTTTGTTCTGGTCTAAATCGAATGCTATCTTTATACAACATCAAGATTTATCTTTCCTTATGTTTCTGGTGTAAATTATAAACCACGGTAGCCAAGGTGCAAGGTTTTACAATACTAATACTTTCATTATTATAAAGGTAGTACTTAAAAATATTACCATCAATAGTTTAAAACATGTAACATATCGTGTTCATGATGCAGCATGATGCCGTCCACGTCGGGCCACACGCCGAACAACGGGCGCGAGCGGGACGGCGCGGACTCGTGCGACGACGAGCTCGACACCAAGCACCACATCCGCCAGAACGCGGACCGCCTGCTCTATTATATAGAGGAGACGAACGAGGGCAGGGGGTTCATTAAGGTTTGTATATGTATTTTAAAAAATAGTGTACTCGTAAATACCACATTTTCTTTGCCATCTATCATAAAATAGGAACAGAGTGCACCTGTGCTCGCGCGTACACTTGTGCACTATAATATCTCCTGCGCAGCTGGCTAGTCTCTGTTGAGATTGACCACCATGGCCGGAATCGGTCAGGGGAGCTATTATTATTATTATCATAAAATAGTTCAAAAATCTGAAAAGGATTAGGTATTCCTGTTATAATCTCTATGGCCAGCAAAATTTAACATGCCAATAGAATCTTACCATTTTGTAAAGTTGTATTGTTTGTTATAAAATCTTGCAAAAATAGCTTATCTAATTTGCGTGAAATTACGAACAAAGATCATTCATAAAGAAGAATTACGTATGGGATAGCTGTATTTTCTTATGTTTGTTTGAACGCGAGCACTTTCCACATGAAATAAAAATACTTTTTAAAGGATTTTAAGCTGGGTGACTGAGATAACAATTGTCTTTATGAATTTTTATAAATAAAAATTTAATTTTTTTAACCCCTAAATATTTTTCAAGGAATTATGTTTCTCGGCGGACGGGCGGCTGGTGTGCTCTCCGTTCGGGCGCGGCATGCGGCTGCTCGCGCTCAACGACAACTGCAGCGAGCTGTCCCACTGCGTGCAGCAGCTCACGGGGCCCGCGCTCATGCGGGACGTGGGCCAGAGCCTCGGCATCCACCAGGACCTGGTCGTCAGCTCCAAGTTCAGCCCCAGGCACCACCTCCTCGTCACCGGCTGCCTCGAAGGCAAGATTGTGTGGTACGAACCGTATAGTGGGGAAGCGTTGTACTAAATTTTGGTAGTGTTGTGATTTGCACAGTCTACATAAATCGGTTGGTTGACTACGTTAGCTGAGTATCTATGTAAACTCGACTGTAGATATTTGGGTTAATCTATGAAGTAACTCAACTGGTTTTAATGTTTACTGTGAAACTATCATGACATGCGATTGCAATTTTACTGGTGACATTTTGTTGTGTATATAAAAATGTACATAATTGTACCCACAGTGCTATAGTCTGCCATTGAATTGCTATAATATGTTATGGTACAATCTCGGATTTATTAGTGACTTGAGATTTCGGGACAGAAGTTTATAATCAGTAAATTAAATCTATATATAACGGACTCTTTTATATTTTATGCACTCTCAGAGGCTGAACGTTTTATTTCGCGACAGATGAGCCAAAATGTACTTAGTTTTAATTTTTTTACTGTGTTTTTCATAAATCCTATTTTTATCTTATCTCATATGAATTTTCATGTTAAATTTATTGAGCCGGACTCTGTTCAACTAGGTTCCTATAAGTTCTGTACTGCCGATCATCCTTAACTTTAAGCATAGTCTAGAATTAAAGTTGGCGCCAGGAGTTAGTGAATTAAAAAATGTAACATAAAATTTTAGTCCTAATGTAATGTAAAATAAGTTTAAGAATCGCATTTGGTAAGGAATAAAACACATTTGTACAACAACAGGTTATATTAAAAATTCATCTACATGATTCCATGGAAATCTGATATAACTTTTAGATAATAAAGAGGATTGTGTATGTTTATGTTTTATTTAAACATGTCCTCCTTCCTTGAGCTTTGCGACAAGTGTATCGACGTCGGGAACTACGGCTCCGGCCTGTCGGACTGGTGGGTCTTCTACGCTTACAATCTTGATCCTTGGAGCCAGATCTACTCCAAGGTCTTTAGCGCTCATTTTCTTCATGGGCTTCTTTTTGGCTTTCTATAAAAGTGTAAATTTGCATTATAACATAATCATTACTTTAGCAAGTACGCAGTTAAGATATATCTATCCAAATGGGTAATGATTTTTGACATGAATTATTTTTCTTTTTCTGCCCAAACAAGTTATGTTACTTGCAAGCTATGTTATGACTTTTGGCCCATGAAAAATGTTTTCTAAAACACCTCCCTCAACTACTTTTTTATTGTATGTAACTGTTTAGTTCAATATTTATGAATAAAATTACCATGATATTTGGCAGTGTAGCATATCGGGGTTCATTCAACCTCAGGTCAGCACTGAGAACAGCCGGCATTTTTGTCTTGATAACTTCAAGACCACCATCAATTTCTCTGGTAATTGTTAAACCTGCATCTGACTTTTCCACCTGAAAACATCAACCATATTTTATTTCTCTTCATGTCATATTGCAAATTATATAAAAATGTTTAGCTAAGAAGTTTTACTTTTATTTGTATAATTATGTAATGTTAGTTTTATATAATTACAATCAAATGTATATGCCCAATTTGGACTCTTATCTGTTTGTAGAGGTTATCAGCGTTAATCTGATGTAAATAATAAAGACTGTTAACAAGTGACTTGAAGGATCTTTTAGAAATCAGCAGAATAATTTATGCTCATATACTGACATGAATACATTGGAAAACAATATGATAGAGAAAAAAATATATTTTTAACTTGGAATTATGTGTATGATTGTAGATGTATTCTATTGTTATAGTTTTTTTGTTTGTTAGTATTTCTACCTTTGAAACAAATGTTCCCTGTGGCCAATCAAGGAGTGCTGCAGTCATTTGGGCAGTTTGATTGGAATCATCATCAATTGCCTGAAAGTGAAAAAAAAAATTTATATATTAAACAATTTTTAAAAATTTTAAACATTCATACACCACTATTTAACATACAAAATTAATATGTGTTGAATTCAATTTGAAATTAAAAAAAAACATACCTGCTTTCCAACTATAACTAAGTCAGCTTTTTCATCCTGTGACAGTTTAGCCAGGATTTTGGCAACATGCAGCGGCTGCATTGTTTCGTACTCGGGTCCAGCTACTTCCACATGGATGGCCCTGTCTGCTCCCATGGCTAAAGCTGTCCTCAAGGTTTCCTGTTAGAAAACAAAATAGGGTCTGAGTATAAGAAACAGGGTGCTATGGGATCAGGACTTAGAAAAAAGTAAAATTATAATAATCCAAATGGGTGGTGATTTAAAAATATGTATGTAACATTTTTAAGAGCTTACAAAAGACAACTGTGAAAAATTAAAGAATTTATTTTTTTAACGCACAACTTATCTGTCTTATTTTTAGAATGTATCAACCAAATTTATACCTTTAAAGAAGCGATAATTTTCACTCATATCTTTAAAATGTAAGGTGTTTATGATTTTTTTGTAATAATAAAGTTATCAAATACTTGCGACTGTGACGGTCCACATGATACAGCGATCACTTCACTGGCGAGTTTCTTTTCCTTTAGCCTCACAGCTTCTTCGATAGCAATCTCATCAAAGGGGTTCATCGAGTGCTTCACGCCATCAGTAACAACGCCAGTTTTGTCTGGCTTAACTCTAATCTAAAAATAAAAACAAAATCAATTCCTTATATATTAATTATAACACTAATCTTCGATGGTTTTCTTCATAATACTTTTTTGAAAGTTTATAACAAAGTTTTTAGTGATCTTGAAAACTATCAACAAGTAACCTTTGAACTTTGAAACTTACTTTGACTGCATAATCAATCACTCTCTTAACACCGACAAGCACACGTGCCATTTTTTAATAATTAACTAAATGAAAATTAGTTATCCTTAATATATTATAAAAACTTTGAAAATAGTATGAAATCAAAGTTCCAACAAGTGGATCGGAGTCCAAAAAGTGACAATTGACAATCGAAGTTTGAAAAACTGACAGCCGAAAATTTTTTTTTAATTTATTCATAAACATGGATACAGGTCTTTTAGTCGCAATCTTAAAGACGTAATATACTTTCAAATAGTCAACAGATTACATCGAATGTTTTCATGTACTATGTAAAACAGAGAAAAAAAGAATCATATCAACTTCATGGATTGTAGCAGTTAAATATCTTTCTACATTCTTTGAACCTTGAGTTTTCCTCTGAATAGCTCTATTTGTTAGCACTGCAACAACGAGTAGTACATCAGCTATTATAGTATAAATATTTAAAAATGTAATATTCTGATTCCGTTTAAATTCATTCTTGCCGTTCTTGCATGAATGGGTAACATAAATTTTATATATTTTATAAAATAATAATTAATAACGCTCATCTAAATTTATTCATATTTTATTCACATATAAATTATTACACATGTGTTCTTCATTTACATGTTCTTATTCATTTATATTGTATAATTTTTATGTGTGTATCTTTTAAATAGTAAATGGTACTCTAAAAGCCACACTACGGGGGCACTGAAAATCAGTCCTGTGATCATCTGCATGATTTACTAAATGAAAAGCCAATAAAATTAAAGATTTTACAGTTTTTAACTTATTAATAATAATAAGTTATCTGAAATATCTGTTTATTATTAAAAGCATAAAGAAGTCATAATCTACAGGGATTGGGAATATAAATAAAACAAAATAATATGTTCACTTAATATATATATTTTTCTATTACAAGCCTTAGTCTATTATCCAAGAATCCAAGAATACATAATAATATGTATAAATCCAAATTCTTTAGATACACATAACCACATGTTTAGCAATTGATGATTTAAATTAAAATTTAAACTCCTTGTATTTTTTCGCTTGCTTCGAATCCGTGTTTTGTTGACGCTTTCTTTTGTTCTGTAACAGAAATAATATTTTATTATTATTTATAATTAAAAAAAATAGTAAAGTGCTCGGCCGATTTCAATACTTTTACCATTAGAGTCCTACACTATCCCTAATCAAAATAAGCATATAGATATATCAAAATAATAATAAGTATTTTTTTACGACAGAGTAGATAATGGATAAATAAATACGTATAATTTGTGTTTCTGTGTGTATGTTTGTAATGTTTCGACGCTTTTAGGTTAAGAATCTGAAAAAAAAATACACGTAATAGGTAATTACAACCCCCCCTCCCCCTGTGTAATTTCTTGATTCTGTATATTCACGTGAGGTCCCTAAGTAGCAGTGGGTCGAGGGTCACGTGGGCGTACCTTCTGGCGCGCCACGTGGTCGGCGAGCATGTCGGACAGGTCCTCCTGGCGGCCGGGGCGCGAGTCGCGCAGGTGCCGCTCGTAGCGCGCCGCCACCGCCTCGGGCTCCAGCTCCAGCTCGCTCGGGTCCAGCGCCACGTCCACCGCGCCCGGCGCCGCGCTGCTCGCCTCGCCCGACACGCGCGCTTTGCCTGGGACACGTTTACGTCATAAGTGTACATACCTTTATTATAGTGTACACGAGAACAACAGTTCACTTAATGAGGAGACAATTACAAATTTAGAAGTATTTATTTATTGCATCATATTACAAATAACAATGATCACATAAAATTCATAACAAAGACCTGTAAGGCTACAACATGCAGTAATTTAATATAAAAATTTATAATATATAAGGTGTTACATAGCAAGCGTTTAATTCGTTTACACTTTGTATATTCAGAACATGTACCTAAACACGTAAAAAATAATGAATAGGGTCGGCGGGGCTTTGTTAATTTAATATTATTTACTATTTTGTGATGAATAAGCAGAAAGAAATCGGAAAATTGTGAATCTGATTGCACTGATTGACCTGAAAGCATTTGATGTAATAAGATTTAAAATCGAGTCGTATCTAGAGTCAAGAGCTTGTCCAAGTCTCAATCCAAAATGTTGACCAATATGACTAATAATTCCTTTAGACCATATAAAACCTTAATTAACTCGCATTTTATTTCAAGCAATTAAACTTACCTGGATTGGCTGCATTGATATCGTAAACGTGTGTAGACGCCATCATTCCAGCTGTCAAGCCAACCCGCCGCTCTGGCAGTACTTGGTACAGGGCCGGAGTTTCACCACTGTAAAAAAAATAAAGTCATTGATTTTTTAAAACAATTATTTAACTGAAGATATTTTTTTTTGTTTCCTTATTTGCCATCAGTCTTGAGACTATAAGCAGATGTGTTCAGCTATGTTATAGACACATAGAGAGCTCCTCAGCAGGAGACCTCCCACACCTCACCATCCTTCACCAAGACCTGTATGTCATGGTGTTTTAATCGTTTGGCATAGCTCACTGTTGCTAATGCAGTAGCCAGATCACTTGGGTGGTTTTCCAGCCGCATTGTATATTTGGTCCCAGTTAGTTTTAACTTTTCTTTAACAGTCTTTATGTTCAGATCTTCATGGATCTCAGAATTGGTGATGAACCATGGTGCATTTGAGATGGTTCTTAGGATGTTATTTTGTAGCCGTTGTATTATAAGAGAAGAAGATATTTAAGTTATTTAAAACTGTGCAATAGATACACACCCTTCTAGATCAGCATCCAGTTTCTTCTTTCTCAGTTCAATAGTGTCCGGAGTCTCCAGGCCGGGTGGTACGGAGGTGATACCCAGCGGAGTGACCAGACCCTCACCAGGAGTAGCCACTCCGGTAGCAACATCGCTCTCACCCATCTTCTCGCCCTCGTCTGACTCCTCTGTAATAAAAATGAGGGATTTAAGTATAGAAAAAAGAGAATTGAATTGAAGAATTGTTATTTTTACTTTTTAAAAATAATAGAAGTAGCAGTGTCTTACCTTCTTCGGATTCTTCCTCAGATTCAGATTCCAATTCACCCCAAAGTGTTCTGTCAATATCTTGATCTTCATTGTCCTGTAAATAATTAGTTTTTAATGATTTTGACCTAACAAAACAATGATAGTGTGGTGTTGATGTTGAGACATTAACAATGATTACTTAATTCACAGTTGATGATAATGTGTCTATTGAATTTTATGTAGACAAAATAAAAATAACACAAGTATTAAGTATTAAGTAAAATTTTCAAATATCATATGCAAATTCATAAAAATAGTTCTCTGTATTCTGTGTACAGAGAACTATTAACATTCTTTATTCATAATTTACATATTGATTTATTTTTTAAATATAATATATAGAATAAAAGTATAAAAAACATTTCTGCAAATTCACTAAGATAATTCTCTCATTCTATATACATAATTTATTCATAGTCACATATGTAACGTCTACTCACATCATGTCCAGCAGACTGGTGCCCAAACACATCTCCATACAGCGGCTTGCCTGTCTCGTCCACGGGTGGTTTGCCCCAGCCTCCCGCGTGGTAGCCGAAAGCACAGCCCTCGGGGATGGGCGCGTTCAGTCCGGGGATCTTCAGGTTGGGGTATGAGGGCGGAGGCCCGTAACGTTGTTGGGCGATCAGCCACGGTGGAGGCACCTGAAAATACAAATATCGTATAAGTTTCAAGGTATTCCTTGTCAAGAGGTAAATCAAGGTGTATATTTTCAAATTTTATTTATTTCATATTTTACATTGCAGGCCACATATTGTCACCTTAAACTTATATCATAGATATGCTATAATGAGACGTTTTTTATAAAGGTAGGATAGAATATAAACCCCGCTAAAACAAGTCATGTTGTAAGATAACGCCCAACCATGTTATTTAAAAAGGAGACAGCCTTCATTGATATGATTTTAACATTATACCTTCTTATAAATTACTATGACTAGATTTTATAAAATCTGGGCTGAAAACGACACATAAAAATTATCTAAATTGAGAAATATTATCAAAATTATTTTACTACATATTATAAAATAAATTTTACGTTTATTTTATTTTTTTTTAAATAGAAACTGTCAAATAATCTTCCAACTATTCTGTTACTAAGAAATTACTATCACAAATATAGTTTCAGCAACCTTGTGCGAGCCCGGTCCAACAGGCATGCCGAGAGCGGTGCGCAGTTCTTCGGACAAGTCGCCCGGCTTCTTCTCCCGCAGCCGGGTCTCGAACTCCTTGCCCTCGTAGTACAGGTCTCCATGGATCGTCATGCGAGGCTTTGTTTGCCACCTGATTAAATGTTATTAATTAATTATTATCTAGTTATTTAATATCATTGTTATTGTTATTATCTATATTCTATAATAATATTATGTAGAGAAAAAAAATGATTTTTTGTTTGTTTGAATTTCGTTTGGAAGAAAATTTTGTACAGAGTATCTTTGAAACCCGAGGAAGATCATAGGATGGTTTTTATCCCAAAAATCCTACTGGAACGGGAGATATTTATTTATTTATATATTTATTGCAATAAAAACCAATGGCGTTACAGATAATTATAAAAAATTAAAGTAAAGTTCACCATAAGTAAGGCTAATACTTATGGCTAAAATATAAAATATACTCAATGAGACCGTGTATTGAGATATGCAGTTTCTCAACTAGCCTCAAAATGAATAGCTAGACGCTTATAAATTGAATTTGGTCATTGATGCAAGATGCAATTGATTGGAAGTGTATTTCTATCTCTCTGGATAAATATAGTTAACAATATACATATCAATGTTATATGTGAATATAATAAAGATGCGACTTACCTGGTAAGTAAAAGATGGTAGTAAAAGATTCGGCTATATTCCTAAGTAAAATTGAGAAACAAATACGGTCAGCAGTTATGCTTAACCCAATGGACCACATACATATGGGTTCTGATAACCCAGATTTATGATCACATTCATCAATCAATAGTAGGAAGATATATGATATAACATGCAGTAAGAGTATTTGTAGTTATAAATATAATTGACTACGATAAACATTGATTATAATTAAATGGATATAAAAAAATAAATTTTCTCTAACCATTACCGCAAGGGCATTGCACCATATACTGAGTAATGTCCTAGTTTGTGCCTGTTACAGTACCATACAGCACCATATGCTAGTTTGTTATACTACTATTTATTATCTTTAATATAAGACACCATTTGTAATGAACGTAAAAACAAATAAAACATTTTTCTTTCTTTCTTTCTAATCATAGAGACACAGTAAATTAGCTAATATAGTTAAGTATAGTATACATAATACTTTGTGCAATTATGTTAAAACCTAGCCTAAATTTAACTCACTTGAAGAAGGCGTCATGTAGTTTCTGATAGTCAATATCGATCTTGCCAAGCTTTGGCCTTGTCCTCTCACGCATCTTGGCTTTCAACGTCTTAGTCTCTTCTTTATCCTGAAGGGAAGCCCGCATCTCCATGATGCCGGTCTTTTTGATGAAGTCGGGCAGATCGAAGGGCGGCTTCTCTATACCACGCTTGCCTTGTAAATACTGTGGAGTGAAAAGACACATAGAAGCTCTTTGTTTTTGATGGTTTAATGAGCAGACCTTAACTGAACGCAAATAATTGGACCACACAGGCATTCTACTCTTTTGAATGCAAAAATAATTTAGCAAATCGGTTTATAAATGCCGAGGATATGCGTAAATACATAAAAAAATACAGTCAAATGAGAACCACATCCTTTTTATGAAAGTCGGTAAAAAGATTGTTTTAAAGACTGCAAAAACATTTCAATTGACAAAGGTTAATTTAAAATAAATATAAATCTACACATCTATGAATACATACAAAACATGAATTGTTACCTTCCGCTTATAACACCAATGCCTCGGCACTTGCACGGTGTTCCTGTGCGCCTTCAGCTGCACCAGCAGCTTGGGATCCCTGGCGGTGACGTCATACATCTCCACCACGTCCGGCCGCGGCACCAGCTGCTTCAGCTCCGCCACTGACAGACGGGAGAGTTTCTTCAGTTTGCGCTTAGAGAGGCGCTCTTTCTCTTCTGCTGCGTGTTTCTGTAAATTAAATCCAATTAAAAATCTATACTAATATTATAAAATGGTAAGATTTGGTTTTTACTTTGTTTTTTTTATTTTAAATTAAATAGACTCGGAAACTGCTAGACCAATTTGAATGCAATTTTATACAGAGATTGTTTGAAGTCAGAAGAAGAATAAACATAAAATAGGATAGTTTTTATCGCAAAAAACTTACGGGAACGAGAGATTTACGTAGATGAAACCGCGGAGCTTTGCTAGTAAAAAATATACACGCAAGTTTTTTCTTATTTAAGAGGCAAATAGGTAATCAGACTTCTATAAAAATTGTCTCGGTCTAGACAATTTTTTATATATCACATCTCCACTGGAGATCAAAACAGAGACCTTGCGTTTGTAACGCTCATGTGCAACCACTGAACCAATGAGGTCTGAAATAATTGCAGTCAAACACTTGCAACTTTACTTTTAGCATTGCCATATTCTACTTTGTTATGTTCATAAGGCAAAATAAAAAATAATACAACAATGACAGTAAATTCTGTTGTATGTTTGCAAAAAGCAAAGCTGGTACATGTCCCTAGTAAACAATTAAAATATAACTTTAATAATACCTCAACAGCTTCTTCATCAGCTGCAAACTGATCAGTGACCTTCTCAAGCAGCTTGCTCGGTTTAGGCAGGTCCTTATTGATTTCCTCCTTGATTTCTTCATCCTTCTTCTCAGTGATCTTGAAAGCTTCTAGAATACGATGGAATTGCCGATACATCGGCTCTAACTCGTGGAACTGAATGCTCTCCTGGACATACCTGTTAAAATTATTATTTAAATGTTACAGGAATGCATTTTCCA
This sequence comes from Phoebis sennae, assembly GCA_001586405.1. Classification (NCBI taxonomy): domain Eukaryota; kingdom Metazoa; phylum Arthropoda; class Insecta; order Lepidoptera; family Pieridae; genus Phoebis; species Phoebis sennae. The sequence continues at coordinate 152,241 of LQNK01000371.1, read as the reverse complement.
CGATTTTTTTGTATTTTTATTTGTGCTGCCTCTGCTGTTATTTATGCCATTAGACATAGCTCAAGTACAGTTTATTTAAATAAAACATATTACTCTAAACTATATGAAAAGGATTTCCTTATTTTGGCTACCTAACCTAACCATTGATCTGATGAATCAAATGACCCCAACAATGTATTTCTCATTTACTTTTAAAACTATCATAACTACAATGACAGAATATAATATTAAAGAAAATATTTGAACTAGGTGTTGATTATTTGCACTAAAGGTGGCCATTGTGTTTTAGTCAATAGGAGTCTGACATAACCCCACTGCGTCCCCCAAGACAGAATTCAAGCCAGATTTCCTTGTGTTAAAAAATATGTTAATTCAAAGTACAGCAATATAGACTTACTCAATTTCTGCTTCCTTCTTATTCTCTTTGTCACTGGAACTCTGTGGCTCATCTTTATCTGCACTTTTCTGTGCTTCTTTTAGTTTCTCCTCTTTACGTTTTTGCTTTGCAGCCTTCTTCTTCTTCTTTTTGCGCTTGTTTTTATTTACTTTGTTGGGTTGAGCCTGCAATATTGATATAATTTAAATAAACTATTTTTAACTTTAAATATTTTTGACAAAACCTTTGCTGAAAAGAGCAGCTGGTTCTTTTTATAATGTTCACACATTTTACATTTATATATTTCATATGATTAATAAATATATTTTTATTTTAAAGCTCTATGGTAAAGTAATTTTTCGTACAATTTTTATCAAAAAAAAATTCACATTATATTTTCAAATAATCTCAAATTAACAAAGAAGAATCTAAAAAATGTTATTTGGTATACTTCTATGAGTAAGTTAAAGTACCTCTTGTTTTGATATAACTGGTGGTTGTGGTGCTTCAGGGATATTCTCTTCATCAGAATCACCGTCATCTTCTTCAGCATCATATTCTGTACTGATGACAGGGGCTGGGGGCGGCTTGGGTTGTCTTTGTTCTATGAACAATGCAGATGATAATATTTGAAAGAGACAACTTTATCTTGTAACTGAATTTATATATACACTTATATATAAAGTGTAGTTATATTTATTAAAATAACTTACCGGTTTCCTTCTCACTTTCATTTCCTAGTGCTGCTTGTCTCTGGTCTTTATATGCCAAAGCCTCTTCTAAGGCTTTCGGCAAAACCACACCGCCTACAGGAACTGGTTTGTTTCTAAACTCTTCTGGTGTATCAATTTTCATAGTCAGCAAAGATGGTAAAGGACCACTATTTGGAGGACCAGAGTCATCATTATTATCGTCTTCATCTTCCTGGTCATCATGATCATCCCAGCCAGGGCCACTGTCACCCCGGCCTTGTCTTCCCCAGCCTGGAGGTGGGCCCTGACCTTCCCATGGACCATGACCCATACCTGGCGGTGGCATGTTTGGCGGTGGTCCCATACCAGGCGGGCCCATATCCATTCCTGGATTAAAATTGCCCTTCATGTTTGGACCACCTCGCATCATACCAGGCGGCATTCTTGGAGGTGCTCCCATTCCAGGAGGACCCATTGGACCCATTCCGGGCGGTGGGCCCATTCCAGGAGGAGGCGGGCCCATATTAGGGGGTGGTCCCATACCTGGAGGTGGACCCATACCCGGTGGTGGACCCATACCAGGTGGAGGAGGACCCATTCCAGGCGGAGGTCCCATGCCCGGTGGACCCATACTCATCATACCGGGTGGCGGTCCCATTCCTGGTGGTGGCATTGGTGGGCCTGAAGAACTCACGGGCGGCATATTGCCAGGAGGTCCCACGGGCGATGGCGGCATGTTATTACCACTCATTGCACCCGGCGGAGGAGGCATTGGGGGAAAGCTTGGCATGTTTGGCGGCCCCATCGATCCGGCCTTATTGGCATTTCCTGTACCAGGCGGGCCGTCCATTTTTGTTTTTATATTACTTACAAGTGGAAAAGGAACTTTTCATATCCCACTCTAAAAGAATAATAAACGCTTAACAAACAACCAAACTAAACGCGTTTGCTTGATCCAGCAAATGTCAAATGGTAATTTTGACATTGATGTGATAAAACGTCAAGTGATATATCTATAGATCATTAATAAATTTGTTATAACTCTACAGGTTATTTATGAAATAGCCATTTTTCATTTCTTAACATATTTAAGAAATATACGTACTTATAATATTAATCTATATTACTAACAGACGAATTTTATAAAAATTTCATATAAAAAAGCTGTTGCCCTTTTTTATATTTCGAAATAAATTAAACATATATGATTTTGGTTTATGGCAAGATTAATCCTTTATTTTCTGTTTCGTAACATAAACATCTGTGCGTTTGTGATTGGTTTTTTTTATTACAGTCGTCACACATAAATTATCTCCATATAAATTGTGAAACAAATATTTATATGTATTAAATTGATCAGTTTTGTTTTCAAGTAATTTTTTACAATTCAATAGAGAATACAATTCATTTCAAAGTATTTTATAGTATATAAAATGGCTGATATGAGTGATAAATACAATACAAAATGTCCAGGTGTTAAAAGATTAATGCGGGAGGCATTGGAATTAGCTGAAGCGACTGAAGAATATTGTGCAAGACCGCTAGAGGATAATCTCTTCGAATGGCATTTTACTGTCCGAGGTCCACCAGGGACAGACTTTGAAGGTGGAATTTATCATGGGAGAATATTGTTGCCCAAAGAGTACCCCATGCATCCACCACACATAATTCTTTTGACTCCTAATGGAAGATTTGAGATTAACAAGAAAATATGTTTATCGATATCTGGACATCATCCCGAAACGTGGCAACCTTCTTGGTCCATTAGAACAGCCCTATTAGCTTTGATTGCTTTTATGCCAACTCCCGCCGAGGGAACCATTGGTGCGCTGGATTATACTCCGTCAGAGCGTAAAATTCTCGCAAAAAAATCTATAACATGGGCGTGTCCTCAGTGTGGTGAAATTGCTCCTCTACTATCATCAAATGCTGCTAAGCCTATTACTGAGGAGGAGCAGTCTGTACTTAATCAAATTGCATTTAAAGGAGAAGAGGAGCAGGCTGCTAAGCCCCCTGAAGAGCCTGCCTATGAACCTGAACCACAAGTATTGGAGTCTGTAGACACCAGTACTACCTTTTTAGACCAAATTTTGGAAATTATTGTTGCATTGTTGGTAGGAGCTGTTGCTATATTCATATACAGACGCTGGAATGCATATGCTTCTGTTGATACTGACTTATAAGTATTTAACAAAGAACTTGTACTCTTAGGCCTAAGTATACTTTAATATCATATTATTACAATATAAAATAATTAATACCAACAGAAGTGTTTGGCATTATGAAAATTGTAAAAAAACTGTGTTAACAAACATTGCCTGGCATTAGACAAATTATTGTGTATGTAAAATTGTGATTTTAAGCGTTAGTAGTATTTTTAATAGAGTTAGATTTTGACTTTCTATTATAGATTTTTGACAGAGAATAAGCAGTATATTATTATATTTTAATGTTCTTTTAGACAAAGAACTTTCATTGTATTTTGCTTGTATTATTACAACATGGAAGTGTTTATACTGAAGAGTGCTTGCTGTTCAAACAATTTATTTGTCAAAAAACTTTATAAGTTGCTGAACACATTTCATGTTCGACTGTCAACTTGACTATTGAAAATGTTTACTTGTAAATTAAGTAAGATTGTATTGTTATTAAACATCACTTTACATTGTGATTTATTTTGTGATTGTTAGTACATATTATATTTTATTTAAAATTATATTGGCTTATAATTTATCAGTTGTTTTTGTGTTAAATAGTGGATGGTTCTTAGAATATTAAGACCCAACTATATTCAATGTTCTAAAATTACATTCCAAATATTTTTATAGCATCTTATACTCAACTAATACATTAGTTATTTTAGGTATAAAGATGTGTCTCAAGGTCCACTACTCACACCAGCTAACTCTAAAATAAGTTTGCTAATAACTAGCACTGCCATAAAGTTGGAAATGAAACTGCAAATGATCACTTTTGAACTTTTTTGATAAATAGAATTTAATATAATCATTAGATCTAATTTTTTTTAATTTCATTTGATCAGAGTCTGGAAAATGAAGAGTTGTTTAAAATGTATATATGTATTATTGTTGTAAGATTTAAGTCTATTGTAAGTAGTTTCATTTTCTTTTTAATCAAAGCATGTTCAGCTACAGTATTTACATATTACATATTATATCTAAATAGATTCAATCATATAAATGTCTTTAGATAATGGTAACAGATATTTCATTATTTGATAAGCTATAATAAATTTATATGTTAAACATGGGTCTATCATTTAAAATAAAAATCATTTTTATAAAGTAAAGTTTAATATTATAGACATACATCTAAGAGTTAAATCAAATGTAATTTATGAAGACAACTGATGCCATGATACAGATCAAATTAATATAAGAGCTTAAAACTAGAATAAGTCTGCAACATTCATCGGCATTTCATCAATCTGTGTAGAATAGTACTGTTCAATATCTCTCAAGATCCTGATATCATCTGATTTGACAAAGTTAATTGCAACACCTTTACGTCCAAAACGGCCAGATCTGCCTATTCTGTGGATGTACAACTCACGGTTGTTGGGTAGATCATAATTTATTACTAATGATACTTGTTGGACATCTATACCCCGAGCCCATACATCTGTAGTTATCAGGACACGGCTGTAAAAATAAAAGAAAACAGTAAGACCACAGTAAAATTGTTGCATTCATTTTTTTTTTTCTAATAATACTTACCTCTGACCAGAACGGAACTCCTTCATAATATTATCTCTTTCTTTTTGTGGCATATCTCCGTGCATGGAACTGACAGTAAAGTTAGCCTCTTGCATTTTCTGTGTGAGCCAATCTACCTTCCTCTTTGTGTTACAGAATATGACAGCCTGAGTGATTGTCAATGTATCATAAAGGTCACACAATGTGTCAAACTTCCATTCTTCACGTTCAACTGCCACAAAAAATTGTTTGATACCTTCCAGTGTCAATTCATCACTGTAAGAAAACAATTGAATCATTCAATAGGAATAGATAAATCTATGTTATCCTCAAATGTATGATATGAGAATAATGACGAATATCTCGCAAAACATTTTTAAAGTCATAGTTAACATTTATCAAATTTAAAACTAAAGTACATATTTTTCACATTTATTGAAAAACTAATTAATATGTATTTAAGTCATAACCTTAAGTTCAACATAAATTAATACTACCTTATTGCATTTGTTGGTTGTTTTAACTAACATATAAACAGTAAGTTTGATATACACACCGTTTTACCAAAATCCTTATGGGGTCAGTCATGAATTTTGAAGTCATTTCAAGAATTTCATGTGGTAATGTAGCTGAAATCAACACGACTTGAGTTGCTGGAGGTAGATAGCGGTAGACATCATAGATCTGTTCTTTGAAACCCTTGTTCAACATCTCATCAGCTTCATCAAGAACTAGCATCTTGATTGATCTTGTGCGAAGCACACGTCTCCTAATCATATCTGCAAAAACATTAAGTATAATAGTATTCTTATGTTTATACTGTTGTCATTACTTATTATTACTAATTTTTTGTAGGTTTTAAGTAAGTATAAATGTACTCACCAAACACTCTTCCTGGGGTTCCAGATACAACATGTTGTCCATAATCTAACTTTCTGATGTCTTCACCCAAGTTAGTACCTCCTATACAAGCATGACATTGGACATTCATGAAATCCCCAAGAGCAAGTATCACTTTTTGAATCTGTGTCGCTAATTCTCTAGTGGGCGATAGTACCAATACTTGAGTCTCACGCAATGTGGTGTCTAGTGATTGTAGGATGGAGATCGAAAACGTTGCTGTTTTGCCGGTACCGGATTGTGCTTGAGCAATCACATCACGTCCTTTTACAATTGGCAAAATGCTCCTCTGTTGAATAGCCGAGGGTTTTTCAAATCCTTAAAAAACAAATGGGTACGTTATTACTACGGAAGACGTAATTAATAATTAGTAAAGCGTGTCAATAAACATACCGTATGTGTATATGCCTCGCAGCAGTTCATCACGCAATCCCATTGAGTCGAAAGTAGGGATAACTTCCACATCCTCGCTGGTGTCGAATTCAACATTCGACAAATCTTCTATAATTTTTCGATTAAATGATACCTCGGACGACGTCATTGCTGGGAGAGTAAAAATGTTAATCACTGATTTCTATACTTTCAATTTTCTAATACTGAAACCGTGTCATGAAACAATCGTATAATAACACCAGTCCAATTACCTTCCTGTTTAAAATAATTTGACTGCAGTTAAATTATGTTCAAATATTGGTCTTATTAATAAAGAATTAGAATTTACTAACCATGTATTTGTCCAATATAGTATTTTAATTAATATCAACAAAAATTAGCAAAACTACAATCTTTACAATGCGTGTTACTTTATCTATGACAAATATAGATTTTTAAACAATATGGCGACATACCATTCATAGACAATAGTCACAGCTACAAAATCTAAACTTATTGCAGTAGATTTCGAATTAAAACATTAAAGTGAAGAATCCTTGTAGTTAATTTTAAAGATTCAAAATAAACTAAAAAATCCCACAATATGTTTCAAAATCTATTGTAGTGCAAAGAACAGCTTCCAAAATAAACAAATAATAAATAATTGAAAAAGTATCCATAACAGATTAAAAAAAAAATATTTGTTACGTGTTATGCTGAGAAGCTGTATGACTGAAATTAATGCATTACAAAACGTTGCAAATAAATATAAAGCTTTCAGTTGCTTATAGATTAAGATATTAGTTATGAAAACATAAGATTCTATATTAACAGGGATAAAAAAATTGAATTTGTTACAGCGCATTTATCATGAGTATTATAAATTATTAAGCTATCAACGTTATTATTTTAAAATAAAGAACAAGTACCAAAAACAGTTTCTTAAAAAATATATTGAATATTTTAGAAATGTTTATTATTTTTGTTAAAATTTATCTGCGTTCATAGATTCCTCAAACGTAAAGTTACTGAACGTACTTATCAACGCAATCGGAATTCAAGTTTATTGTGGCCAAATTGAACGATTTTATTCGGATTTTGAACGAATCAAAATGGATGCTGGGTGTGAATGAACTATGTACTGAAAAACGAACAGCTTTTTATCAAGTTGTGTCGTGAGCCCGATCTTAATCGGGATTCCGACATTGGGATTTTGTTTATTAGTAATTTAGGAAGTGATAAAATTGTTTATGTGCCATCGGAAACTAGGTTCGTCAAATAATTGTAAAACTTAGTAGTCACCGTGTCGGTAATGTGTTTACGAGAGTGTCGGGCGAGCTTCCCGCAGGTGGCCCTAATAGGATGAGGACTCGGACGGAAATATTGAAAGTTGATGCGAATCAACGAGTGATGTGTGTTGAGTTGCAATTACTGTTCGGTGCGACATGGCGAGAATTTTAGGACTTAACTATAGCTCGTGTTTTGAATAAGCGAGCAGAAATGAAATGCATATACAGGAAGGAACAAACACAACTCTGACAACATGTACCAAAATGACAGAAGAAGTAGACAGAAGACATGGTGTGAATGGTAACAGCAGTAGTAAAGGTGTCAATGACGATCCTCCTGTGCAACATTCAGCTCCCGCAGCGTCGGGTGGCAGGCTCAAGTTTTTCAAAGGTTAGTGCTGTCATTGTGACGTGAATATACGTGCTAGATTCCAAAGAAAGCTCTTAATTATATTCAATTTCGTTGAAATCACAGCTGTTCATTTTTTATCATGCAATGAAAATATTCCATGAACATAAGGTCATAAGTTTACAATGATGATGTCCTATGATCTATTGCACTATAAGAATTTCAATATTATGTTAAATGAAGGTTTTTGTGTTATCAAAGCTTAGTGTCATTATAAATTAGAAATGCTAGAAAGTCATTCATGCTCTGATAACCATAGCCACATTTGACTGAGCAGTTGCCAATTGTCTGTGCACAGCTTCTGTGCTATTGTTATGTTTTGTAAGGAGCCAGGGGCATCCTAGCGGAACACACTATTATAATCATTAAAAGAAAACATCCTTAACGCTTCTGTAGATAAGACTTAAGTTTAATAAGCAAATCCACTTTTACACCTCTGTATTTCTAATTAGCAAAATACAATTCAGTTTATAAGATTTTTATTTATGAGATTTATGGTATATGCTCTCAAAAAACTTCTGTATTAAAACATTAATGTTAATGTTACTTAATAGTGAAAAATGTAATAAGATTTTGAATCAGACTGTCTTGAATAATAATATTTGCCAATTTGAATAAGTGGGTGATATGATCTCCTCAGTGCTTGAATATTCACATGTAAGCACATTCTTATTAAAATATAAACAAACATTAAGGGCAAGTGTCACTTATCATGTTCAAACATGAGATATCTATGTTTGAGTGTATGAGCATTAAGACAAATATTTAATTATTAACAAGTGCCTAAGACAGTACCAAAGTCCTATTGTTATTAAGGATATATTTTTTTATATACCGTTATGTATTTTCAATTCAAAATTCAATTAAATAATACTGTAATCTTATTTCTTTAATTATCAATATTTGTTATGTAAAGTTGGGTACATTATTTTGCTCTTTATATTATGTACTACTATAGTACTAGATAAAGATAAAATACTAATAATATTGTGTTAGATTAAGGATTTCAAAATAGAAATCAAATAGCATTAGTAAAATTTATAAGACATTTTACGTCTTAATCTGTAATCAATATTGTTTAATTGTTAATTACTTTCGTTGATTAACTGATAATACAAAAGATATTAATTTTGTTGATTTATTTATATAATAATAATATTTTCTAATAGAAAGCAAAACTATATTCATCTTTACTCTCTAGAAGGCATATTAACATGTGCACATAATACATCCTGACCCACATTATCTGTAACAGTTGTTTGGATGAGTTGCTACTTTTGGAATCCAAATGGAATTAGAAGGAGGGTTATGTCCAAATGTAACACAATGGCACACTATTAATATACTGCCATTTTAATACCAATCTTCTGCGTGGGTGTGATAACTCCTTGGCTGTAGTGTGACTCATTTGCATTCTTGGAACAATCTTAAGAATTAGAGTAAATAGAAATTTTATATATGGTGTATATTTATATAAATTTCTTTATGTGTTGCCATCTCATGACTGTTGTGAACTTAATTGTATTAAACTTTAGTCATTGGACCTTTATACATATATAAACATAATTTTATAATGAAACCACAAAATTATATGTTGAAATTTTTATAATATCCCCATTTATACAACCTTGATAACATATTGTGAATAAAAGAGAATGAAATTAGGATAATTTATAACATTTGTCAATAAAATGTTCCACAGATGGAAAGTTTATCCTGGAGTTGGTGCGGGGCAGCGAGCGCACAGGCTGGGTGTCGGTGCCGCGCAAGACGTTCTGGCCGCCGGCCGCCGCGCCGCCCACGCCGCCGCACGCGCCCGCGCCCTGCGCCTCGCTCTCGCTGTCTGACGACAACTCCTCGCTGCACTCCTCGCCCTGCACCTCGCACCGCGACCACTGCTGGAAGCAGCCCGGCCCCCGGCGCAACCTATCCAAAGAGCTAGCCATGTACTACTGCAGGCCCTCCACCCTGCACTCCGCGCAGATACGCGCCGCCAGCCGCGTCAAGCGCCGGCGCCCCACCGACGCCAGCCACCTCGACGCCGTGCCCAACGGCGCCGTGCGCAAGCCGCTCGCCAACGGCCTCTGCGACAAGCGCAACGGCGACGTCGCCTCGCCGGACGACAAGCCCTGCAGGGGCGAGGACGTCCTCGACGGCCCCGTCGACGCCAAAACGAAACCTGACAACGACCGGTGGACGGACTCCGATCGAGAGAAATATTATCATATGAAACTCAAGAAACCATATCAGTATCATAAGTTAAGAGTTTACAAAAAGACCAAACCGACCACGAAACGAAAGGAATTGGCCCGAGTGATCGACAAACTGAGAGAGAAGATGGCGTCTCTTCCGGTTCTAGTGAACGCGAAACTCGCGAACTGCCGGCAGGAGCACATGATGGTGTCGCCGAGAAAACGAATCTTGAGAGAAATGGAGCGAGTCAGTCTCGAGGACCAGGCGACCAAGAGAAGAGCGAAAACCGTGCCCACGTTGAGCACCGCGTCCTACCCGCCCTCGCCCGGCCCGAGCCACACGCCGCACCGCGCGCCCGAGACGGCCACGCGAGCCCAGAACGGCGCCGTGCCCAAAAAGGACACCGCCGTGTCGAAGAACGTCAGCAGCTACAGCATACACTCGTTATTGAGCATGCCCGACGAGAACGCGACCCGGCGGTCACCGGAAGCGAAGCGGTCGCCGCATTCGTACCCGCCGTCGCTGAAAACGGAGTCGCCGTCGAGTATAAACTCGCCCGACCTGAGCCCCAGCCCGGACGGGTACCGGTACCGGTACGGGCTGACGCTGGGGTCGCCGGGGCGCGGAGCGGCGCGCGACTCGCCCACGCCGCCGCAGGGCGCGGGCGCGTACCGCTCGTACGGCTCGCCGGGCGCGGCGCCGTACGCCGGGGCGCGCGCGGCGCCGTACCGCGGCTCGCCGGCGCGCGACGAGTGGCCGCCGCAGTACGTGTACGGCTACGCGTACCCGGCGCTGTACCGGCCGCCGGCGCCGCTGTGGATGCACTACGCGATGGCGCCCGGCGTGCCGCCCGGCGCCTGGCCGCCGCTCGCGCACCCGCTGCTCTCCGAACATATGCCTAAGGATGAACCCACTTCAGGTGAGCTTCAAGTTAAAATATCTTTTATCTATGTTATAGCAGACAAGCAGAGGATGCGGTTCGTCTGGTGTTAAGTGACTGAGCGCAGCCCATGAACATCTATAACATCAATGTGACGCAGATACTTTGCCGGCTCCAGAGAAAGGAAAGGGAGAATAAGGAGAGGATTAATGATGGGAGAGAAATGGGATGTGAATACATCCTTAAACTTAACTTTTTATAAAGTAACATTATGTCAACTTAATAAAAAGCCTTGTTATTGCAATTTTACAAACTATTGATACATGAAATGAACAGCGCAGTATTGACTCGAGCTCACCTGAATAACTCGGGCCTCAATATACAATTATTATTAAAAATCTATAAAAGAGGTACATAACATTCTTATACAGTGCCTTTTAAAAATTAAATTGCAAACAGGTAAACTGTTTTAATTTCGATCTCACTTGAAATAGGAAGCACAGATAAATTAATTTATTTCATAATGATATTATTCAAGACTTTATATTTATGTAACATCGATATCGCATATGTCGTTTCAGATTTGCCATTGAACCTGTCGAAGCACTGAAGCTGGCGCCGGCGCGAGGCGGCCACGTGGCACGCGCCGACGCTGGTCCCGCCTCGCAGCGACATTGCCCGACGAATTTTCCTTAAAAACATTCCATTCATTGTCTCGCTTTATAAATTGGCGTCTGTTTAAGTCCAAAAATTACATCCCACCTAACTCGATACATATTTATGCGTGCTCCACCGAACGGATCGCTCCTTGTCTATGAAATTATCTTTCGCGAAAAATATTTTTGTATAGATGGTGGTTTTCCGGTGGATGTATATAAATGCCTGGAAATCTATTTACAAAGTTATGTATCATATTATACTGAAAATTACTATTTTAATATAGAGTGTTTGTATGCAGAGTCATGTGTGTATTTTCATACGAATTGTTTGTACTGGAAGTTGAATATTTTAATATTGGCTATTATTTTAGAGTAAGCGAAGGCGAATTAGATGAGACAAAACGGTTATCGATTGCTAACGATCAGTGCCTTGATAAAAAATTAAGATATTATGAGCCCTATTTATGTATGAAAGTATTACAAATTAAATGTTTCTCATTTTATATTAAATACTGCGATTGTTGTACTCGTATCTAAGAGAATAAAAGTAATATAATACGAAATATTTTTTGGTCCTTACACGACAGAAATTCCATATTGAATGACTATGTTCGATCTCATTATTTAATTTAGAAAATAAAACGAGATAAAGACTACAGTTTTTGGGATCAAATTTGGATGTGTGTTTATGTAACATATAAATTAAAAGACATTGTACATATTATTTGTGAATGGTGTATTATTATTGGTGAGTATATTATATAAGAGCATTAACCGCTTACGATTATTATCGGTAAGAATTTATTACCTTCAAATAATAATTTTTGTACTTGTACAGTATTTTTGTATTGAGTATTTTATGGCGATAAGCGACCGGAGGGAACTGTCATTTAGTTAGAAAGGGCCGCGGACGACGCAGCTTTCGAGATTAAATCCTAGAGTAGTTTTCTGCAATTTATTATGGGGTTATTGTATTATAAGAACAATTGAACGACGTTAAAGGACTGACTTCTGATGTAATATTATCAATATTAATGGAATTGTATAAAATAGTCGTGTAATCGGAGGCCTACTCTAACAACCACATTGTCCGCCAACAAAGTTGATTTAGTGTAAATGAACCTAGTTGTAATAGATCCTGCTCAATTTAACTCTGAGTACACTTAGGGAACAACGTTATTCGTGCTGTCTAGAGCTAACTGTGTTTTAATTTGATTCATTTAAGCTATTTTATGGATATGTTCTTATAAATCATATAATTATGATTTACAACAACATATTTTTCTAATTTACATTTTGTTATGCAGAATCTCTGCTTCAAAGATGTAGTCTGTTATAGATAACTTTCCTTAAATTTTAAATATTTCTCAATACCCTCTTGAATTAATTTAAACTTGAATTAATGAAAACAAAAAAAAAAACTTGAAAGTGTCTGTAACTTTAAAAATAGGGCTTTATATGAAACTATGAACTTCAAGCTATATCGATATAACGTGTCAATTAATTAAATCGTAAATATTTTTGTGTACACAACTTTTATAACAGACTTTATCTATACATTGAAATTATATTTGTAAAAGTACAATGTTATATATCAAAGTACGTTAATAGTGCCATCGAAAAAAAGAGCATAACTTGTTCTTTTATTCTTTTAAAAGCGATAAACACAGTTTTCTCTCAATCGCAGCACTTATTTGTCGCTGTTGTGTCATTGAATTATTTTTCTACTCAAATTATGTATTCTACTCGTAATATATGTGATAGCGCTTTTTGAAAAAAGTGTAACGTGACGATGCAGGTGTCTTAAATCCACTTAAAACATATTTATCATGCGGAATAGTTATTATCCATTATATTAAGATGTAGTTATGTACTCGAATAAATATAACTTTTTAAACGTGTTTTTATTTCTGATTACCTTCGTACCTCTGAACCTTTAATATAGAGATCAATGCATTAGATCTAATAGATTAAATTATCATGTTTTAAGCAAATAATTATTTAGTCTTTTACGAAAATAAATGTTGTATTTCTAAAATTACGTTTTATGTGTATTCAGTTACATAAGTGCAAATTCAGTCTTATAAAAACTTGTTAAATACATATTATCCTATGCATCTCATAGAAATATTTCATGCGTAGGAGCTTCAAAAGTTCCTATCCTATTTAGTGATAACTTTTAGATGACTTTCTCACCGTAAAAAAGTAGAAAATAACGTTTTGGCTAAAGTTATTTTTTTCCTATTTAGTGTCCTTTGATGGATATACATCATTAAATCTTAACCGTGGAGCTTATTCTGTTGATTTTCGAGGAGTTCCCTGGAATATCTTCCACATGCTGATCATCCATGTGGAAGATATTCCAGGGAATCTTGAAATTGAACCAAATTTCTATGGAACCACACTGATACACTACTCTTTCGAATGCAAAAAGAATTTTCCAAGGCGGTAACATAAAAAAAATACGGTCGACTTGAGAACCTCCTATTTTTTATTGAAAGCCGGTTAAAAAATAAGGTAATGTTTTTACAATTTTTTATTGTTTACACTATTTTAGTTATTTAATTATTCGTTACTAGACTTGGGATCCCATGTTTATCACCCAATAATTTTGCGCTAATTTCCTACTACTTTTATTCGCTAGGCTAATAGTAGATGACCTGGGAAATCTAAGGGCATAGTTATGCGGGGTGTTCACCTATGTTGTAATAGCAAATATATTTACAATGGCGTGTCTTTGTTATAATTTCTTGGCCCAGTAATGTATCAGGAATATTCAAATATTCACTGTCGAAAAGAATACCATATATTTCGTTTCTAGACAACAAGCCTCTGCCCGCGGATGCGCTCGGGTTAAATTTGTGGTATTTAGATCAAAACAGGTATACATCACTTAGTTTAACCTTCATCACCTAATTAGCTAAAAGCCTAACTGTACATAAAATTTCATCAATATCAATATTTACGGCGTCTTTGATACAAACATCCAAACTTTTAGTTAGTAGGAAGTGTTCAAGGGCATCGCCCAGAGCCTCCCGGCAGAGATTAGAAAAAGAAACCAAATTAAGAAGTGAAAATATTTTATTTTTTGATTTTTGTTTCCTGTAATGTGTGTGTGTTTTTATAAACTAGATACTTCTACTCTGTGCTTTGTATTGAATAAATAATTTATCTATCTATCAAATGTGCGTTTTCCATAACAACTTGCAACTTAATGAATTTTATGCAAGTTAAATGTAAAGAAGTATAGTATAGTATAGGGAATATCTAGGGAATAAGGACTCTTATAGTAATCTTAATATGTTGATTTATTATTAAAATTAAATCACGTAACAGGAGATTGGAAAAATAAAATAAAAATCCAAATTACGATTTGTGCTTTATTTATGAAAAAAATTGTAAATTATCCTACAATGAATCTCCGAATGAAATAGACTTACATATCGTTTTATGTATCAAATACATTGCTCATCGCCAGATCAAACCACATAAGAACAATATAGTTTAAAATATTATCTACAGAATCCACGGCGATTCGTAAAGTTCGTCGAGCGTCACTAGGGTGCGGCCCCATCGGTCGGGCCGGTTCGCGTCCCCGACCAACGGAGACATGACCTTGCTTCTACCACTGGACCGGACTTTTGACACTACTGGGATTTTTTTGAGATTTTTTAAACTAATTTTAAATTTTCAAAAGTGATCATATCATCTTGTTAGATGAAATAACCACTTTTGATAGCAACACACATGGCATAAAAATCTTTATCCATGTTCTAATACGCATACAACTTAAGACGACCTTTCTTGGACATCAACAACAACAGACGCGACAAATATCTGTTATATTTGCATGCTATTTACAAGCGAAACGTAAAAATGTATTTACCATGTTCGAAGCAACTATATATTTAAACTTGTTGTATTTTGTATTACGCCCGGAAGAAAATATAAATTGACAACATTTACTATTTTGTATGTTATCGCATTTCATTGATTAAGGTTAAGACTGCAGAATTAAACTGGTTTTTATAGAAAGTAAGATTTTAAATAGTGCCATTTAAAAAGAAAGGAAAGAAAAACACCAAGCACATACAAAAATCTCTGAAACAATCCCAGTAGGGTCATGTCTATTTTCACCAACGATTCCCAAATTGGTATCCATATGCTGTTTAAAGTGACATTCTTGCTGAATTAATGTCACTCTTAAAAGCTTGCGGATACTTTGAAATTTAAGTAACATTCAGTGGAGTGCTACTTAAATAGTTACGGGGATAATTAAATTCGGCCATCGTGGGTGAAGACGAGCGTCAGTCGAGCGGCGGCGAGGGGCGCAGGGGGCGCGGGGGCGCGAGGGCGCGGGGCGCGGTCAGCCGAGCAGCGCCTCCATGGTGTAGGGGCGCGGCGGGCGTCAGTCGAGGATGACGAGCTGCAGCGGCGGCGCGGGCGCGGGCGA
>LQNK01000371.1:59340-128947 GCA_001586405.1 Phoebis sennae | reverse complement strand
GGGTTACTCACAAAGTCCTGCCGGATGTCGGCGAAGTCCTTGCCGTACTTGTCGAGCGCCTCCTCGAACAGGTTGGCCTCGGACGCGGACCACTCCTCCATCTCGTCGCGGCACAGCACCGGCCCCGACGCGGGCACCAGCGACGACAGCGCCGACTCTATGCTGTAGCCGCTCTTGTGCAGCGTGTCCATTGCGTGGAACTAAGGACAAGGTAAGGCAATTAGTAAAAATATGTTAATTGACGTAACACTACACAGTAACACACACATTAAAATAAAAATAAAAACACAGAACAAAATGAGTAATAGGAATCTTTTTATTAGAGATAATACTAGAGTTTATCTAAAAAATGGCATGGTTGAAGGTCCTTCCTTTTATTTAAAAAATGACAATATTAATTTATTTTCATATAGACTAACAATGCATTTTGGTTTGACAGGATAAAAAGAATGGGTTTACGAGTATCTGCCACCCATGTATGATTTGGATTTTGTCGGGGGGGTCTGTTCGCTCGAGTAGATTTGTTTAATGAAAATTTATTTGCTGTAGTTGTGGTACCTTTTTTATCGACATAATCAACGATTGGTTTGTTCTAGCATTGCCCTGGGGTTTCTCCCGCATAGTAATGTAATTGCTACATAAAGTAGCATGATCAAAAATTCAAGTCCATCTTGTAGTTTCGAAGATAAACGCATTTTAGCAGACCAAACAAAGTTCTCTGCTTTATAATATTCTTTTTTTTTATGTAACAGTGGGCAAGCGGAGCATGCGGTTCACCTAAATGACCGCAGCCCATGAACATCTACAACAGCAAAGCGTCACAGATGCCTTGCCGGCTTCAAGGAAGGGGAGAGGATTAATGATATGAAATTGGGAGAGGAGTACAGAAGAAGGTGATGGGAATACAGGCATGTTATTTATAATATTCTCTATAAAATCTCGATGTCATTAAGTGGTATGGTCGTAGTACTCACGAGGGTGATGTCGCGCGAGGCGGCGGCGGCGGACATGTGCAGCGAGGGCTGCTTGACGCTGGAGGAGCAGTCGAGCGCGCGCGCGAACGTGCCCACCGAGCGCGACACCACGAGGAACTGGTCGATCTGCCGGTCCGTCAGCCCGTGCTGCGGCGTCCACACCAGCGTCTCCAGCTCCTCGCTGTTCCGCGGGTCCTCTTCGCCTACAACATGCACATCACCAAATGAGAAACGTACGAAGAATATAGAAAGAAAAATATTTATTTGCAAGTAGAGATAGTGCCATCCACGTCGACCACGTCGCCCACCAGTGTTTGAATTTGGAAATATTTAACTATGCGCAATAATTTGTCCTGATTAGTGTATTTATTGTGGGTAATGAATGTGTACCTATAAAACTTCACACAGGCGGGATCTTGCATACATATACATATAGCGGCGACATAATCAAATTTTCATAAAGCCCTTTAATAAAGAAAAAAAAAAGAAAAACTAAAAAAAAATAAAATAAATAGATATGCACATAATTGGTGCATAATAATTATATGTATAATGGGCCATGCATATACAACAAAATGGACACTATTGTTCAAAATTAGTACAGAGTGTGGTAAAGGAATGTATTCTGTCCAAATACTCAGAATTCAATTATAAATAATAACAATATGTATACCCCTTTCCAACTTCATTACAACTACGATAGGAACGATATGAGATCTAAAAATTGCTTAAAGTTACCATTTCAATGTTTTGGCATTAGACAAGGTAATAAGTATGTACAAATAACTATTATTATTATAAAAAATTAAATATCTATATTATAAAATGCCATTTTATGCCTGTTAATGTCAGTTTGTTATACTAATGAGTTACAGTAATTGCAAAATAGATGGTCAATTAATGTTCTACTTCTTGATTCATAATGGTGAAGCAAGGATTTGAGGTAAATTATGAAATATTCGTCACAACTATTATTTTCCATGTTCATGTGCATATTTTACTGAGAAATTTAAAATTAGTATTCATAAATTTATGCTATAATTATGGTCCATTTACAACTGCAAAATAATTAATGTCATGAAAACTAAACATAAAGGAAACATTGAACTTTACAAAAGATTAATTTTGGAGAAACAATATTCTGAATAAGGCGTCTATAAGATAATATGAGTACATTACTCTACTTTATAAAATTTTGTGAGCAGTTTTTCATGTTTAAATTATAATATCATATATAATATAATATAAATCATGAGTAATACTTTTGAGTCAAGGATAAGTAAAAATGAATCAGAAACAATAATCAATAAAGAATAATGTAATATATATAATATAATGTAATAATAGAAATTAAATTGTTTTTTATGATGTTATAAATTCACTGGTAATAAACCTTTTTATTTATTTGCTCATATAAATAGTAATGAAGTGTGCTTACCTTCTTTTAATAAATTAGTTACTTCAGTCTGATATCTACTTCCAACTCTGATTTCACCCTTATCTGCTAATAAAGTCTTTTGTGAAGGATCAAATACTAAACAATAAAAAAATGCGTCCTGAAACAAAGAGAAAACAGTGTATTAATATTTGTATAACAACAAAATCATATAGAAGTTGGGGAGTTTAGTTTAAAATTTCTTTCTTAGACAATGGCGAAAACTAACAAACTAATTAAAATATGTTCATAAATTTTCGTCTTGAATAATAAATGTGCTGATAGCATTAGCATATTTGCTATTAGTGGCATTTTTTTATTTATTCCTTTTTCGAGTTAGAAGAAGGTACAGTTTTGTGACTCGCATGACAAGACACATTTATTCATTGACTTTCTATTCCTCTATTTATCAAAATATGTAGTACTAGCGACCCGCCCCGGCTTCGCACGGGTGCAATGCTGATATACTAAATACGCTACAATTTGCAATGTAAGCGGAAAAAATGTAATTATTTGCGACATCACATTAGAAACCTCAAAAATAACAGTATTTGTCCACTATTTAATGGATGATATTATACACAAAAACCTTCCTCATGAGTTACTCTATCTATTAAAAAAAACCGCATCAAAATCCGTTGCGTAGTTTTAAAGATTTGAGCGTTCATAGGGACATACAACATGACACATGACAGAAAAAGCGACTTTGTTTTATACTATGTAGTGATGATGCACCTATAAATGTTCGATCTATGAGTTAGTACTGATAGACAACTTCAATAAAAGAAACCCCTCATTTGTTTTTAAATGACAACATAATCCTAAAACCATTGTATTTTAAATAAACTATGCACGTAATCTTAAAACAACCGAATAATCGTCACCAACATCTGTAGCAAGTTAAGTAGCAACGGAAGTGCGTCGCGTTCCGCTTAATCGATTACAGAAATTATTCCATTACGGTATGTCCTTGCAATATTAACATCGCTGTGACGTGGCGATCCTTATATGTATAGAGAGTAATAATATATAGCAGGAAACGCAGACATTGATACGAGATAGGACGGTAAGTGCATGCTCATTTCCTTATTAGTTGGCGTTCATCATATATTATTGTTACTTACTGAATTGTTCACCGGACATATTGGGTTACCGTATTTTAATATTACCCAAAGAGATGTTCATAATTATTTTAACTATACTCTTCCTTTTATTACATAGAAAAGAAGGCGTATACTACTCTCTCGTATAATAATTATATAGATTTTCTATAAAACTATGAGAAACTAACTTGCGTAAAAATATTTTAATAAAAGCAACATCGGTTTAAATTTCTTAATAAAGTATTTATTACATAAACACAAGAGCTTGTAACCTTAGTCTCAAACAATAAAGGATTACCATTGCATGTTTTAAAGATGACATTTTTCTATGTCCTCTTAAAAAATAAATAAAATCTCTATGTATTGATTATGACACATAAATCAGTATAACTATAGCACAGATTAGAGAATAAAAGTCGGATGGAGTGCGCCGAAGACTCGAGTGACGCCAAGAACCAAATACAAAAGTCAAAAGCAAATACAAAAACGTTTGTCTCGTTTATGTTACGTACATGTCACAGATGTGCACGTGTACGTACGAATAGTTAGCGTCACTCGAGTCTTCGGCACATTCCATCTGCTTTTTATCCTCTAATCAGAGAACTATAGGTACATCTTCAGAGTATCAATTTTAGAATTAGAACAAAAAAAAGGAAACCAACACATTAAGACACGTAGAAGCGTTCGTATACGTGTTCGTGCGTACATACTCACATCCTTATTGAGATAGCTGAGCAACGACTCCGTCTCGTTGAGCAGCGTGACGCTGCACTTGCCGCGTATGTGCGTGGCGGGCAGCGTCTCCACGTGCCGCGAGAGGAACAGCTCGCGGTGCTTGGCTTGGTGCCGCTGCTTCGGCGCGAGACCGTCGCCGCCAGGCAGGTCGCTGCTCTCCTCCTCCATCGCCACTGGAATTGCGGTTTGTTCTTATTAATACGTGCGAAGAATAAGAGCATACGGGTTATCTAATGTTTTGCGACAACCACTATTAATAAATAGGTACTACATTTTGTTCTTCTTTCAATCACTATTCAAACACTCCTTATTGTATTGTTTCCTTACGGTAAAAAGTGGTCGATCGATCTAAAAGAAAGGTACATGTGTAGATTTTTGTGGTCAAAGAGACAGATTGCGCTTGGTCTATTTGTGCATTCATATAGGATAAGTTACAATAAAACAATTTTACAGTTATTTCCTATATAGGGTCGACTATCTAAATAAGAAACCTTAGTCAAAATTCAGATCGTTCTAGGAGTTTTGCATTTTATAAGGATTTTTATGCAAAGCATGGAGTTTGGCCCTAATGTGACAAGTTTTGTAAATTCTCTTATGTAGATTTCGAGTATGACCACAAAAGTTTTGTGGTCATACTCATAGTAACAAAACATTCAACTCTAATTCACTAACAGCTTCATATTAAAAACAAACAAACCCCAACATGGCTGTCTAATAGACGATACAGCATGTATTAAAATGTTAGTTTTTGTCGATAAAGTAATAGTTCCAGTAATCATCAGCTAGCATAGGGTGTGGGTACATAATAACAGTCGGTCATGCTCTAGTTCCCCAGATGGGCGCCTTGTCACACGCGGGGAGCATGGTGCCCGGGCAGGTGCGAGCGCGCTTCGCCTTTTTGTCTCCAAAGCAACTGAACGACGCCCTAATAAGCGTTACATATAAGAGTAAATACGGCCGTTATTATCCCCGATCCCCGTGTCGCGGGGTGATTTAGATTCCATTAGTGAATAGAAAAAATCAGCCACCCGTGTGTTTATACAGATCTTTTTGTACAAGCACGTTTTCAATATGGTAAACATTTAGAGGTCGAAAGCTATTTCTATAATTAAAACAATAAAACATTTGTGAAATCTTTACATTCTGCGAGATTCTTTCTGAGGCCTTTTCGACTGGCAGCTTGCATTGGAAAGGTTGTATTGAATGTATAATTGTGACGAGACACACCCATGGCGGCGAAGTCGCGAGCATTGCGCCGTATAAAATTTAGCGTCACACCGCCGAAACAATTAGGTCATGTTAATAATTCATTCAGTACATAAATTAAAACTTGGCGATATCGAGGACCGGTTTTAAGTTAAGATGGCCTTTGTGTGGTGTGCGGCGCGTGCGGCCGGCGGGTTGAGGCTCGAGGGGGGCACGAGGGGTGGGTGCGTACTGGCTACTTATTATTATCACGCAGATTCCTCGCATAAACCACACGGTTAATAAAGACTAGCCTCACTAAATGCCGGCGTGCGATTATAGGCAAACACGTGCGAACCGCGGGGTGGTCTATTTATCCATAACTTTGACTATAACATTGTTTTGACGCGGCTAGCTGAACCTAAGTAAAGTCTATAATAATGTTTGCGTTTTCAGCCAAATTGTAGTAAGTTTAATTCGCAAAGAATATGTTAAGGGCGATGTTAATTCCAGCGGCAATAAAAGCCGAGGCTTGTCTAAGAGGGATAAAGAGAACTACTACTTTTTGTTTTCCATTATAGAAATGATAGCAGAGTACTTCGCAGGTTAAATTTCTCTTATCGATAGAATTTAATGTTATACATATTATGCCGTCTACATTGGCCGCATTGTAAATTCTGAATGCGTCGTACTAAAATAAATTCTACGAGAGGAAACTAGTTAAGCGCAATGTTGGGTGAAGTCACTTTTGTGTAAAAAATAATGTTTGTGGGATTGTTTTCACTTCAACACACATATCGTGTAATCATGTATACTTTTCAAATTGAAATCGTATATTTTTTAAATTGGGTTTTTATATACTCTTTTGAAATTCTATAAAAAAAATAAAAATACACCTCTGTTAAAGGATAATTCGGAAAGTCAAAAAATGTTGCCGACGTTCCATAAAAACTTTAATACCTATTGTTATAAACAAGACATTCAAATTAGTCTTAATTGATAAATTAGAAGTCAGTCTAACTAAATTGAGTTATTAATGTGTCAAGAACAATAAAATGTCAATGGCTTTCAGAAAGCAACCACGCAGCGATAAACGCTACTGCATATTTTCAGTATGCAAAATTGCTTAGCCAATAAAAAATCTACCCATATCAAATCGGATTAGGTCACAAATGAAGTGGAAAACCAAACAAACAACTAGGTATTTTTAATCTCTTAATTACTTGAAAACATTTATTTTCTTTTAGTCAAGTCATTATGACTTTTTGTCATTTTAAGCTTAAGTTCGTTATGTATAGAAATAAGTAATCTTAATGAAACAAACGCTAAACGAAACATACGAACGAGCTCTCCCTAAACAAATTCTTCTACCATATATAGGTTGGTAGGTTTGTTATGAAAGGATTTCTTCATATCTATATATGAAGATATGAAGAATATTTTCATATATAGATATGAAGAAATCCTTTCATAACAAACCTTAAAAAATATTTTCGGTTTTCAAAAAAAAAAATAAATAAATATTTTTTTCATCGATACATCTGCACACATCTCTAGGCGTGGCGGGCCGCCCCGCTCGGCCCGGGGGCGGCCGAATTGTGGGGGATTTACTTTATGATAATTATTTCGATTGGCTTCGCGTGAAAAGGCTCGCGTAAAAGGGATTTGAGACAAGTTTCTTCAGCTCAAATCATTCGCGTTTCAGCCGTTACATTAATTAGATGCTTTGATTGCTGAGAGAATTAGTCGAAATGCTGTCACAAATCTTTACTTCTCCAGCGTTGTAAAAATCTATTCTAACCTTATTTATTTAGACTATCTATTTGAAGTACATAGTCTAAATAAATAAGGTTAGATACGGTAATTAAACCGAAAACTTTTTACCATTTGAGGTGATCAATATGTTTGCAAATTTTATTCTACTGACTTTCCTTAGTCATACAAAAATATTATTCATTAAAAATTATAATACATTAGGTAAAAGTTATCATTCTAATACGTTTCTTATGGTGATTTATTCTCTACTTATATAAAACCTAATGGATTTACATATCTATATTTTCACATACAATTTTTGGTTATTTTGATAGACATAATTCGAATTAATTTATTAAAAATAGACACAAGTATATGAGCCGCTTTGGTTTCGACTACCTATACGTAACCGGATGAACCAGTGTACCATATAACAAAATAGCGGATGGTCTTATCTACATATACACACATAAGACCATAAAATAACTTACTTGGCGTTTTACCTGAGAATATGACGCTCAAATTATGCCACTTGGGTGAAAAAATACTTTTGACAACAATAAATTAGCATTTTAAATGACGTGACACATTTTTTGTTTCTATAATTCCACTGTTACCTATAAAATATATTATGACGTTCGCTGGAGTGTTATTCTATTCTTGATTCTGTTATTAAAAAAAATATTATGTACAATTATATATTTTTGTGGAATGTTAAGATGAGTTGAACTCAAAAATTTTAAGCTTATTCTGCGCCTCATCTTGGTAATTTATCAAATGCGCAAGTCAAATCTGAAATCTAACGGTACGTGAAAATTATAAAGTTTATCGTGTAACGTGTTCGTCGAAACTAGCCCCGCGCGAGGCGGTATGCAAAACGATGTAATGTTTTGTGTACAGCATGAATATCAAACATGTTAATCGCTAAATATAGCTAAACACTTTAGGCTTATCGTTTTAAATTTTATTATTGTTCACCCGTACAATATATTTTTTAAACCATTCGTAGATTTCCACGTCACAAGTTGGTTTTCGAGACTTCGTCTGCAACACAAAGTTGGCCTTGTTGTTATCTATAAAATTCACCAAAATCGTTTTAAGTGAATACCGTTCATACATACATATTTGATTTATAATAGATCTATTAGGCAATTAAGAATTGCGGTATCTTGACGAGCCAAATTTTACGTTTGTAAAAATTTCGATATTTTAGCAGGAAATTATGTTGAAGCTATGGGGAGCGCGGTATCACACCTTATCTTATCTCCCGCCATGGTGGCATTGTCAGCATCGAAGATTCTAGATTAGGAGTTAGGACATAATGGGACAGCTTTGTTTAAACTTTAAACCGATATACGGTATACTTGTGACTTTTAGAATATTGCCTTGCTTAGTTTTAATAAGGTTTATGTACGCTTTATGCGTTGTTTTATACAACGGCGGTACAATCGAGCTGTACAAGTGAACATGCCGTGACGGTACTACCGATTATACATATTTGGGGATCAGTTCATTTTCGGCAATTCAATAACACGGGATTATGGTTCCACTCGCATCACTACGCAACTAATTAAAGCGTAGGCAAAGAGAAAATGGCAATCTGTGGAGGCCCCCGCTAGTGGGGGGGTCGGTTACGTGTGCCCCCTTGGGGTGGCCGGGTGTATGGTTTTTCTACTCGGGCATCCTTTGCTTACTTATTGATCCAGTCAAATGTGTGGAGGTGGCGCTGTGGGTGGCGCGCCCACCCCGTACCACCCGAAGGGGGGTACGTCCAAATAAATCTACCCGCCCGCGAAACACCGCAGTGACAACAGCGGTCGCCGGTAAGATGCGGTCGCGGTCTCCATTCAGCACTCATCTCCTGGGACCTCGGCCTCAGCAGACACCGAGGCGACGCAAGCCAGTCAAGCCACAGATCCATCGAATGTTAATTTAATTGATATCATTTCTATCGAAAGGTTGGCGGGTGCGACCTTAGAAATAAGCATGCGCGTCACCGCCTAAGGTACCTAGTATTTAAACCGCGACGCCTCTACTGTATTCATAGGGGTCAATGACATTTCTATGAAACAAATACATATATCCTGCCCATGTCTGGCGAATCGAAATTAAAACTGAACTCTTGTATACAAATAGCGGTTAACTACGCATCTAATTAAACATATTATAATAATATGCTAAACTTTGAATAAGATTGAAGTAATCCTTATATTTTGTAAACTTTAAATTGTTTAAGATATTCGATAAAGTTATATGGAGTATGAATAAACATAAAAAACTGTACATTGATCAACGAGTGGATTTATGCCAACTCATCTACGACATCGACAAACAACTCCGCGTATGAATTACATTTCAGACAATATTTCAAGACGTAAGCTGAATAACATGACTAATAAAAAACATATTCTACACAAAATTTATCCCCATCTTATCAAATTTAATAATGAGTTTGCATTTTTGAACTATATAGTTCGACCATCTTACATAGTTATCTAAAACCCACCAAGATAGAAGATCCTTATAGATATAATCCTTTTTGATTTTTTAAGAAATAACATAGAAACAACATAAAAAAGCCTTTAATCAGTGATACTTAAAATCAGTTGCGAAAAAATACTTATTACATTTAATCGCCAGCTAATAATATATTCCCAACCGAAGCCGTAGCTCACAACAATAACCGCGAGAGATCGCAAAATTCAAATTCATAGATACGTAAAAAAGTCACCGTTTTTCCAGCCAAGAGGACTTGTTTATCTCCAGTTTACGGTGGTGGAGCTAAATACCACTCGGTATCAAACACCTCGGCTCGTGCCAAGTGCTCCAACAAGATCCCCGTATTCATGAGCCACTTCGAAAATTCGATTTCATATTGCCTTTTTGTTAAAACCTCTTGTAACTATTGTGCTTAACTTTACGAGGAATTCTTGTGATTTTTTTTCTTTTTGATAATTATACTTGATTTCGGTAAGTCGTAGAATTTTTAGTTGACTCGAGTCCTGAACGTAGATATATTTTTTCTATTATTCGGTATGTTCTAAGATGTTTACAACTTACATAATGAGTCTTTGTCAGCTTTGACACAGAGGGATGAGGCAAACCTTATCCAAACATTTATCCAACAAACAAATTGTAAAATTAACATGAATATCGTATTTTTCGAATCATCGAAGGGACGCTTACAAAAATAAAGCTTTAATCACCGAATTACGAAATACCTAAACTGGTAAAATATGTAGTATTGAAATCTTAATTATATACATACTATAAAACCATTATAAAATTTATTATAATCATTTTATTTGCTTGATCATTTTTCTGTCTTCGTTTAATTAATTAGTATTGAAAGTTTGGATGTCTATAAATGAAAAACCAGTTAAGATTTCGGTGTGTAACAGACTACTGAGTTTATGAGAATTATTAACTTTTTGGAAGCCTTATTGTATTAACCACGTCTGCGACGAGAAAATTGATAAGGCAAGAATTATTGGATTTACATAAAAATTTCTTTATGCGCTTAACATCTTAAGTAGTGAACTTTGGGTCGACCAAAGGACTAGATGCTCTTTTCTTAATGAGGAAAATATTAAAACCACGTGGTTGCCTGTGAATACAATTATTATTGTAAAGTAACAAAATAACATGTTCATTATGTATAATGTCTATAAATAAGTAACATTCAAGTAGGACACAAGTTTGGTGACCCTTGTCGGATTGTCAATAAATGTGAAAGTTTGGATGTTTGTGTGACAATCACGCCACAACAACCGAACGAATTTTGATGAAAGGCTATTTGGATTGTAGTATTATACCTTACATTAATGTATAGACCCCTAATTGAAAGCGAGCCAAGCCGCGGGCAGAAGCAAGCAAATAATAAATGTTAAAAGGAAGAATTCAATAAGACGCTTTAACCACTAACACCAGAAATTACCACCACAATAATCGCGGAATGCATAAACGCAGCTAATTTTGCAATATCATGTTAAACGCTCGTTTATTTGAATATAGCTCCGTTTAACGTGATAAAACACCGATGTTTAAACATCGGTTTTTGGTTGGCGAACTCGCATCTAAATATCCTCCCATTTTGTCAACAAAACCAACAAACCATTTTGTTTGCAACACGCGGGAAGAGTAAAGCTCTGGGACTTCGCGTATAGTCCTCTGATTGCATTACCTGTTAATACGTTTAAACTATTTGTGTTTTTAAGTGCAGCTCGTATTAAGTTTTAAATAGGGGTATAATTAAATATGTTATTGCTGTGACTTGTTCAGCGTTCCTCTGTCTGAACCAAATACTTGTTTTAATTTAAAACGTCATTAACTTATGATGCAATTTTTCAAGTAATAAATAAAGGGGAAGAATGAATTTTAATCCTTACCTTGTATTTCCTATAAAAAATACTAAAAAGCAAAACCATAACCGCAAATAAATATCAGCGAGCGATGAAATTCCCGAACGGGACCCGTGTTCCCGCGCGGTTTCCGGGCCTTTGCGAGAGTAAAAGTTCACCCGTATTGGGAGCGTCCGCAAAACAACCAACTTTTACACATTTTTATCTGATAATTATCGTTTATTTTATTACCTTATAGTAGTAAAGTCATTTCAATTAACTGGCAAACGTTTGACCTTGTCTCGTCTCAGGGAAAGCGGCGTGTCTGGCATAAAACGTTCGTCATAAACGGATTTTTAAGATTCCTCAATTTCATTTGACCCGTGAAGAGCCTTAGTAATGACCATTATACTTCATTTCCTAGCGACTAGTTGTTGGTTTTATACTTAAGAAGCCAAGTTAAATCTTGAAACAAAACTTGGCACCCATATAGATCTCAATTTATGATATAAATCCAAAATATATCACAAGGTACTCTTCATTCTGTTCCATGTAGACGAAGTCAACGAAAGATTTTATACTATCAAATGAGTCGAAGTCGTCATATTATTATGTCATACTTATTATGGACAAATTTGAATTTGAACTACATATGTTAGGCACAGAAATAAATAATAATCAAATACTTGGATTAACATTTAGGATACTTTCCAAGGAATCCTGACTACATCGGCAGATAATAGTTCATAGTATCACCTCTTTATCAAACAGTAAGTACATTGTTATGATACAAGTATGGTTTGAGGCCCTCATTCAACACTACATCACACCTGGCTAAGTCTCGTAGACTTTCCAAGCTTCATGTCTATTCTTACTTTCCATTATAACGGCGTGAAATTTGTTATTATGTCTATCCTGAAATTCATAATGGTATTTATCTGTAGCCAATTCTGACGAAAAAGTATAGGAATAAACAGGAAATTGAATTGATGTTTATTATATTGTCTTGTCTTATAGAAGTTTCGTTTTTAGTTTATCTTATTCTTTTCAGCTATAAAGTACAAGAGTGAAAGATTATAATTATTTGATTAAACTCGTTAAGTGAAACACATCATTTTCATAGCGCTACTCAATCTGTTAATGTTGGAAGTACATTTTTACTTGGTCGAAGCCGTTTAAAATTCACGATAGCTTCTTAGAAAAAGAAGCAAGCAAATAAAAGTGAATCGTAATAAAAGTGCATGGGGCACTTTATCCCATACATTTGTCTCGCGTGTTTTATAGTTAGCTTTATAGGGGAGTAATAGCGTATAAATTCTTTAACGGCAGATAGGGACAGTATAGTTCTTAATGTATGATGTGTACAAGAAACTAATTTCTGTGAGGTTTAACGAGTTTTTTATGTATGACATAAAACGGCTATTTATAAAATCAGTGACAGTTTATCTCAGGTTAGGTCTTTCGTAACGAGGGTTTCACAATAGCGGACCTGCGCGAGCGCCGAGCGCCGAGCGCACCGTCTATGAGTTGTTCAAGTGCAACTTGCAACATTTCATCGCAATGTGCAATACTCGTTATTTCTCAAATATGTTTATATTAAGTATTGCATTAGCGGGCATTACAGACTTCGTAGGGACATTAAACTTTTACGATACATTCGAAATAGAACATTCCAGAATGAGGTAATAGTTTATAATCGTTAAGGTTAATGAAGATTCGCAGAGGGATGTGCGGTTGTCATTGATCGGCATTGAGTCGGTGTAAATAAGTAATGAGTGGTTCGACGTGGTCGGGATAGCGCCGCGGCGTGGTCGGCCGGGGCGGGGCGGACGGGCGCGCGGAAGGAATGCGTCGTTTTCGCATCGGGAGAAACGAATGCGTTTAAGCGTCGCGGGTATACAATGGCGGCGTGACGAGATCCGGTTCGCGGGCGGCGGGGGGGCCGGGGAGCGGGGGCTCTAATCGATAGCCGGCGAGCGACGGCCGGGCGACTGCGGCGCATAGGTGACAGCTCGGGCCCAATCAAATTACCGGTGGAGGAGAGCTGCAGTGCCACGCACGCTGGAGGAGCACGCCGCCCGCGACCCCGTGCG
This sequence comes from Phoebis sennae, assembly GCA_001586405.1. Taxonomy (NCBI): domain Eukaryota; kingdom Metazoa; phylum Arthropoda; class Insecta; order Lepidoptera; family Pieridae; genus Phoebis; species Phoebis sennae. The sequence continues at coordinate 115,327 of LQNK01000371.1, read as the reverse complement.
CGACCGCGGGACATCCGTTTGGTAATCGCCTGCGTCGTACCACTGCATTGCAATCGTAATTATCGTCCGTCAACATGTACGACACTAAACCTTAGGCATACATAACTATAACCATGCGATGTCTCGATCCGTTTCCAAAAATTGCTCTTTGTTCCGACTAACTAAAACTGAAGAAATTCCTATTTCACTATATCGTGGATTTGAAACTTTGAATGTTTGTTTCTCTATCACACTGAAAATACTAAACTGACCATAATCAGAAAAATAACTCTTTCTATAGACCGACAGCAGAAACACTCACTGTATTAGGGAGACGAACGGTAGAGATTGACAAAAACTACATAATTGATTTTTGGAATCAAGAAGGGAGAGATAGCTTATAATCCCGATATGGATATTGGCCCTTTTTGAAGGGGCCCTTTTAGAAAGTAATATCTAAGCAAATGTAAACGATACGACACTTGATTATGTAGGTACCTTACTAATAACTAATTCGATAGAAATTCATTTTGAACATTAAAATTATTCGGAGCATATCCTTCTACATGAAAAAATAGCCGCTTAATGAACATTATTAATTTAACATAATTGTTAGCGATTCTTCACAGCTCACACGTTTATTAAAAGATTCACGCGTAGTTTTAATACGAATGTAACAAAATGTTTAGATAATTACACGTTACTCTAAATGGTCGGTTATAAATAGATCAATCGGTTATCGCAGCTCGCGAGGTAAAAGAAAAAACCCTGATGCTATAGCGAAGGTCGAATATGCCGTCAAATTGAAGATATAAATTATAAACATTACACACTTTATAAAACTATAGTTCGTTATTAAAACATCGTTTATACTATGTACTTCATTTCATCTAAGATTCGATAAATAACTTTTCCTATATCCTATGGTTGCCTGGAAGATATAGCTCTTTAGCGATAAGACCGCCTACTTGCACTTGTTTTTGTTCTTTTTATGTATGTCTCTTCTGTCTATGCATTTGTAAAATAAAATGTTTTCTATTTATTCATTTCCCCGTCGAAAAACGGTCAAAAAAAGTCATATATATGAAGAGGAAAGATATGATTTTTGTTTGCTTGAATTAAATAGACTCCGAAAGTACTGAACCGATTTGGATGCTTTTATACAGAAAATTCCACGGGAACTGGAGATATACGCGGGTGGAATCGTGAAGGTAAAACAATATTAGTTATTAAAAATTTGGACAGTTTGATCTTCATTCCATAGGCGCTATTAAGTAACAGGGAGATCAATTTATACCGGTTAAAGAATGATTTTTTATTCAGAGAAACGACGCCGAGGTAAGGACGCCAAACTACGCATGGGGTGCCGTTTATGACGCTTAGGCTCAACTCTTAATTTTAAAATATTTCAATATTATACTAAAAAAAATCTGCCCTAACACCTGTGCCTATGTATAGCAATTAAAAAAGATTCCACTAATCGCAATTAGATAAAGTTTTTTTTGTTGCAAAGTCCTAACAAGTAGGTACCCATCTATAAAAATTAACGTTTATATTATGCAAATAATCATACCGATGACGTACGTTAAGCAATAAAAAAACACAAGGTTCCGATTAAAGAATTGGTTTAGTGGATCAGTATAAGATCCTATCCACAAAAAAAATAATAAGATTTTCGGTATTACTGAAAATAGTTTTGTACGAGTTTAGTTCAACTTCAGATATTCCCTAAACGCTATGTTTTGTTGAATTTTCTTGATTAGGTAGAATATGCAAGGATTTGAATTTAAATAAAATATACCTATAGGTTCGTAAAATGGAAATTGATTATACGAGAACAATTATACATAAGGTATGTTTTAGGTGTTTCCGTTGCAGTTCATGACCGAGTTAGAATTTTTATATCAATTTATGAGTCACAAAGTATTTTGTGTGTGAAAACAAAAACACAATTTCAAATGCCCGTTATCCATTTATAGGGGTCACATGTTAGTCACAATATATTTTCGCGAAAATTAAATAAAGATCGTTAATTTCATTTCACAATCCAATCGTCTTTCCACTGCTCAAGTGTCGAGTAGGTATCGAATAAAACAGTGACATTGAATACAATTTAATTGTTGTATTAAACGCGTTAGACAAAGATAACGTGTAATGCGGAAAATAATTTCGGCGAGGACTCGTGCAAAATGTGGTTTTTGCGTACTATATAATGAAATAGTTGCCGCAATAAAATTTATGACATCATGGCCGCGACGGCCGATGCCATGGAAAATAAAAGCAGTTCATCAATTGGAAACGTGGTGTTCGATTACGGGAATACAGTTAAAATGATGTGGACCTTATTTAATGGTGTCAAGGTTATCTTTCTAATACGAACACGATTAGTCTAGACTGACTTGATTCATTATCGCAGTGTAAACTCTTACATAAGCTAGAAACAAAATTCGGACTATGGGTTTCCTTACGCCTTAAGGGACGTAAGGATGAAATATTTGTTGATATTCCGATCCCAAGTACGTTAAATAGAATTTAATGTTTGTTTGATGATCCTATTGCAATAAAAACTGATCGTAAGTTTTTTTGGTTTGAAATGATATAGTGTTTAATAGGTTTGGGGAAACCATCTGAGGTAGCAATTAAGCGATGAAATTTTTTTCGAAATCTCCGTCGTTGTTGGTTTCCATTCGAACTTTGTGCAAACCAGCTAGGACACACAATTGTGTAGAGATGTTAGTTAAGCTTAGTTATTAAATCAATGTGCTTACCTATCGCAGGGTCTAATACAGCTTGTGCCGCCTGTTCCTCGCCTATAGGCGTTTTAAGGCATATTTTCTTGAGTTTCATTGCGACCGGTGAATCTTCTGACTGGGCCACTGTAACACAAAACTATATTAATTTTCTAAATTCATCGTTACTATTATTACAACTTATATATACAAAATGTATATACCTAGTAGTTAAATCATCATATATCTAAGTATAATTTAATACTTAAAGTAAATACATAATAATAATAATCAAACAGCTTTATAATGTTGAACCCCCTATTATTCCTAAAATCAGGATCCCTCCTTATCCAATAGTTTGTAATCAGACTATTCTTGAAAAGTCAAAATATACGCAGTTAAGAAACTAAAGTCCTTTAGGTGGAGACCATTTATTCATATTAAAAATAAAAATAAAATCCGATGTTACAAAACTTCGAAATAAATGTCTTTCAATAATTTCACAACTCGAATGACCCGTCTCTAGATCTATAAGCATTCAGCATTACTCTTTCATGTGTAGCCAGAATAGTCTAATATGCGTATTCAAAAATGAATGGATTTTATATAATATTCCAACAAAAACATAAATGTGAAATGAAAGCAAAATTTTCGATTTCACTAAAAAAAGAATCGAGATCCATTTGGGTGCCAAGTTGCGTTCACTGGATGGAAATGAAGTTCAAGATCTGACTGGTATATTTTTACGTACCTACTACTAGGTTATATTATATCGGGAAGTCAGTCATACTTGTTTGTATTGGATTTATACTATATTCATTCGCACGCGTGGATCTGTTGTCGCAGTTCCCGCCCGCCGCGTTCTGCGATCGTGGATTATTGAAACGATTTCATAAAACCCAACTATTAAACAAACTAGTATTCACTTTCGTTGTCTAATCTGTGATTACATAAGGACTAAATGCATATGGCGCGTAGTCTGCTTTTCTTTGAACTTGGATGACATACTCCCACATATAAATTTCCATAAGGTGATATTTAATAAATAAATTTATATGCCCACTAAGGTTCAGATCAGGTAAACCTACAATCTATAATCATTAACGCTGAAGCGTTCGCGGCAATAATAAACATAAGAATAAGGATTTTTTTTTCTGTTTTGATGCAATTTCAAAATAAAGTATATCGATTATCACAAAAACTAAATTTACATTCCGTACTTAGAAACCGCCCTTAAGTTTAAACCGCGGTAATACATTCGCAGAGCGAGAGTCGAGCATTTTCAATGCTAATGAGCGCAGCGAGCGTTCGCTGTCCCATTCTATTTAAAAAAGAATATTGAGTTTTGTAAGCTATAGACGATAAACGATCTTTAGTCATCATAAGTACATTACAGCTTAAGAATGTATCGTCCCTTCCATAAAACTCCAATTCAAACCCAAAAAAATGACGTCACATTTTCGGAAAGCATTCCACGTGACGCCGCCGACCTTGGCAGACGAACTACAGACTACAGTACACCCCGACAATGTCAGCGCGGCACGCTCCCGTCGAAAGCGAGCCTCGGACTGTTTTCACAACGGGCGCGACCTATCTCACTGTGGAACGAGTTCCACACAAATATTTTGACATATATCCCCATTTTACTTTCACAGCAGTTTCACTAATATACGTGTTTGTTGTATTTTAATGTTAATATGCCATCGAGAAGACAGGTTCAAAGGATTCAGCCGCGGTTGCCAAAAAATCCTTTAACTTATAAGATAACAACCATTTCAAATGCCTTGTTAGTGCTTACACATAAAACTACATAAAAATAAAAATCAATTTCCGTTCGTTAGCATCGCTAAAACTCTAGAACAACTGGACCGATTTGATTAATTTTAGTCTTGAAATATTCATAGACAGATGGTAGACCAGGGAAGGTTTAAACGATAAGAAAATGTGATTAAACTGAGAATAGAAAAAGGCACAATATATTTTCCAAACAAATAATTCGTGTCTGGCAAATAAGTCATGTTCAAAAATGGCAGTATCAAGTTCGCCGGGAAGCCAGTGGATGAATATTATGTTAACATACATGAACTTAAGTTCATGGTAAAGTGAAGGCAGAAGAAGATACTAAATGCAAAGCCAGCATAAACATAGGATCACTTGAGCTACGAGGTTCAGATGTTCAAAAGAAGAATTTACGAAGAATTTTTCTAATAGGATTTTAACAATGGAATTTTGCACCCAGCAATTTTTATTATTTTGACATTTTTAATTCATGAAAAGGACAAGCAGATGCGCAGTTGATACTGAAAGGTGCGTATTGTCAACATGTTCCTAAAAAGGAAAAATGAAATTTCGGTACGGCTGTTGAAAACGGTATAAAATGTAAATTGGATCGAAGAAAGACAATATAAATGGTTACTATATATTTAACACGCTTCACGACGAAATACCTACAAATAAGAATACATTTTATGAAACACCAATTATATTTTAATTTTTTAATTTCTTAAACTGATTACTCTATAATTACTGGAGATATTACCTATACAAATGTGATGATCATGTTCTGACCAAAACAATTCCTTTAGGTGTCCGCTTGTAATAGAGAGACAATTGTTGTCAACCCGTTTAAATTGTATCATGTCATCCTCAGTTGAATCCGAAATAGCTAAATTCGAATGTATTTACGTTTAACCGTGGATTCTTTGTTAGAACAATAATTAAATATTAATGTATAACATAGACTTTTACTTTGAATTCGATACTTTTGTTATCCGTAATAATAGGTTAATTTCACTTGCCACTATAAATTATTAAAAATGGTTTAAGTTTTCATCCCGAAACTAACCCTTAAATAAATGTAGTACTTACTTACCTATGATAATTCTATCGAGAAATTGATGATCATCATGATCATTAATAGAAAAAAAATCCTATACAAATAATGAATAGTCTCACATTCTTTAAGGTTACTGGCTAGCTTGTATTTTCTAAGTAACATGTACTTATGCATTCGATTTGAATATTCTGATGTTTGTATACGTACGATAAGGCGGTCAGTCTAAAATACGAATCAGCGGCCACATTGGGCCCTCGGCTGTTGTTTGGAGAGCCCCCAGGCCGCATACTGCGAATGAAAATCCGATCGCAAAGTATGGAAATCAGAAAAACGTTCCCCTCGAAGGCAATCTCTACTTTTGACCCACTTCGGATTCTCGATTAAAGCCCTTGATATGAACTCATAGCTTAAGCACGTATTTGGGTAATTTGTGATATAATTGAATTCAAGTGACTTGTGCTGTCTTGTTGCTGCTGGCGAGGCAGGTGCAAGCGCTGCATGCTGCGTGAGGCACACCCCCCTTCCCGCCCGCCTCCACCCGCCCATGCCATCTTAACAAATCGATAGGATATGACTGTTCTCAACCTCGCGTTCGAATTTTTGGATTTGTACTCACGCTTTAACGTTAATGATAAAAATGGTATCCGTTAAAGTTTTCTTTCAAAAAATGAACTCGGTCGTGGTTAAATTATATAACATATCATAATTATGTTAATATAATGGTCGACCTCTAATGGTTCACTAGTTTTAATAAAACCGCAAATTGGCCAGTTATCACGGTTTTATGAGTACAGCAAAACAATAACGAAAGTTATTTACTTTAGTTACATCACGACATACTATCTCTTTTTTCTTAAGTAGGTCACGTTGTTATGATTGGGATGCAACGATGTAATTTCAAGTAAATCTGCAATCTCGGGAAAAAATAGGTTTCTTCTTAAACTGAGATTAAAGAACCGTCTAAACACAATTAGATTGCACAAGTAAATTTATATTTTGTTTTTATCATTGGTGTTAAACTAAATTCTATAAAAATCCTACATTTAAAGAAAACGAAATTGGCAATCAGAATGCGAACAAAAAAGGGTACTGTCATGTTCTAATTTCAAATTCAAAATCTAGAACGAAATAGACAAAAATGTTCTCCCAGCCTCACATGAAGGAGGCGACAAACCGCAGCAGGGAAGTGTTCGCACCGGATCCGTTTAAATATTCAAACCCTCTAATGTCACGATGTCGACTCGCTTTAATAAGGTTCTATGGGCCAAACTATTTCATCGTGGATTCGAGCAGGCAATATAATTGTAGACTTTATCAAAAGTAACACGCATACGCTTGCGATTTTATCCGTGTGTTCTGTGATAAAATGTATTAAAATTATAAACATTTCTTCATGTCCAATTTCGTCCCAATTTAACAAAGTGTTATTGTGTGTTTAAGACAAACACTGCATCTATTATTAATTGCTGGAAAAGAAGTTTAAAATCTATTTTATAATAAACAAAAATACCCCGGGTCTGTTGAAATATTCAACCCTCTAATGTTCGATGTCGCCTCACTTTAATAAGGTACTCCGAGCCAAACTATTTCATCACGGATTCTCGCAAGACGTACTCAGTTTTAGCCCTGTTATTAGGCATCTGATGATTGGTACATACTATGATTAAGCGGGTTATTGAGCAATTAATATGCAAATTATAGATGAATGCGGTCATATCTTTAGCCTTTTAGCACCATGTATGATGTAGTAGTATTAATCCATTCCCACAAAATAGATATGTACGAAAGTCAACCCCCGTATAAAGCGCGCCCGAACAACGCACACTGACGCCGTTCACCGACACAATATCTCGGCATACATCGGGACAGTTTGAGCGGAGTGTCAGACACGCGCCTGTCAATATTTTTGTACAAATCTTAAAATATTTTAGCTATTATTGGTTTATATTTTCATGTTATTACCACAATATTTTCTGTGTATACACCAAAATTAACAATCCTAGCGCAAACGCTGAGCGTATGAAAACTGAAGTACACACAAGAGACTGACTGCTGTACCTATTTATTTTATGCCGTCACTAACGACATTAAAAAACATCCTCCCGCTTCCATTTCTTTGACTTGGTCAAATGTATTTTCCAAAATATAAGATTCCATGATAGTTATAACAACACATCTATACGTCTATACGTCTCTGAAACGTTCTTAATACATAGATGACACGCATTAATTTCATTATAATGGTGTGCATATGTCGCAGTAAGATAGATAAAGCCGTAACATAGTTATATCCCTAGGGATATAATTATATGCCGGAACATAGTTATACGAAAGCGATTCATTACTATCTTACTAGGAATATAGTTATAAAACGGTCCAAGTTTAGTGATATACTTATATTACTAGATTAAGTTTAGTGAAATAGCTTGCGGAGTGTGCAGCTTTCCTGTAAAAAATCGAATATACAGTGTTCTGCTAAAAGATGTGCCTGTAAGAAGCATTCAGTGCTACGAAATTCTAGATGTCATGATTCCGCTTCTTGTTTGAACAAAAATTTGAAATTACTAACAAAGAAACAAAGATTTCAACTTAATAAATATAAGAAATAAAGTTATCTCAAAACTGTTGATTAGTTTTAAAAGATTTTTAATATTTCATTAGGTTTAATTGCATTGTTAATGTTTGAATTCCAAAACGTGGTAATTTTAATTATAAATACGAAAAACACGTAATTACACGTATTAAAATTACTTTAATACGTGTGTAATAATTACGTGTTAATGTCACAAAGTATTGTAACTAACTGCAGAATACATAAAGTAGATTTTTGAATGAAGATAAAAGAAATTTATTATACCAATTTTTATTTAATTCTATGGTAGATTTCTATTTCACTAAACGAAATCTAGTAATATAAGTATATCACTAAACTTGGACCGTTTTATAACTATATTCCTAGTGAGATAGTAATGAATCGCTTTCGTATAACTATGTTCCGGCATATAATTATATCCCTAGGGATATAACTATGTTACGGCTTTATCTATCTTACTGCGACACATATACGTAATGCGATCCCACAGAACTATAGGGCACACGCATCGTCTGGATTAATGCGAGAGTAATCAACGTGACGGTAATACCTGCATAAAGCATATACAATCGCAGACGGCTGTACATTGGTGTCTTTGTTAACATCTAGGTACATACTCACACATTGTTAGGGAGGAATGTTTTAGTTCTTAAAATCAATATACCAGAAACGACTTGGAAATATATTAAGACACGTTAACACCGACGACTTATTACTAAAAACTATTTTTTATGACGACCCGATTGGCGCAGTGGATGTGGCAATGGTCTGTTGCGCCGGAGGGTGTGGGGTCCATCCCCGCGAGTAGAATTTATGATGTGATGAACATTGTAATTTTCTACTGTCTGGGTGTTAATCTATCTATAGTATGTATGTATTTACAAAAAAAGTATGTTTAAGTATGTCTATCAGTTATCTAGTTTCCATAGTACAAGCTTTGCTTAGTTTTGGACTATATGGCGTTATGTCAAATGTCCCAGAATTTTTACATACTTATAAAACTAATATTTTATAAGCTGCCAATAATATTAAAAATCCCACATAGTTACGTTAGGTTTGGTTTAATGTAAGAGTAATCAACGTGACGGTAATACCTGCATACAGCATAATACGAGTATACAATCGCAGACAGTATATGGGCGTCTTTGTTAACATCTGCATTCTGCATGCACACACAACGTTTTAGTTTTGAGAGCCATATATTATAGAATCAATATAGTGAAACGACTTTTAACGATACTTGTAAGGTAATGTTAACACAAGACAATTAATTGTATGACATTTCCGGATGTAATCGTTATTTTTATAAGCCAAACTAACGATATAAGTGGGATTTTTACAAAAACAAAGTAATAAAAATCCCCCATATAGCGTTAGTTTGGGTCTGGATTAATGGGAGTGTAACCACGTCAACATGATTACTGTCATGTTGATAGCCAGCATACAGCCAGCATACAGTATATATACATTAGCTGATGGTCTATCGGTTTTACAGCGAAATATTTCGAGAGAAGAGAGTCAATATAGGTTTAAACAACTTTTAAGCAATGGTCATATTAACACTGACAAAGTTAGTCGTCTTTGGTCAGTATCTCTCTAAGCTGTCGGTTCCTTAAAATTCTAAAATAGTTTCAAATGAGGGTTACGTTTATTCTGGATTATTGCGAGAGTAATCAACGTGACGGCAATACCTGCATAGAGCATATACAATCGTAGTCGGGTATATCTTCTCTGTGTCTTTGTTAACATCTGTATGCATACCCGAAGAATTCTACAGTGGAATGATTTAGTTTTAATAGGATCAACGCACTGTAACGACTTAAAAGGATAAATATCTACATATACATATCTTCTTCACTCTTCAATTCTTTTACATTTTGAGTATGTAAAAGAATTGAAGAGTGAAGAAGATATGTTCATTAATATACTTTATAAATAAAGATAATCTAATTTATTGAACGAGCAAAGCGAGATGGTTAGTAACAGCTAGCAAATAGGGTAGTTCAATATGAATATACCCGAATGTGGTATCAAATTAAAAGCTAGCTCAGCACGAGCCACTAACAGAATTATATTTTAAATTAAAAAAAAAGTAACTTTAAAACCAAGACCATAGTAAGCTTATGACGATAAACAAGCAGCTTATTAAAAAGTATTTAATAATACTACCGGCTACTATAACATATCCTTTATAGGTAACTGCCTCGATAGCATAACAAGTACGTTCATTCAGCTCCACGCGTACGCCCAACATGCGCGGTTAACGTCCGTCGACGTCTCCTGCTGAGCCTCCGTGCTGACCTTCAGAGGTTTACCCACTCGCCCGAGCGCCTACAAACGCATGTACGACACGAGCGATCTAGTTCAAAGAGCGCGCTGTGGGTAAGATCTCGATCACGATTACACGATGACGTTTATTGAGATTATATTTAGACCGTTTATAAAAGGCGAGTATTATTGCAAAACCAAACTTACAGTTGATTTTTACGTAGACATTTTATATATCATTGAACTGGTTTAACTGATACGCTATTAAATTCAATTCATTGTCACATGATCGTATAGCGTCGGTTCGGGACGATTCATCAAGATGCGAGATTACGAAACAATGAGGCGTCCCAAGCTTGTGATATCTCTAAAAATGTTTAGAACAGTGGCGTTTCGAGCGAGCGGTAGCGGGTGTTAACTGTTAACCCTTTTAGACATTGTCATCTAAAAAGACTATTTTTGTAAATTCCCAAATATATACGATAACACACAAAACTATATAAATATATAATAATAATCCGAGGTGTGTTTTAAACCAAAATAGTCTTCATGATTTAAAAAAATATTTGACTTTGACGACATGACCTACAGACGGTAACAGGCTTAGTACTTAGTTAGCAGTGGATGGAGATGGTCTAGGGTTGACGCCATCATCGACAATGACCCTGAAGGTTACGCTAGATGCCCCACAGGAATAGGCCAGGTCAGGTTAGTTAGGAGTAAATGAGAGCACACGAGAGCCGTTCCACCTCAGTTGATTGCTGCTCGACGCGGGCGGATACTCGCTTCGGCTGTTCACTTCCGCTGGATAATTGCAAGAAACACCCATACTGTATGACTTTCTCCACTAATGTCATCGCTAATGGTGTGATAATTTTAAAAGATAAGGCGGCGTATGACTGTCTTCACAATAAATTACGATAACTTTTAATTAAGGTACCTACAGAAGTTTAAAAGTTGTTTGATCATGAAAATGGAAATAAATATAGGTGGTACGCTATTACAAGTACAATCGATCGATGTGTACTATTTTACATCATACGCGTGCAGTGACTTGGGAACATTAGTAGTAGGTGAATCCGTCAGTTCCGTAGAAGGTGAGTGGCTTACGCGGATTTTAAAACAATAAGAGCGTCTTGTACAAGTGCGGTGGATGCGCGGGGTTCGTCGACCCGTGCCCCGCCGCCCGCGCGCGGTCTCACTTTCGTTGCGCCCGCGGCCGGCCTCACGTGTCCGCGCCAGCGCGTGACGTCACCCGACACGCAGCGGTGTCAGGCGGTGAGCGCAGACGTGTTTGTGCTGCTCGTTAGGACCACCATGGGAACCCCGGACCATTACCTCTATCTACTCCTTAACCTTTGGAGGTATTCGAAATCCACCCATATAATACATTTATGACTCGTTGCGCAACACCAATGGTATTTTCAGGCGATTCGTAATACTATTAATTCCGTTGATACGTTATGTAAATTAAACAAAAACTTGTACATTTTTATTGCATTTAAAAACGGGTTTGAGCATATTTTATATTAAATATGTAATTTTAGAAAAATTCACACGCCATTTATTTCGTAAAGTGGCCATTATTGCAAACCGAAACTACAAAACTTGTGGGAAACAACGTAAACGTCTCGAGCTGAAAGTGCGAAATACCGCACTTCGGTGCAAATGCTGGACAGACAAACATTATCTTTACAATAACGTCTCTACTGAGACAGCATGGTGCTGAATAGATGCGTGATTACTTACACATCTCCTAGACGACTACGAAAACAATGGCTTATATAATTTTAAATGTAGCCTCTTGAAGCCACTTTGAAGACGACCGAAAAAATGATCACACCAATCAATGTATTGTAATAGCCCGTAACGTAATGTGCATCTTTCAGGAATTGAGGAGACAGATAAGATTTTATATAGGGGCCAAAAGTAGGCTTCATCTCAATCGCCAACGAAACGAAATAGCAATTCACAAGGCCTGCCATGGTTTATCAAGTAAGGCCGGCACTCTTCAGTGTGAGCCGCTTCGTTTAAAGTCAAAGTATCGACAATATATTCAACGTATGTTGTACCAGGTTTATTGCTATTATGTTACAAGGTAGATGAATACATGAAGATTCAAAGCTATGTGTATGCGTTCAAATATGGTTATTTTAAGGATTCTAAGGATACCACCGCAATTTAAGTTTTCCCCTAATGTTCCCACGTTGTTTCTAATATAAAGAATCCAATTACCTAACAAGTTACATGTTTGAATACGAATCGGATATTATTCAGTCTATTCTAAGTATCTAATTAAAGTTTATAATCTTGTGGGCCGCGAGCCAACTCAGGAAAGAAGTACTATGTGAATAGCTGACTCAATGGAAAGTCTGCTTTGGAGTATAATGAAGATGTATTTCTTGAAATAATTGGGAAAAGCGTAATATTAGTAAAGTAAATAGTTAATTTATGATGACTGTGTAAGAAAGTAAAAACAATTAACAATTAAATGTTGTTTGCGATGTAAACGAGGAACTGTAACAACTATAGTGCTTACGCAGCAATCCCATGAAAATAGAAATTTGTTGACTTCGACCATTTTAAGTTAGCCTATATTATGCTTACTTTGTCTATTATACATTATTATGCTGAGTTAGTTATTTTTACTTATTTTATGCTTCATTTTTAAACAATACAAATCGTTTGAGTTCACGAAAACAATTTGATCAGACTTTTGTAAGTATCGTATTTAGTACTTATTAGTGTTTATCTATGCTGTGCTCAAAAGGTTGATATATGAACTCTTTGTTATGCATGTTCGTTACTCGTATATTGATTATTTCAATGTATTCTTTATCGAGGCTAGTATAATTGTTACCTGCCAAAAACGACCAGAACATTTAACTGCTCGGACTCATTTAATTCTTACATAATCAAAGTCCCCTCATTATAAAATTGTGCAAAACACATTTTTGTACTTGTGCACTGATTCTCAGTACAGGCGAGTGTCGTAACCACTTCCTTGTAAAGACAAGATCGATGCCACAGTTATCTAGACAACTTTCAGCAATGGTTACTCAATAATTTAAAGATTACAACCAGTCAAAAACATTGAGATATCTTTTTTATTATGCATGAACAAACATTACTAATGTTTTTACAGTATTTATTGATTGATAGATGGAAGTATTATCATAATTAATTGGGCATTTGAGCATACTTTATTAACGTAGCTATTCTATGATTTATATCAACACGTTTTTTGGTTTGGTGAAAGTTTACAAATCGCTACCTCCGGAAACGATTTATTCATAACGATATTAAACATGGCTGATCTTGAGGTTAGCCACCGAAAGCAAACACTTTAGAGGTTTAATAAAGTGTTCGGTTTATCTTAGAATATGAACGTAAGTAATAAAAATAGAGATAGACATTTGTTAGTTTTTGTATTATATGGTATATGTATATCTTGATTCTTTATAATTAAAAGGTTTGTGTCTTTTTCTGTGGTTTATGTATATATTTTTTTATTCGGACAACTTATGAAAAAACATTGGTTTTGAGATAGTATTCCTTGTGATAGAGTTGGTTAGTAAGAAGGGGAGACGGGTGTCGAAGTATAGGCGAGGTCATCAGCGCATGGTGACAATTAAAACCGGGATAAGTGTTGCGTGTACCTGCGAGATGAGAGCGCCACGGTCGATACGGGGGGGCACGTGGGCGGGGGTGGCGCCTAGTTAAGGAGTTAGATTACTCTGTTATAATGCTTGTGTTATTTATTCTCAATAAAAAATACGTAATGGTAGCGTTTTGAATCTTTCTTAGCGAGCTTTTACAGCTTGCTTCTAGTACCGCGAGTATTGATGGGCGGCGATGATCACATAACCAAAGGTGACTCGCAGACATTTCTGTCTGGTTCATATAAGACGTGCACCACATATCCCTGAATTCTTATTTATCTCATAACGGTCTCGTCTGGGGTCACCAACTACAGCTAACGACTGCCATAAATTACTCGCACCGTGCGACGGTATCGCATGAGACGAACGTATTTGAAATTCTTATTAGGCGCGCGAGTGACCATTCTGTTTCGGGGTACATTATACACAAATCCGTGTAATTTCAATAAGTTTTATAAAAAGCGTTGGTATCGGGTAGACGGGGCGGTGTGGGGGCGGGGGGAGGACACTCTTCATTCCCATTTAGCTACTAAATTGTAGAACGGGCGGAGGCCATGATTATGTTTACTAACCCCGAACCCCGCACCCGGAGACTACCCGGTCAGCATTAACACACGATCTTTGTCCCAGAGCCGTCCGATTACAGTACATCACATGTATTATCTACTATATTCGTATTGATTTCGATGTATGATATTCTAATGTGTATAAAAATATTGTGTGACATGACTCCAAATGACTGAAGCACATATAAATTAGCGTATTATTATTTATTATCTGATGATTCATCGTACGATATATGTAATTTTCATTCTTTTCCTCCGTGTTATGTTCTATAATGTACCTAAATCAATAAATATTGTATTTGGTTGCACCATCACATATCGCAACCTCTCGGTTGCCTTAGAAAGTTTAGTTTTCAATTTGCACCTTCATAAAATGCCTGTTTATAAAGATACAATAAATTTCTATTTATTGTACTTCTTTATAAATGATCTATATATAGATATCGTAATGTTATTGCAAATGAATTGTTTACGGTTACGTTGCCAAAATTATCTATAATTTATTGTGTTTTTCCATCTTTTTCGTTTATTTTTACTTACCGCATATTCTTTTGTTTAATAATCTTTTGATCTTATATACTAAAATCTCCTTAATAAAATGGAATTGGACAGATTACTAGAGTTTACTATCCAATACACAACTCGAATGAGTCACGAGTCACGAGCGCTCACGGTGTGAATGTCAAAGCGAGTGCTGACGTCGAATTCTCACGTTGCGAACGTATAAATATAGACAACGCGCTTCTAAACACAGGTAGGTGCCATTATCTTAATAAAATAAAATCCATATACATTTTTGGCGATGAATGATTTTGTATCATTAACAGCAGATAGGGAGGAAAATGTATCCTGCGGTTAGTAGCTATTTTTTGAATAAATTAACGTTAAAATTTAAAACGCACAAACAAGCGTTATCACTTACGGGAATATTTATATTAAAGACACGATGAAAATCCCCGTTTTTTTCTAGATATAGAGCCGTAGTCAGCAGACACGTACATTTATATTACACACAACATTCCATATAAATAATTCATTTACGCTCCTTCGATTATTACTTGATTTGTTTTGAGAAAAGCTACACGAGTTTGCTAATATTTGTAGGCAAAGTCGTGGTTTGGAACGTGACGATTGCAAAGAGCTTATAAACGCCCACGCGTTTTTCATGACTTGACTTTGATTTTAGGAATATTGGCGTTTCTTTGTATTTTAATTTGATTCAGCAAATAAAACAAGATTTATTTGTAAGATTATATCATTAGTTTTTATGGTCACTGACAACAATATGTAAAATACCTACACAATAAAAGGCACGGTAGTACATAAAAATATATTATTCAATACATAGCTCCATGTCTGCGAAGTTGTGAGTAAATAGCGCTATTCAGGTAGAGGGTCGTTTGCCTAATGAAAGTCGATGAGATGAATGTTTCGGTTTTAATTACAATTGATTAAAGCTTCTGCAGTACTGTTCATCAACTGAACGCTAATGCAGATGTGACTACAATGACTCATCGATGGACTTATAACTTCATGCAAAAATCGCTAATAAAAAAATATTGTCTAACAGGAAAATAAGGGCTTGTAAACAGTTTTGTAATATGTATTAAGATTCTGCGCGGTGTGTTGTGACGCTTGTAGTTAAGTCCTGTTGACCCTTATAGGTTGCAATATACCAACGTGATTCGTGGAATGAAATATCAATAATTAATTCATTGGAATATGCTAACAAATCCTCATTTTGTTTATAGTATTGCATACAGCTTCACTTACTACTAGACCGATTTAAAAAAAATCACCATTAGATTTCTACATTATCCCTGATGAACATAAGACTATGATAGAAGATATACTATAGATGTTATAACAATAAGAAAAGCCGCGCGTTACGGCTATTCGTCAAATAATGAGAGGAAATTAGAGACTTATCAGTCAAATTAAGGATGTATACACGATTTAAAATTTAAAATATTCTGGGTAATTCATTCCAATACGTTGTCAAAGTATTTTATGCTGTGACGACGAAGAAAAGTAGCGTCTTTTATGGTTGTAAACACTAACTACATTATTAAGTAACAGTTCCATGCCATGTTACAACACAACCGTCGATGAGACGCCGTAAATGTTTAAATACATCTGAGTTTATTTATGCAAACCGTTCATGATTCAGCATATTAAAGAAGGTTCCAGACTCGCGCGCAAGTTCCTAGTCGCCAATCTTAATATAGGCTAATCGTCTATTAATAGAAAATAATCAAACACGCACCACCACTCTCTGTACGTACTACGTACCAACACATTCGCAAAACAAAACGCTCCTGCTACCCAAATTATTGCCGTATTTAAACCGTGTACACGAAAATCAATACGACTCGTGTCTTTGTTGTAAAACAAGGACGCTGAATGTATTTATAGATTTAATTGTAGATTGTAGAAAGACCGTTATTAGATATTATACTTATTCCAAGTGGGAGGGGAGCTCGCGGATCGATAGCACGCGATACGACATAGACATGATCGGGGTTTTGATATGCTATTCGCAACTTTATTTTTCGTACGGGCACACGTGGTGTTTCTATAACAAATTAAGGATGTGAACCAATTCATTTCGGTAATAAGAATCGGAAATAATATCCCAGCAACAGTAATAAGGAAGCAAATAAAGCGTTGCTAAGCTACGAGGAGAAACATTTTCCTATGTACCTATACGTTAAACGTAAATAATGTTATACGGTAAATAATTGCGACGTTACAAGGAAAAATGTGGAGTATAATAATAATTTGGAAACCCAAGGACTTACTGTATTAAATAGAACAAAACCAAAAGTCCAACTAAGTTAACCAGTTGCTAAGGGGCAGGTGTCTAAGATTCCATACATTCATATCAATAACGATAAATTAAACGAAAAAAAGAAACTGTACTGCAATAATAATTATTTAAATTGTAGACTTTATATTTAGGTTATATATTTATAGGCTTTCTAGGAATTTTACCAATTAGGGGAAATCTTTGCTTAGCCCAAAATAGAGATTCAATCATATCAATCATGTTCTATAAAAATTTGGAGATAATGTCCAAATTAATTTTATCCATAACTAGTTTGCTGTATCTTAAAAAACATTTACCTACACCACAACAGTTTTCTTCTAATGTATTATATATATGTAAGTAATAACAAGCTTATAAGTTTCAAACGATAATTTCACGGTGAAGGGTAAGGTCGTGCATTCAAATGCTCCACCCCACATACTATACGAGCGAATAGATAAATCGATTCATATGAATCAGGACATTCATATATATCGCGTTTTATATCACAAAAAATGGAAGCTAAACTAATACTTTAAAATATAATAGAAAAAAATATAGATTTCAAGCGTTTCAAAAATTAATAGTTACAGTTTCAAATTTATAATACTCGATAAAAGACCTTGACTATTAAATCCCTAAGTTTAATGGAAGTCGAAAAACAAAACATAAGAATGGTAAAAAAATATATAAAAAGATAATTCAAGAATCACGTACAACATTCCGTTGCAGTGGGGTTGCAAACCGTTAGTGGAACGCAATTCACTTATTGCGGAGAAAAATAAAACGCTTCCATTACACTCCAAGTGAATGTTAATTCTAATCGCTCCGTAACAGAGGAAAATTCGCAAAGCTTTTCAAACTCTAAAAAACATTACAAGATTTAGAAAATATTTTGTTCTCCTGACCAACTTTTTGCCACTCTGGACAATCTTAACACAGTATAAAAACACATGTTCGATTCCTTCACTTTACTAGTCATTATTGGATGATTGACAGATAAAGTATCAGACCAACATGACGGTTTAAACTGCTCTTACGGCCTTTTTCAATATTCTATCTATCCCTTGTTTTGCTTACTAAAGTCAGGCAAATCTATCTTTTTGCACTTACTTTGATTTCAATATGCTGTCGACGATAGCCTTTGCTATGAATTTTGACAGTCAAATATCATTTAATCTGAGATTACAATCTATCCATAATCTTTGATACATTATTGAAAACGGCCGTTAGAGGCCTGCTACTACGATTCTTCTAAGAAAATTCTTGGCCCCGCACGGATGTATCGATATCTAATCCGCTGGTACTAAAAATATAGAACAAACAAACACTTACTTTGATGCTTATCTGCTAACTGTATAAGGGGGTTGGGCAGGTCCCGCCGCCTGTAAAAGCACATGACCTTCGCCTCCACATTGCCGGAGGCTGTTTTATTTAGTTCTTCTATCCGCCGGATCTGGTACGGAGACGTCGACGACGTCTCGAAATAGACGCAGTCTGTAGACAACAGAGAAATCACGTTAGTTCAAAGGTGAACAAAACATACAAAAATCATAGAAAATATTGGCAAGCATATTTGGTAAGAAAACAGTCTAATGATTGAGAAGTGTACTGCACTACATATTGACAGAAAGTATCGCTAAGCATTGTTTACATAAAAAGTACATAGTCTCTTAAGCGTTTATGTCCACTTCGTTCGTAAATGCCATAGGTGATCTTTAACAGAATGTATAAACAATAGGACAATCAAGAATGCACACCTCAATCTTATGTACTTGTTACATGCGTAATTGTAGCTATCATTAATTTCACGTAAACCTTTTGAAGTATGGAGTTATGATGTTATCTACACTAATATTATTAACAGAAAAACTTGGTTTGTTTGTTTGTAATGAAAAGGCTCAAAAACTACTGGACCGATTTTAATTCTTTCACCATTCGAAAGCGACCTTATCCACGAGTAACATAGGCTATATCTATACATATAATAAAACAGTAACCGAACCATTTCTGTACATTGAATATTTTTCAAAAAGAGTAATTGGTATGCAATATGTATGTTCTATAGATACCAAAACCAAGGTTAGAATTTTTTTTTTCTGTTTGTCTGTTTGTCTGTTTATCTGTTCACGTAATAACCACTAGGCAGATTTTGATAAAATTTCATATGTTGATAGACCATGATTAGGTGCAACTTATAGGCTACATTTTGTTTGAAAAAAATATTTTTAGGGGTGGCTTCCCATACATGTAAACGGAGGGTAAAAAAATAAATATGCGAGTACATCATTAAGTAAGGGGTCTTTGGATAAGTCTTTAAAAATGAAATGGAGCTTTCTAAATGCGTTTTTTGCTAAAGTAAATATTTTTTGAGATATACGCTTCTAAAGTCGTAAAAATGTCATACCACGTGCCAATGTGAGATTTTGGTTGAGTTGCGGACATGCATTTTTTACTCTTAACGTATAGATTAAGATGTTACAAACACTCAATAAATTATTAAAAATCTTCAAAAATAACAAAATCTCTGCCCGCGGCTTTGCTCGCGTGGGCTACAATTTTCTGTATTTTGAAGAGGCGCGCGGTGTGAGATTTTGGTCAAACCTATTTCCATAGAAAATTATAAAAAAAACTATAGACATATATCAGCGGCCTTGCGACCGTAATTTTTTTAGATTTTTGTTGTGCGCCTCTAAAAATACAGAAATTAGAAACCCACGCGTGCGAAGCCGCGGGCGGAAAGCTAGTATTAAATAACATTATGCTACGAGAGCGAAGCCGCGCAAATCAGCTAGTCAATTATATACACAAGAGTCGATTCACATTAGCTATTGCCTTGTTTTTGACAAAACCGTATACAGCTATGATTTTAAAACTAAAACTTCTAAAATTTAAATTTATATTTATTTGTTTCAGGATACATGGATTCTGGTCTTCCGTAATCCG
The DNA here is from genome assembly GCA_001586405.1 of Phoebis sennae. Classification (NCBI taxonomy): domain Eukaryota; kingdom Metazoa; phylum Arthropoda; class Insecta; order Lepidoptera; family Pieridae; genus Phoebis; species Phoebis sennae. The sequence continues at coordinate 94,939 of LQNK01000371.1, read as the reverse complement.
TTATTTAGCTTTTTATATGTATTTAGTACGTGAAACCAGTCTCGAGCTTTTATGGACGCAACGTAAAAAACAATAGGCCAAATGAGTGAAAAATAAATACTTATATAAACAAAATAGTTATTTAAAGCCGGAAAAAGCCGAATATCGATAATTGAAAGGAACTAGGAATGTCAATTTATTAGATTTTCAATTTTAAAATCTATACATAAAATTCCACATGTTGGCCTAACAACATGAAACAAGAGCCTCAGCGTAAGTGATTAAAAATTTTACAACAATGCAGAGCAAACGAATGAATTTGTAAAAATTTATGTACAAACAGTGGGATTTCCATTTCACGCCGAGCGTCGCATAATGATCCGAACATCTTCATTTCTCAGAAGAATACAGGAATGATAATAAAGAATATAATGATGAAATAATGGCCGTGGTAATTACAATTTAAACATCATTAATCTTTTTTATTGATAAAATATGAACGTTACAGCAAATTCTGCGCTAACCGGTCGGCGGTTACGAGCACGCAACGAAAGCGAAATGCACCGAGCCAACGACTTGAGCCTGCGATGACTCGACAACCAGACTTGTGACGTTACCGTGGCTTCCCCGGCGAAACAAAACCGTAATACTGTCGTTTATGTCATATTTTCTTATGTTTTTTCACTGTTCTTTTGGAATAGATTGCGTGTTGACCTGCGACCTACAATATTGGTTCTTGATCAGTCTGATCTGAGTGCAACAAAATCAACTATTTTTTAAGTTCCAGGTCGGATACAAATACAGCTCTTCTTACGCTAGCTTTGAACAGGTAGATGGCTACAATTGCCAATTTAAATCTGATTTAAAGTCGAGCCCTTCTATAGATTTAGGACCGTACACAAAAACCGAATACATTCCAATCGTGATTCGAACCGAAATAGATTCTTTAGTGATAAAATCACACCATTAACAGTTTTATATATAATTCGTTTATTAGATCAAGCATAGACATTTCTCAGAGTAAAATATAACGTTATCAAATTAGTTGTTGAACAAAGGCGCATTCAATGTTGTTTGAAGTTCGAAACGAAAACAGGATTTTACAGGGGTGGGTAATGTAAGAAAATATTCAAGCACATGAAAATACTCCTGCTAAAAGTGCAAAAAAAACGCTCAAAGTTTGGAAACGCGAGTAAATATTTGCACCAGTAACGAAACAAGTCCATCGGAGCAAGACTGCTTTAATTAAGATGCAGATATGATACCTCAAAAATATTTATTTTTCGCTGCTTGCTGATTATCACGACAAACGGTGACGAATATTTGGGCTTGATTCTTTTCGAAACGCTTTTTTGGTGTAAGTTCATATAATAATAACTGCATTCATTTTGAAGATGGTTGGCGTTATATTTGGCAATGGATTTAGTTAAAATTTTACATATGTATAAAATGATTATTGATTACTTTGTTGTTAACCAGTGGAAAGATGAAAATAGATTCATCAACATATTATTATGATGATTACGTGCGACAGACGAGTGCGTGTCTGTATGTAAGTACAAATGTTTGTCCGACGATATTGTTAATCCGATCTCGATACAAATTTTGGACAAATAGTTTAGACAAAACAAAATCTTAAAAATGTAGAAAATCGGTAGGGAGGTTATGTTTAATATATACATGTGCGCGTGTGATCCCAAAGGTTTTGGTTTATACATTAGAACATGAGATCTAGTTCGAAGCGAGCCACTGCTTATTTTAAACTTAGTTCGATTTTAAGGTCGCATAGAACACCGCGAACAAAACAATTTGGTTTGTACAAATAAACAGAGCATAGTTTGTATATATCAAGCATCAACCGAACAAATTAAATTTGTATATTATCATCTATTGTATTTGATTGGCAACCTTATTTGTAATTCGCTTGAACTTTACGTGGAGTCAAATACTAGTGTCAGAACGATGATGCAGCTAATTCCAAGTGACTGATATTCTACAACAACTACGATCCGCCCTACGCCGCAGCTTTGGACATACGGAAAGTATACGACAAATAGAATTTGTAATTGTAGATATTGTTTTTATTCACATGCTAGCTTCTGCCCGGCTTCGGATTAGCTCGCATTAAAATTCGGGGTCTATAGGGTATTCCATAAACAAAATTTTAAAATTCGAATATCTAAACTATGCATTTTCGCGGAATGTAAATGTGGCTTATTATATTATAGCATTTTAAGCACTGAATCGCACCCTGTAACTAATACGAGAAGAAGTTACCAATAACCCTGCATACCAATATGAGGTACTTATTGTCCCTTAAGAAGGTCCCAAAATTGTGGCTCATCTTCACAACGAACAATATCTAACCATATTGTTTTACAAATCGCAAGTTTACACGTCAATCCACTCAGGTAAAAATGGTTAAAATTTAAAGTCAAAAGGGATGCTATTGCATCATAGTACTTACACAATAGTGTTGAAAAGGGTGAACTAATGAAATATTTACAAACATAAAAGAAATTGTTCAACGTCTTTTCAATTTTAAACCACATCAACTGTCCAGTAGTTACCTAATACTTGTACGAATATAAGATTTAAAATTTAGAGTTCTTACAGATAAGTTCTTCGTTTCATGGCGTCCTAACCCTTTTTTTTCTTTTATTAACCGACTTTCAAAAAAAGGAGGAGGTTATCAGTTCGACCGTATTTTTTTTAATGTTGCACCGACTTTCAAAAAAAAGGAGGAGGTTGTCAATTCGACCGTATTTTTTTTAATGTTGCAGCTATTCCTTTTGTTGTTTGATATTTTTAAATTTTTAACATAGTCTAGTAGTATGTCCAACAGCACTAATAGTCCATCTTTCACACCAAATAATATCTAAGGTAATTATTTAAAGTGTACCACGTGGCGGGGTAACGAACATGGCCGTGTTTACCGTTACCACATACAATAGAACACACACGCTTAGCGCACAATGCTTCGAGCGGGGGCTTTCAAATAGTCCATTAGGTACCTGAATTTGTCAACTCGTACAATGGCTATGTCTACGTCGTTAATGTTTTTTACATAAATTTAAACAAAATATGATATTGCCTTAAACTAAACACAGTGTTAACACACTATTTGCAAAGGTTCATCTCAGCCCAGTACCAACAATGCTTATTAGCGGTTTAAAAAATAACCTAGTAACGAAATAAAAAACAAATAAGCAATAAAATATACATGTATCGTCACACTTATTTTTTATTATTACTATCCAGAATAGATGTTGAGAAATTCATAAGAATTTGAAAGTAGGTACAAAAAAATCATGATCAAACTTATCCATACAACATAATTCTAATATTCTATATACTTAAGACCAAATCGTCAGACATTTGGATTAGGTTGATTTAAATATGAACATGATTTGATTGAAAATTTTCGCTGTCATTGTAGAGATGATCAGTGTTATTTTTATATCTTTTTAATATTAAATCAGAAGCTGAACACTGTATTATTTGGCAAAAAGGTGTCATTCGACACGTTTTAACGGTCCACGAGTTAAACTTCATAACATAGAATCGTTCCTAGTTCCTATATTACGAAGCTTTTAGGTTATTTTTGGTTTTAAAGAATTTCACCCAAGCGTTTCCTAATCACATCGACTGAAAAAATAATTGTTTTTTCAAAGTATAGATCGAGTTTTACGAATATTTTTGCTTTTGGTGTCTCTATCGGGGATCGACAGTTTGATTTTTTACTGAAAGTTGCATTAATTAAGGTTAAAGTATATTATTTCTATGTGATGTTACAATGTGATTGGAATTAAAGTTACAATTTTTATTAGTACAATAGGGATGTCTTCTGGGAATAGAAGAGAACATTTTTTTTGTAAATAGGTAGTTTTGAACAGTAGTAAAATGTCCATTGCAGTGTAAATTATCGAACCATAAATAACTTAAAAAAATAATTGTGATTATAATAAACAATATCGTTGCCATAGAATTTCATAATACAGCTATTAATTATAGTTCTTCTTTCCTGTGTGTTGTGATAACACCAATGTTTTCTTATCACCGCGACAGCCGCGAAACACGGCGACTGTGCGTTTATTTCATCATTGAATTGTATTAGGTACATATTATTTCAAGATTACTAATTTAATAAAAAAATCCTTAGCAAAATGATTTGAGTAAAAGTGCAAACTATCTGACAGTAAAAGATTATCTTATTGTACGAAATACATCAAAGTATGACCCTGGAGAGACATATTGCGACTTTACATTCTTTTTACGTTAAAATCGAGTTGCTTACGGGAAGTCGAAATAATATAATGAAAATGTTCACTAATCCCTACTTCAATTATAGACATTACTTTAGTCTTAAAAGATAAGCTTTTACAGTAACATAAACAAATGATTACCACACACACAGATTTATGTAAACCATCTTATAATCAAATAAAAGTATAGTACTATTGTTCTAGAATAGTCGATGAAAGCGCACACATAACGTACATATTGTTTATAAACGGGAGCACGATGCTTTCATGAAACTATACCGAAAGCTACACTTAGGTACTATGTACTATGGTATCTACGCAATATAATGTTGACACCGATTTGTACACATACATTTAGATATAGGAACGAGCGTCGCAGCCCTTTATAGAGGCGCACTTAACCCAGCTATATATGCGTGAGTCCATAATGCTGATACCGATGTTAATGCCCGTACAGTTTTGCCAAGACTTTGGTGTATTTTGGGAACGTGTCAATAAGTAAGTGTTTTATATATTTAGGCGGACACGTCATTATATGATCGTAGAATTGGATTTTCACGTCGATTGGAAAATGCTTCATTTTACTTCGTATTATACGCATTTCAGGTTTTTCGCAGTTAATTATAACAATTCAGTATTTAATACAGATGCATTATTTTGATAATAGTCAAGAGACGTCGTCGCACCAATACCTACAGTAAAAAAAATATACGGCGATGATTGAATTTATCCCTGGGGGAAGATAATGATGAAGACATTTATTATTTATGTGTCGATATAAAAGCATTGCCTTTCTTTCAAAGACTAATAAGTGTAGGTATATAAACCTAAATCGTTGTATTTTGTCAGCTATAAACAGTATTCGATTTTTCCTGTTACAGTTTGTAGTAAATTTTGTTAAATTTAAATTAACAATTTAGATTTTGGTTTTAATTTTTAATCAATATGTAAAAGAAATTTATATGTTTTACTACATGGCTTTATTATACGTAAAATTTATAAAGTGAAGGGTAAAATAAGAAATGATATATTTTATTCTCCACTGGCTGTTGCGCGTGGCTTTATTCGCGTGGGATAATGTTAGTTAGACTATGTGCATCATGGATAATGTAGAATTCCAATAGTATTCAAATCGGTCCAGTACTTTCTGAGCCTATTCAATTCAAACAAACAAACGAAAATCAAACCTTTCCACTATAACATTAGTATAGACGTAGTTGATCTCAATATTTAAAGTACACCATAATATGCAGATTAATTTTTGCGTCAAATGTTATGCATTAAATAGCATCATTAACAACAACGAGCTGCTTCAATTACTTGTTATTACATACTTGTGTTGATTTTCTAATCAAATATTCAGTTTACTTCTATTTTGTTATAAAGTGATTTTGCTAAATTCAAAATATATACATTTGGCAAGGCATCTACGACACTTTGATGTTGTAGATGTACATCGGCTGCGGTCAGTCACTTAACTTCAGGTGAACCGCATACTCCTGCTTTAGTACAAAAAAGTATGTATACTTTTTTGTACTGTCACGAAAAGATACGCCGATCAGTCCCAGCTACTAAAACATGAATGGTAACACACAACATCTCTTTACTATTCTAGTGTAACCGCAATAAATACAAGAGCGAAAAAAAATCTTGTATTTCATCAAGTGTTTGCCGAGTATAATAAATTACTGAACTAGCAGCTTAGAAACTCGTGCACTTTTAGCGTGTAAACTATTTGAGTGTTTGTTAAATATCAAAAACTAACTTATGTGTATAGTCGCGAGCGTTTGTTTTTTGTTATTAGAAGCGATACTCATTTATTTGTAGAGTATTATTTTATATTTACACATATTTAGTAACACTTATGATATAAATAGTTTGGTTCTGGTCTATAATTCGTCTGTGGTTTTTGATAGAGCTCTAAAACTGAGTACACATAAATTAACCGAGTTGTATAAAAGATCACGCGAACTTTGGTGTCGATGAATCGACATAGCAACAAGGGAACTATGGACCGTATCGCAACGTTATGATGAAAAAATAATTATTTATTAATGTTTATAGAAAAAAGTAATGATAAAACACAGGTCAAATAATAGAGCGACGCTCTAAATGTGATTTTGTCTTGAAAATCGTGATTGTACGTTTTGATACATTTTCATAATCTTTTGGCTATAGCTTTTTTAAAGTAACGTAAATATACCGGGTAAAGACTAACTCTGTATTATTTTCCAACTGTTAATTTTATGTATTGTAAATATAATACCTTTAACTTGCATAAGCTTATACGAGCAACCATAAAGCCCAGTTTGGTGAAAATATATTTGGAATCAATTTATGAATATTACAAGTTACCAAGAAAAAGTCAAGATTAATGGTATTGACTGTGTTTTCGTGTATGAAAGAGTATTTGAAATCGTTATATACATTTACGGCCTACTCCACTTTTAAATTATTTAGTAGGTGTACAAATTACAAATACAAAGGCGTTACTCAACTAATAAATTGTAAATATTTGCATAGATGTAAGAGTCAGAAAAGTTAAATATTTAAATAGTACATACGTACCTACTTGTCACTAAAGCTGACATTTCAGCGAACATAGATAAAAGTCTGTATTATTTTCGAGATGCGAACCAATTACGCTTAAATATGAAGACAAAGAAATCTTAGGTCACGTCGGAAAAATGTTAGTAAAATAATGATAATTCAAGCAAGCGGCCGGTCGAGTTTAGCTTAACAGGACGAGTTTATTGTTCGGTACAGTAGGTACCTACTTAGGTATGCGACTTTCACCGTGCTCTGTGGTAAGGTGATTACGAAAGCGACGTCATATGGATCATTTTTTGCAAAAGATATTAATTAAATGGCAAGTACCTCATTATTAATACAGGTAGCTTTAGCTTGACACATCTCATGCGGTTTTGACTTTAGGCTCTATTTTGCTTAAATATTTGCGATTTGTCATAAACAGCTATTAACGAAATGTTTTTAGAAATAATTCGGAATTTTCGTTTATGACTTATATTATTACGTACAGGCTGATGTACATACATATTTTATCTTAATGTATAAGATTTACATAGAGTTAAATAGTATGCTTATAGGGTATAGGTTTAACAATATCGGACAGGTGAATACTGAATAACATTCCTTTCAGCCTAGCAAAGCCGTACTGCGACCGCTTTCGGATCGCGGTTTTTTTTGGTGGTCGGTAGTATGTGAAGTGATGCATATAATTTTATATTTATTTCGATTATTTGTACAACAAGACAGCAAATATAATTTATAATAAAACTGTAGAAATGAAATTTATGTACATTAAACATATTTAAAAATTAATTAGTGTGGGGCGCTACTACATCGATATAGATCCCAAATGTGTGGTTAGATTTTATCGAATGCGGTTTTCATAGATTACTCAAAAAGTGTGTCTTTTTGATGCGGAATGCGAGCGAAGCCGCGGGCAGAATCTAGTTTTGTAATCTTTGAATGATTGTAAGAAGTTTTTAATTTTAGGGTGATTGTAAGAACTAAGAAGCTTACTAAAAGGTGAAATGATGAGGAATAGAGGTTAACATTAATTTAGTTTGAGTTGTAAACATCTAAATATGAACTCCTATATGATGTGGTATATAAGACTTTATTGTTAATCTTATGAGTTAATAATATTTGGACAATTCTTGTACAAACCGAAGTGTGGACTGAGATTTATTCAAAACCGCTCTTACGTAACGATAGCAGTTAAATAGGTAGGTACAGCGATAGACTTTTTTTTTCTTTTTGTTTCTCTAAATCTCTACCCACTGTAGCCAAGACGTAAAATTATAACATGTTTACTATTTTATTCTCTATGAATGTAGAAATGTGATCGAATTTCGTAGGTATGGTAACTACAACACGACTCAATCCGTCTGCTATACTTTTGAGACAAATAGAAATAAAGGGACTCTATTGTTGTTGTTATGAATAAACGTAAGATTGAGGTGCACATTGAATACTCTAGATTTTTTATAAATAACAGAATGATTTAAAAGCGTATGTAATGTAACGTCGTTTTGTTCAGTTGTTTTTAAATAAAAAGTGATAAGGACGACGGCGTAGACAGGATCGAAGCCAAAGTAGGTTCAACAAATTGATATTGATTAAATTTAATATTATATATCACACGACTGTAGAAACCGTGTCGTGTGAAAGTTTCATACCACGCAATAGAAATGCGTTTTTATTTTTTCCATCTCTTTTAAACGACGCGACTGAAAAATTGGTCAAATAGTGATAATCTGTGGATTTCCCAGCTTTAAATTAATAAGAATGGAAGTTTTATACATGGGAGATTAAAAGAACGAATTTTTCAAAAATACTCACGTTATCTTTATATGTTAACACTTTGTTACCCAGAGAGTGACGTTTGAACAAATATTATTAGAGATAAATCGTTTGGTATATTCTTTACGTAACTTATATGACTACGTAATCTATACTTTCTACTAATTTATTAAAAGGTAAAGAGGCTGTATCTGGAAATTGATATACAAAATATAATTGAAATATAAGAACATACATGAAAGTTCTAGGTTATGTTTATTTATTTAATTTATGTAATTACGTAACATGGATTTTGTTCAGTTATTTGAATGATGTCTATTATAATGAAATGCATATTCAAATAATAATAGATTTTAAGAGGATTCATTCCAAAATTAGGCGATTTCATGTTTTATCAAGGGCAACATTTTTATGATGTTAACAAATTATTCAAAGATTATTATGGTTATAGAAAGATTAAGTCTTGATTTAGTGCACTATAGGGTTAAATTTCATTTTAAATAGACAGTTTATCAATGCAAAGGTGATTTCGGCATAGTAATTCATGAAGGATTATCATGGGAAATTGAATCATGATAGAAACACAAAATCTATTATTATATGAATTTGTTCAATATACAACATTCATAAATAACAAAAAACGTAATTATAGAATTCAGGAAGGGTGGAAAGACATATTTTAGCTTGATATGTGTACCATATGTATCACTACACAAAACAGAGTTCACCTATAACTGGTCATTACTAAATTTTTGTGCTAAGTATTAAGATGAGACTAAGTATTAACAAATTCTTATTAGCAGTTAAGTATAGAAACATTATGTAAATGGAAAGGCTCATTTTACATATCAGAGCATGAGTTCTATTCTGCATCAAATTCATTAATTTTTACTTAAGAACAAGTGGTCCAAGGTAGATGATGATCTGCCTTCTAGCTATGTCCTGATCATATATTTTTTTTTTCTTATTCTACTTATATACCACATGATTTTAGGATCATATTTATTTAATTTTACTTTAAAGCTATAATATTGAATTTCTAAATTTATTTAGTGACAAAGATATACCAAACAATTTGTATTATGCAGTAAATAAATTGCTTATATGTATTTTGATGCTTTTTTACAAAAATTGACTACAACAAGTTTTTTTTTAATAAACAAATCTTATATCTTTTTAACACAGTACCGATAGAGGGGCTAAATTATTAAAATTAATGAATATATTCATAATATTCTTAAATTAGTGTTTGTTTATGTGCTAATTTAAATAATAACAATTATTAAAATTAATATTTTTTATGTAACATCAAGCATGAGCATGAGTATAATGTCAACACCTTTGTCAACATGCTAACTAAAATCATATATTTTAATATCATCAGCTAATCCAGTAAGCTCTTAATGTTTTAGGTTTATTTTTATATTGACAACTATTATACAATGAATTATTTTGCAGTTGATACTTCTGATGTTTAAATTAAAAATATAGTTTTACTTACATCTGTATAGATAAAAAAAGAATAGGAAATATTTTTTTTATTTGTGGGTGCAACTCAGGTTCTGAGAAATGTTAATGCAAAACAAATTTTTATTTTTTTGCAATTAAAAATCACAACTTTAGAGTGAATAGACAAATGCTACTTTTTGGAATATTAATATGACTTATGATTGAAATGTTTATATGAATTTGATTTTATGATCTCTTTTAACTTAATGTAAAATAAAACAATTTAAGAATAAGTGTTTAAAAAATATGGTATCATTACTGATTACTTTAAAAGCAGCATTGTCTTGACCTCAACTGTAAGTCAATTTCTTTAAACAAAAAACTCAAGGTAGTCAATCTAGGTCAAGCAATTCTTTGTCAGATACAAGTGTATTATGTATGCAGGTGCCTTAAGGTCACTATGCAAAAATATATCCACAATGAGATTAATTCCAATATTATAATAATGCACCAATTTGTATAGTAAACAACTCTTTCATTTTTAATACATAGCTATTGAGAACTTCACAAATTTCTATGCATACAGTTAATTTTATTAAAACATTTCAAGTTTCGTTTGTTCATTTGTTCCAACGAAAAATAATTAACGTTAAGAGTGGTATGACAAGTTTTTCAATGACGCGGTATTTAGTGATAGGAAGTTGTCTATAGGGAAGAGCTAATTAACATTCGGCGCGGCGACCGCGAAGCGCGCCACATAAGTCGCCGGTGCCTCGCGGTATCACCAAACTAACCACTCCTATTCAACTATTAGCTCCTTACTACAATACTATCGTATCGAAACTGCTTACGATACCTTCAGATTTACACATTACTATTCACGATTTTTATATAAAACACCTAAACGAGTGTTTTGTTCAACATTATAAACACTTTCTATTTCAAAAATCAAGAAAAATATGACAAAACTGTTTTGACAACATTGGTTATAACCTAAAATCTCATGTCAAAACTAACAAAACCCTCGCAAATACTTTGATAACGAACGGAAAAACATACTTGATGACTAAAGTACCATGTCTCGCTCTCCGCACCGAGATACGCAAGCCGATACAATGATACCTAGATGCAAATGCTAATGTCCTATTTGAGAATTTTGGTAAAATAAATATTTTATATAAACATTGTTTTACCGCAAAACAATCTGTCAAAACGCAATGAACTAGTTCAAAATAGCGGCAAAATAGGGAATTTCGGCATTATTGGTCTAATTAATGTGAACAATTAATGAAGGTACGACAATCAAAGCAAAGCACCGCTAGTCGGCTGGCGGTGAACCGGCGAAGCTACAACAAAAATAACCAATTATTGTTACTTACCGCCGACTCTGTACATATTCGCAGCCATTTTTATACACAATCACTATTCATTAACACTTAATTAATCTACATCTGACACAATTAATAACTATAACACTATGTAATTGAGCTTTTAACAATGTTTTTCATCACGTTAACTCCGGACGCCTTTCGCTGATCGCCATTTTCTTTCACACTACCTACTAATTTGGCCAGTGCGCAGTCGCACTTTTTGATGTAAACTTCCTGCTCTTAAAACAAAGCAATGACATATCAATTAACTTATAACCACTTATTATATCCAAAAACATTGATTGGATTGTATAAAATAGAGTAAATTTTAAAAACCATGTCTTACAAACGAAATATAATTTACTATGTCCTAAAAATAAAAAAAAATATTTCATTCAAGAACGTTTCATTACTGGGTTTACACACTAATGACCCGTAAACGTTCCCAATTTTACAAGGTTTTTTTTGGATAACTGTTTATTTAAGCACTCCACATATAGTATTCATTATTTTTTCTCTTGATTTCTCATATATTTATTAGAAGTTAATATATTTTTTAATATTTTTACACTAGTTCTCACTTTAAAACAGAAAAAGGAACGTAAATATTTCGGCAATAGACAAAAGACGCCAAACTTGATAGGGAGTCGTTTGCTCTATGAATATGTTCCATAGATAAATTGTTAATAATTTTTTATTTTAATTTATATATTTTTAAATCAAATTATGCCTCTCGTTTCAATTTAAGTAAAATTTAAAATATTTTCTTTTTCAAAAACTATTTATTGCGTTTCCAAAAATGACGTGGCTGGGTGACAGTTCGATCATGGATGTCTCTGGTATTGACAATTGCCAAATCAGCTCGGCAAAACTTAAGTGGTAAAATTTCTAATTTATCTTCAAAATAAATTGAATACTAGTGTTTTGAAGCCAACAAATTAAAGTTCTTCTCTAGCTTATTTAGCGTACCATATGCGATCCTGGTAAGTAATGTATATGTAGACTTTTTATCGTAAACGAATGTTTCTATAAGACATATTTCACACTTTGTATGTTTTCTGATCAGAAAAGACGATATGGCGACGTACGAGGAGTTCATACAGCAAAATGAAGACCGAGATGGGATACGGTTTACTTGGAACGTGTGGCCTTCCAGTAGGATCGAAGCCACCAGACTTGTTGTTCCTCTCGTGAGTTTATACCAGCCATTGAAGGAACGCCCGGACTTACCACCTATTCAATATGAGCCCGTGCTGTGTACACGTAATACATGTCGTGCTGTATTAAATCCAATGTGCCAAGTTGACTATAGAGCTAAATTATGGGTGTGTAACTTCTGTTTCCAAAGAAATCCTGTAAGTATATACCACTGGTTTATTTTGTCATTTGTTATGTGAAAACTTATTTAGAAAAACTTTTATTGTTTAATGTAAACATTACAGTTCCCACCACAATATGCTGCAATATCTGAGCAACACCAACCAGCTGAGCTCATCCCAAACTTCTCTACTATAGAGTACACCATTACTAGGGCTTTCAGTATGCCCCCCATCTATCTGTTAGTTGTGGATACTTGTATGGATGAAGAGGAACTAGGTGCTTTGAAGGATTCCCTGCAAACATCATTAAGTTTAATGCCACAGAATGCACTAGTAGGCTTGATTACCTTTGGCCGTATGGTACAAATACATGAACTAGGTAAGAAATTATAATTTTTTATAGGATAATATTAAATTTAAATAAAAATTATTTTACTTTTTTTGTTGCTTTATTTTCACATGGATTGAATTACCAACAAAATGATGTGTTATGTACTTTTACCATAACTGTGTAAATTTATATTGCAGAGAATGATGGAATATACAAGTGCTATGTCTTCAAGGGTACAAAAGACTTGACAGCTAAACAGATCCAAGAGCAACTAGCAGTGGGCAGGGTTAACATGCCAAACCCTCAACAACGTCAACAAGGAGGCCCAGTGCCACAAAACACAGCCAATCGCTTCTTACAACCAGTTAAGCAATGTGACATGGCTCTAACAGATATGCTTAGTGAATTAGGGCGTGACCCCTGGCCCCAAGGTGTTGGCAAACGTCCATTAAGAAGCAGTGGGGTTGCTCTCTCGTTAGCTGTTGGTTTATTGGAAGTGACATACCCAAATACTGGAGCTAGAATCATGATGTTCCTCGGAGGGCCCTGCTCCCAAGGCCCAGGCCAGGTTGTCAATGATGAATTGAAGCAGCCCATTCGTTCTCACCACGATATTCAGAAGGATAATGCTAAGTATATGAAGAAGGCAATTAAACACTATGAAGCATTGGCCTTGAGATCTGCTACAAATGGACACGCTATTGACATTTATTCTTGTGCCTTGGATCAGACTGGGTTGATGGAAATGAAACAATGCTGTAATTCAACTGGGTTTGTATCTTTTGTGAATTTTCTCATTTTATTAATGTATTCTACCATCATACAACATCATTCAACAAATTAGCTTATAGTTGACCCGACTGATCGCTGATAAAAATCACAAAAATAAATGTATTCTCCTATCACATTTTGCAGTACAGAACAAAAAAAATATATTTAATAAGCAATAAATAAAATCTCAATTTTTATAAGGTTTAATTTTTTTTTTAAATAAACATAGTCAGACTTCTAAAAATGCAATTTTTTTTTCAGTGGACACATGGTAATGGGTGACTCTTTCAATTCCTCTCTATTCAAACAAACATTCCAAAGAGTGTTTGCTAAGGACCAAAAAGGAGATTATAAGATGGCATTCAATGGTACAATGGAGGTTAAATGCAGCAGAGAATTAAAAAGTGAGTTAATAAAGTTAATATTTCCATCCAAAAACTACACAGTGAAAAATTCAAAAAACATGTTAAATAATTCGGGATTGTTAAGTATCTATTGTTGAAGCAATGGTTTTTCATCATTAGAGCTGATAAATTATTCTTATCATAGTTTGGAGTTCAAAGATTTTTAAAATTGATATTTTTATACAGGCATTTTTTTCTATTTTATAATAGAATAAAAAAATGTATTTGAAATATTTTATGTACATGTACCAATTTATTCAATAATATCAACTCAAGGCAGTGTCTTACCACATTACAGCATTACCTTAGTCAAAATTATCTAAATAACAGAAATATAAACATTACACAATAAACAACAAAGGCGCTTCATGTCAAGTTGCAGAAACTTTTTTGCAATTATTTAAACACTACACATTTCTAAAAGAAATAAACCTTTACAGTATCTGGAGCTATTGGTTCCTGCGTGTCTCTCAATGTGAAGGGTCCATGTGTATCGGACCAGGAGGTGGGCATGGGTAACACCTGCCAGTGGAAGATGTGCACATTCACACCAAGCACCACTATGGCTATTTTCTTTGAGGTGATTATTATTGTATGGTAAATTTTTGAATAAGATTATTTGGGATTATTTGGAGTTGAATATAGGTTAACTTTGAAATTCCTATTATATTTTGCTAGTATGTGTTTGTTTATATTCCTTAAAATTTAAGCTTTGAGAACAGACAATTAAGCAGGGGAGCGTGTTGGGCACATTAATAATTTTATTTGGGTTTGTTTTTTTTTTTTAATTTTTCCACAACACAGGCTGCAGTCTACTTTTCTGCCAAAGAGAAAATTGTTTGCTTTAAGTAGGAATAAATATTTTTTAACTTACTTAAAAAAAATTAAATGCAAATATTTTTAGCAACCAAAAAATATTTTTGAAATATGTGTATTTTTTGTTTAGTATTCCATTGTGTGTAAATGGATGATTTGATTATATCATATCATTGTCACATAACATTATTATATATTTGCATTTATAGGTTGTGAACCAACACGCAGCGCCAGTACCGCAAGGAGGTCGTGGCTGTGTGCAGTTCATCACCAACTACCAGCACTCCAGCGGGCAGAGACGTATCAGAGTTACAACTATAGCGCGCAAGTATGTCACTACTTTTGCCTGAGTAGTTGTGAAAAGAGCATGGTTCTTTGTCAAACTTCATCATAATCATTTATTTTTTCCTTTTCCATGCATATATTTAAGAAAAATACTACATTTTCTAAATTGAGGTGATGAGAATCAAAAATATAATTAGGCCACTAACTCACTAAGTTCTTGGGTCTGAATTGAACATCTGACAGAACCAGGGTAGCTTACCAGTGATTATGTTTTGTGCTATGTAATTAATGTTTGTTGTATCACTTGTACTTGCTTCTGGCAAGATCTTCAATATATGTGGATAAAATAATAAACTATTGTATAAAAATCAGATAGACCACTATCTCGTGGCCTCCATTGTAAAATATCTTACATAAGAAAATAAATAATTTAGTTTAACATAAATGACCAAAACCTCTCCCGCAGTTGGGCAGACCCCGCGGTGAACCTGCCGCACATATCGGCCGGCTTCGACCAGGAAGCCGCGGCCGTGGTGATGGCGCGCCTGGTGGTGTACCGCGCCGACCACGAGGACGGGCCAGATGTGCTGCGCTGGCTTGATCGGATGCTCATACGATTGGTAAGAATATAACATTGGTTCCAAGGTGGCCAGACCTCTCAGTGAACTTGAGGTTTGACCATGAAGGCGGGCCAGATGTACTGCGCTGGCTTGATCGGATGCTCATACGATTGGTAAGAACAAAACATTGGTTCCAAGGTAGCCAGACTCCGCAGTGAAGATGGGGTTCGACCATGTAGACAGCCCAGATATGCTACGCTGGTTCCGCTGGATGCTTACACGATTGGTAAGAACACATTGGTTCCAAGATGGGCAGGCCCTGCAGTGAAACTGGGATTCGACCATGTAGATGGGCCAGATGTACTGCACTGGCTCAACCGGATGCTTATACGATTGGTAAGAACAAAACATTGGTTCCAAGGTGGCCAAGCTCCTCAGTGAAGATGGGGTTCGACCATGTAGACAGCCCAGATGTGCTGCGCTGGCTTGATCGGATGCTTATATGATTGGTAAGAACAAAAGATTGGTTCCAAGGTGGCCAGACTCTTCAGTGAACCTGAGGTTTCACCATGAAGGCGGGCCAGATGTACTGCGCTGGCTTGATCGGATGCTCATACGATTGGTAAGAACAAAAGATTGGTTCCAAGATGGGTAGACCCCTCAGTAAACCTGAGGTTTCACCATGAAGGCGGGCCAGATGTACTGCGCTGGCTTGATCGGATGATCATACGATTGGTAAGAACAAAACATTGGTTCCAAGATGGGCAGATCCCGCAGTGAAGATGGGGTTCGACCATGTAGACAGGCCTTTTCAGCGCAGCATGCTGGTTCGGCTGGATGTTTACACGATTGGTAAGAACACATTGGTTCCAAGATGGGCAGGCCTCGCAGTTAAACTGGGGTGACCATGAAGATGGTCCAGGTGTACTGTGCTGGCTCGACGGGATGCTCATATATTTGATTAGAACTAACAATTATTCCTTTGTATTATAAGTTTCAACCCATTCAATAGTTTTTCAAATACTCTCTCATATAATGGTTAGAACAAAACTAACTGAACTAAAATTGTTCCTACATATTATAAGTTTTAACTCATTTAATACCTCCAAAAATATACTCGTAAAAAAAACATATCGAATGTATTAGGTCATATATTTATCTGCTTCATTAACGTAATAAAATTGTCTACAGTGCCAAAAGTTCGGCGAGTACGGCAAAGACGACCCCAACAGCTTCCGCCTGTCGGAGAACTTCAGCCTGTACCCGCAGTTCATGTACCACCTGCGGCGCTCGCAGTTCCTGCAGGTGTTCAACAACTCGCCCGATGAGACCACTTTCTACAGGTATTGAACCAACATGCACATAAGATACGAAATCTTTTATATGAATGTAAACATTTTATTAGTTTTTTTTATGATTTAGAAAAAAAAGACACTGTCTATTTACTACCTTGTATTAATTTATATTATTATTTAGAGTGTAAGAGAAGTGTTTATTAGTATAATTATGTTGTTGTTGTAAAAAAAAAGTGTTTATCATCAAAAAAAGTCATATGCAATTCCAACAAGAAGTATATTGATACTTCTTTGTATTGACAAAGTATAAAGTATATAACATTGTATATGTGAACCGTATTATTACTAGGCACATGCTGATGCGCGAGGACCTGACCCAATCCCTGATCATGATCCAGCCGATCCTGTACTCGTACAGCTTCGGAGGCCCGCCGGAGCCCGTGCTGCTGGACACCTCCTCCATCCAGCCCGACAGGATCCTGCTCATGGACACCTTCTTCCAGATCTTGATCTATCACGGAGAGGTATGGGATTGCTTGTTTGTGAAACAGGAATTTTTATGAAATGGTAACAATTACTAAATATTATTTGTGTATTTATGTAGAAAAAAAGGCAAATTTATATAACATGATTAGGCAAAGTTACATACTTTGAATTTGAAAGAAAGAAAGTTTATTCCAAACTCACATAACACACACAATTAGTTCGATTTGGTCGATCTTCTATATAAAAAAAAATAATAATTGCTGTTCATTAGTCCAACTAAAATTAGTTCATTCCACATGAAGTGCTTCAAATTAATTGTTCATAATGTATTAGCAATTCTAATGCTACGTCCACACCCGACAGACGATAGCGCAATGGCGCGCGCTCCGCTACCAGGACATGCCGGAGTACGAGAGCTTCGCGCAGCTGCTGCGGGCGCCCGTCGACGACGCGCAGGAGATCCTGCAGAGCCGCTTCCCCGTACCCAGATACATAGACACGGAGCACGGGGGCTCGCAGGTGAGCACACACGCTAACCACTCACCGGCTGCAGTACGAGGGCCTCGCGCAGCTGCTGCGGGCGCCCGTCGACGACGCGCAGGAGATCCTGCAGAGCCGCTTCCCCGTACCCAGATACATAGACACGGAGCACGGGGGCTCGCAGGTGAGCACACACGCTAACCACTCACCGGCTGCAGTACGAGAGCCTCGCGCAGCTGCTGCATACAAACTCCAAATATATTTAAACCATGATACATTATACAAAAGATAAGCAGAGCATGCGTTTAATCGTGTGGTAAGTGACTAGGACAGCCCATGCAACAAAAGATGGCAATCTTTTATAGAATGAGAGAGGATAAATATGGTAGGGAGAGAGGAGAACTGCGATGTGATGCAAAAGGCTTCAGACCACTGAGGCCTTTCGCATACTGTACGTAACACAGTATATTAGTGCTTCACACGCGGACTGATTGGGTTATTGTATGAAATGCTACAAGGTCGTCAACGGAAATAAAACTGCTCATATTCCACTATATTTTATTATGTTGTTTCCACACTACGCAGCAGTTCAGGTTTGGTTCTCGAAGCCAAAATCTTCTCGAGCATGTCCGTTACTTTCTGTTGCGTTTTCAAGAAGTTTCTAAAGTGAGTGTCATCGTATGATCCTCTCTTCATTTTATCAATCGACATCTGCTGTCTCGACACGATCTTCTGATTGCAGCAGTCCACCATTTGTGGTATCATTGCGTATTTATTGTTGCAACAATCGTCCTCATTGTTTACGTCGCTCCCATCAGACCTTTCTAGTTTCTCGTGAAATTTTGGTAGAATTACAGAGTTTTTTTCTTCTTTATACCCCGATTTGGGCTCGATTTTCCCCAAACTAACTTTCTCATAATAATCTGTATCGTATTTGGTGCTACCTTTATTACTCAATCTGAACCTGATAATGTCTTCGTTTTTGTGATTACATTCATGGTGTAATGGACAATTGTCGGAACGTTTAACAAACTTTGCGCTTAATGGACTCTGTAATATTTCTTTTGGATATAATTTAACAGAAGCACTATCGCTGTATGTAGGTCCATTGTCACTCTCATATTGGACTGGTTTAAAAGGAATTTTAGTAGTCACAATTATGTTCTGGTTTATAGGATATTGCTGGTGTGTTATCGGTATACCAATAGGAGGTATTTCTAAAGAATTAGTTTGGAACGTAATAGGTCTTAAGATGGGTTTATTTTCTACTAAATATCGAGGAGTATCAGATTTAAACTTGTGAATTTGAGGCTGCAAATTATAAGGTAATGGCTTGTTTATTATAATATCTGCTGGATTTATTAAAACTTCTGTATTCTTTATTATCCTGTGTTTATTGAACACTTCCATTTTGATGTTTTTGTTATCATCAGACAAAGGATTCGTGGATTCCCTTTGTTGCAAATTTATTTTTTCAAACATTTCTTTGAATTTTGCCATTATGTTTTCTTGATTTAAATAAATTTCTTTATCATATGATAAGGAAACTATTTCTGCTGAAACAGAATTATATATTCAATGAAAAAAGAGTATGAAATAGCAAGTAAGGATGACAACAATAGGTTTTTAACTGAACTCACCTTTTGGAGTTGTACTTGTTGTTGTTGTTGTCGTCGTCGTCATCGTTGTGGTCGTTGCGGTCGTTGTTGTTGTTATAGTATGGAATTCTTTACGTAGTTCTTGCAATACCATATCTTTTACAGTTTGAGCTATTTTTCGCACCATATCCTCAGGAACTAACTGATTGTTTTCAGGTTGAATCTTCACTTTTTCATTATCATTATGATTTATAAGTGTACTTTCTTTCGCTTTCAAATACATAACTGGTTCGTTTCTATTGACTGAGGCCAATAATTTTGAATTCTTTTCGTATTGTTTTTGATTAGAAAATTGTTTGAATACGTTGAGAATGTCAGTGATGTTTTGATCTGACAAATTCTTTAAAGATTCATTTCCAATTTCCATTTTATGTACAATTCGTTCCTCATTCTCGACTCCAAAATTAAATGGGTAATTGAATCTGCGGATTTCATCATCATTATTGTTCATTTTAATATTTTCAGTATTAACATTTCGTGTTCCCGCATCTGTTTTTGTGTTGGCCTCTATGGGAGCTTGCAGTTGTCCATTATTATTTAAAGTATTTAAATGCGATAGTAATTTGTTAACAATCTCCGATTGTTGTAAGTTCGTCTGTAAATTGACAGTATTTTCGTTTTCACGACGAGGTTTTTTTATTTCCATCGATCTGTCCTTATTACGCGAACCTTTAGATGATGCGTAACTATCCCAAAACTGTAAAACGCTATCTATATTTGGTTTTCCATCTGTAAAGTTTATTGTATTTTTATATTTTTTTTCCTGGATTGGTCCGAAATGTGTCGGTAACTTAATATCTTCGATGCCTTGCAATGGTACTTTTTTGGAATTCTTTTTAATTTGCTCATTATTGTTTGAACTTTCGACTGAAAAATTTCATTGATATTTAATTAAAATATCTTTTTAGTATTAAAAACCCATTTAATTGTATTTTTAAACAAAATACGTACCGTGTATCCTTGTTCCATTAAATGCATTCCTCAATATTTCAGTATTATCGCTAGTACTTGATATTGTTTTGGATATACCTTCTGTGATGCATAGTTTCTTCAATTCTCTACAAGCACGTAAAAATGTCGCTACAGGTTAAAATATAAACCAAAAAAAATACCTATTCTACTTACTCATTGTTAAGGTCTTCAATATTAACATTGTATCGATGTAGCTTTGTCAACATGCTAACGTCTAAATCTTCTTTTTGCATTCCACTCAGGAACAAAACGCAGATTAAATCTGAAAAAATCGCTTCAATTTAAATCATGCCTTCATATTGAGCAATTTTGTAGTTTAAATAACATTAATTTTATTTTGTATTTTCGGTCGGTTCGTTATTATGTAAACATTTTATATTATATTAGTAATGGAACCTTTTATGCGGTCTAAGCGCTGACCGTGTGCGTGTATTCGTGATAACGTACATGAAATAGCAACCGCACTGAATAAAATCCGCCACAACATGCTGGCTGTTATCGCCGTCGCGTTCGATTTTCAAAACATAACTCGGTTCGAGAATATTCGAACTTCCTAACTTACCTAGTTACCTAGTTTAAATTTGGAATTCTTGTGGCTTGTGCGCTTTGTGGTCATAGATTATAGATTGGAGAATGCTTTTTGAAAATAATAAATTATCTTTGAATTGCAGGCTCGGTTTCTTTTGTCGAAAGTGAACCCATCACAGACACACAACAATATGTACGCCTATGGAGGGGTAAGTTATTTTTTTTTAACTCAGTTTTTAATTTTTATTGCTGTCATGAATGAATTTTAATCATTTTTTTTAAACTTAACATAATTAATTATTAATTTTCAATTTATGCACGCCACTGTCTCGTGGCTGTGAATGTTTTTATAATATTTTAAAACAAACATTGAAAATCATTTTGCATGATTTTTTGGCATGGTTTGAATTGATGTTTTTGTTTTTTTTTCTTTTCATCATTGTTTCGACGAAAACCAGGCGATGCCGATACCATCTGCGGTAGTGTTTTTTTTTTACTTTTTTATTAAATTGGCTTGGGTAAAACTAACGATGATTTTTTGTATGGCATGAAGTTTTTATTAAATTTAATTGACGTCTCATTTTGCAATGTCCTTTGTGTGTTTTTTGTAATGCTTGTAATATATATTTTTTTAATTATTGAGTTATTAGATATATCGTTAAAAGTGCAAAAGTGTTGATGCTTGGGAGTTTGTTGATGATACTAACATTTTTAATTAGGTTAATATTATATTTATTTATTGACATCGGTGAAGTGACAATATCCACATTTAATACCTTTTTAAAAAAAGCATTTTATTTTTATTAATATTAAACGAGATTATTATTACTTATTACTATACTATATTCGTAGCAATATTATATTTTTATTTTGGGTAATGGGGAAAAAGGGCTATCTGAATGCTTTGGAATAAACTAATTATATGTTTTAATTGATAGACAAAATCTATAATCCACCGGTAACTATCGATTTTTAATATTAAACAATTTAAATAAATATATTGCGAAATAGTTATCGCATAACTTGTCGAAATTTTATAAGTGCCAGTGGTTTTATAGTTTTGTATATCAAACATTTTGTTATAAAAAAAATAATATATTTTTTTGTACAGGATGGTGGCGCCCCTGTTCTTACGGATGACGTCTCTTTACAAGTTTTCATGGAACACTTGAAGAAGCTGGCTGTGTCATCAACAGCCTAACAAACACCCACAACTGGTCAATTTATAAAGGACTGGTTTTTAAACATATAGAAAACTTACACTAAGAACATTAACACTTTAAAGTGCGGATAAAGATGGAATCGAGGTTATTGAAAGAATGAAACGAAAATTGTAGCAATATACAAATTATATTATAGACATCTCATTTTAATCACAGAAAGCATTTGTAGTTTACTATTTAATGTAAAATTGGCAAATGTGTTTTGATTTTGTGTGCATCCATAGTTACTCTAGTTATAAAATTTCCAATTATAAATTTATGAATATTTTATACAATTCAATCTTACGCATTGTATATAAGTGGTGACTATACGACGTATTTGCGATTAGGGATAAGTGTAAATTATATGTATTATAAAATAATTTCTATAAATTGTTGTAACACTTTTTTTTAATTCTATCTGATTTTTTAAATTCAAATAAATCTCTCGAAAGAGTGTTATATTGCTGTCGAATTATTTATATCATTCTTTAGAACAATTCAGTATTGCTAGTCTGTTTTGTAATTTAATTGGCTTATAGTATTTCCCGTAAGTAACACTTGGTGTTGCTCTCAAGCTGGTTTCAATATTTTAATCGTTGTAATGCAGTTGCAACTTCATATATGTAATTATAATGAATAAATGTTTATTGAATGGAAATGTTTTTATTTATTTTTCGTTATTTTCCTATTATGAAATACAAAATTTAAGCCGTACTTAGATATTAAAAAAGAAGTTAATGATAATTTTTTTATGGCCATCGTAAATACGCACTACGATAAAATCTTGACTTGGCACTTACTATGAGCAAAAATAATCGTCAGTGGCACAGAATAGAGATAGGATGTCAGTAGTTAGGTAACTATTGAAAGTCTTTAAAAGAAAATCAATAGGATATTCGTTGTTGGGAATTCCTCTGTATTTTTTTATTATATTTCGAGAAAGGCAAGGTTACCTAATCTAAGGATCCTGGGGCACAGCCCCGTCTATCCGGTAGCTAAGCCACTGAGTATTATCTAACCAAATACGGGACCTAGTAGTTGATTTAACACCTACATTATTATTGTACACCAACAGCGGCAGCAATCTGCGTATAAATCCTGAAAATTCCACGGACTAAAGCTATTAAAGCTATCCTATGTCATTTTTAGGTTTCAAACAATCTGTAAAAAAATCATCTAAATCGTTTGTATGGTTTAGGCGAGAATAAAGACAAGAGTTACTTTCGCATTTATAATATTAGTAAGGATTTAACTATTTAATCCTAAAATAAAACACGTCATAATCAAAATAAATATATTGTGCTAAATTAGAGACATATATTACACTATTCAATTTGGTCACATTTTCAACTTTACACCTGTAATCACAAAAAGCCATAATCGTGTCACCGTTTCTTTGACCATATTTAAGCTATACACTAAAATTGACTTAAAAGTCAAACATTGTATTATTCAACGATTAGTTACATTAAGAGAGCAAAATCCTAGCTACATTATTCTTAGTTTTTTTGATGCTACAATAGAATATTTTTGAAACTTTAGTTATATAGCATTGATATATAACACATTATGGATTAGACAAATTTCTATAAACTTGCAGGAAGATTTTTCTATAGGAACTGTCCATTACATTCAGTATTCCTCCTTAACATTATCTTCATTAAATTAAATTAATCCACCGCTGACGGAATGATACATACACATTTTAAATACATATAAAGACAACTTTGTCTAAAAATATCTACAAAACACCTGTTCAACAAATCTAAATACACCACATAGCTAGAATTATATCTCTAGATTAATTTCCCCTAATTATTCTCTTGTGAACAACTTATAAATAAAAACCACAAGCACTACAGTTAGTAGGTATTTAATATGCACAGTTCAGGATATGAGCGGTCAATTGAGGAATCGGATGGACATCTTCTGCTCAACGTCAGTCCTTTCGAGGGCTCGGGCGAACTCCTCGAAAGAAATCATTTGGTCATTGTTGGTGTCGGCCTCTAGGATCGTCCTCTCTGCTATACTTGATAGTTGCTCTTCACTGGAAATTAAAAAAAACTGTTTCTGAAACTTGCTATTGCTTTGGGGCCATTGAAATATTACGTAAACAGAATTATTACAATTATTTACCCCCCCTCCCATTCCCTTTGTCAGCAATAGTAAGCAAAGTACCCCCCATGCTAATGAAAACATTTTTCAATTAAAAATGTATTTTTTAAATTATAAAAATAACAAAATATATTTAGGGAAGTTAGTTAACGGAAGTCTATAACTTCCCTAATCAGTCATAAGGTGGGAATCCTCGAAAATGTGTTTTGTTTTCAAGCATAGGTAATTCAGGGGTTGCCAATGTTATCCAAAATAAGCAAAACAAAGTCCAAATAAGACAAAATTAGAAAGCATTCTTTGATGAATATCATATACGTTTTACTTTTAATCAGGTAATCTCCCAATTAGATGCTATTCCTTAAAAACTGAATATGTAAATACAATAAATTTGATCTATTATGTAGCACAGAAAGCATTGATGTTGTGTGTGATCTACTTTTTTGACTATTAAATAAATTGTTTCCCAATATATTGCTGCTTCGTTTGATAATAATCAAGATATTGGTGAGATGGTAATAAAGCAATAATTATGATTTTATAATTTAAATATTTTAGCTTTAGGTTACAATTGTTGCATGATGTAAGAAAACACTACTTACCTTATATTGACCCCAACCATCATGTGTAGAATAGCAAGCAGTTCATCTCTTGATATTTTTCCATCGTTGTCCAAATCGTACATTGAGAACGCAACTGTAATTAATTTACATTTTAAGGTAAAATAAAAAAATTCTGGTATTCAATAGAAACAATTTTAAGAACTTCTATAAAGTTTCTTAATATGAAAATAATTAAGAGATATTGTAAAACATATATTTAAAAAATATTATGCATCTTGTGACAAAAAATTAAATATTAGATATTATGAAGTTTTTTGTCCCACTTAAGCATCTTCAAAAAATTTTTCATGTATCACAAAAAATATCAAGATTCTTATGCTAATTTGTATTCATTTCATATATTGTTATAGAGATAAATTTTTTAAAGTTAATTTAATTATTGTTTCAAAGTCTTTGCAATATAATTATTTAATGATTATCTGGCACAGGCCACATAACAATATATCTATTATTCCAGGGACAATTATTTTGGGTGTTGCAGATTAAATGTAGCTGAAGTTTGTGGAAGGCTACAATAAAAGAGATTTTTGAATACATATATATTGCATTGATATGACATTAATGTTCTTGAACTTTACTTATACAATTATGATAAGTTTCAAGATAATAAGTATCCAAAAAGATAATTTGTTTATTATCTCTATAATATCATATACTGCAAAAAACACTTACATCTTAATTTCTCTTCTCGGCTGTTCAACTTGTTCTCTCTGTTCTTTCTGATGGGCCTGAAGTGAGCGAGCACTCGCATGAACTGCAGGAAGTTAACCCTGTCGTCGTGGCTCTCGGCAAAGAAGGCAGATACAATCCTTTCGCTCAGAGGGTTGATCGCTAATTCAGGAATACGTAGGAAGTCCTCACGCGACAGAGTACCGCAGTCATTCTTATCCAACGCCGTAAATCGAGAATAAAGACGCTCTATTTGATTAGGCGTAACTAAAAATAAGCTATCATCAAAAACATGAACATAGCCATAAAAATACCATTTAAAGAATATACTTACAGCCTGTTTCCTCTTGTATTTGTGCTATTTCTTCTTCCCGTAATAAAAGTGATGATTTATTACCCATTGTGATGTGCCCTTGGTTATATACTTGCTTGAAAGGAATAAATACACTTATTATTCAAAACTGATAAGCTATTTACACATATGACACGAATAAAATTTTAATTGATTTCATGGAGTATTATTTATACCGATTAATAAATTGATGCGTAGATACTTTTAATTGGTATCGTTTTATAGGAAATTCATCTCACTTTATCAAAAATTAGACAAAGAATGTCGCAATACTTTTGTTGATTTTTCGACCTTTGAATTTAAGTGGAAAATGAAAATGCTTTAATCTTGAAGTTTGATTACAGATTGCAAATTATGACGCTGACAAGCTGTGATTTGAGTATTTGACGTTCATGACAGTGAAGCTTATTTTTTTATAGATACAGACTATAAATGACAATACCTAGTGTATTATTATTTATTACTATTTTTTTATAAAATGCACGATATTTCGATTTTATAAAAATTTTTAAAATGCATATTTTATTGGATTTTACATGATAAAACACATAATATATTACTTCTTATTTACAACAATCTGTATTTACAATCCATTTACATGTATAGAGGGTCTAATGGGTCTATCTCAAGAACCCTATCTACCAAGTAGGGGTGATTGTTTTTACACTCTTGTAATAAGTGATATTTTAAGATTGCGTTATGGAGTGTAATGATTATTCCTGACCAAGCAATATTACTCTAGTGTCTAGACTTAAAGAATTAGCTCCTTCTAAAAGTAGTAGTTCACTCTGGACCGGATGTCGCGTAACGCGTTGAAATAATCAAGTTGTTAGTACATTAATTAATTCCACACTACGGTATATTCATATTAATCTTCTTCTAACCTCCTCTCTGCAAAGGTCGAGGGGACCTTTTAAAACAATCATTGTACATATTTGCCTCAATTGTGCGTTACTAGTACTGTACGACTGTATATATTTAAATTACAAAAATAGGTATTTGTGGACTGTTAGGATATAATAATAAATATATAAGGATAACCTTCATTGGCTTGACCTCATTATATTATGAATAACGATATCTGTCGCTTGGCAACTGAAACGCTGAAATTCATGATTTCGTGAAAGTCTGAAAGTAACCTATTTATATTTAAAATTCTAAGTTAATTTATTTTACCTCTATATTTAAAATGAGTACTGTGAAAGTAGCTTCGGACGTCCTTTCTTTAGACAAAGAAAAAAAGGGCGACGTAGAGCCTTTGGACACTGTTTTAGAAGTAAATGAGAATACTGCAAGTGAGATTTTTAATCGTCCCCTAGAAGAAAATGTAGTTGAAGAAATTCCGCCAAGAATATTTGGGTTGAAAGAAGTCTCGGAGCCTATGACTTTAGAGTCATTGAACAATGCTATTTATGAGCTGGGGGTGATCAATTTATGCTGGCCTGAAATATCCGAACCCGTATTTGAAACAAGAACTTGCTTTCCAAAATCTTATTATACTAACAATTCGAAAGAGAGGCTGATATTAGCGTATGCGGAGAACTTCAGGCGACAGTTTTTATTTCATTACAAGTTTCGGAGACCATTGCTGCTGCAGGCTCCTAATGAGTGTGGCTTACAGGTGAGTTAAGTAAAAAAAAAATAGTAAAATTAGTAGATAAGTCAACATGCGTTATGCGACCCGCAATTGATAAAATAATTTGGTCGACGGTTCCATACCTCATTGATGTCTTCCACTGTTAATAAAATCTCCTATCCGTAAAACCCTTGTTCATTTATAAAGACTAGCTGTTCCTAGCATCCTCGCTCCCGAAGCATTATGTTCTAAAATCTATGTGCATCAGGGATAATGTAGGATTCCAATGATTAAGGAATGTTTCAAATAGTCTAGTATTTTCGAAGTATTTTCATTTCAAACAAACAAACAAAAATCAAATCATTCCTCTTTATATTGTTACTGTAGATAAATAAGACTATCTGGTTGTTTTTCCATTATTTGTTGTCTTTTTTCTTGAAAGTATCCAATCATTGTAAGATTGTTACGTATTAGGTATATCCCCATCTAGAAAAAAAAATAGTAAAGCGTTTTTAGTCCGTACAAGCATGTTCTTTCAATGTGCTTTGTCTCAAATAAAATAAAACCTCAGGCATAGATGGCGCTGCCATAAAATATCAATATTTACGTATTTGTGTGTGTTGGATATAATTATGTATTTGAACTAGTAAGGTCTGTTTTAAATTATAGAAAATGGTGTGCACCTCCATACGCCCGACAAAGTTGTGCTACGCTGGCACCAATACTTGGCAGGGTTTGGCTTCACTTGTATCGGACTACTTCGACTTTGAACCATTGACCAAGCCTATGTTGCACGTGAGTGCCATTATATTTATACTTTATCATATTTAACTTAAATTTATATCCATTTAGTTAATAAACAGTGCCAATTCTATTAGTAGAAAATAGTTATTCAGGTATTTTATTGTTTAATCTCAATAGATGGCGCTACTATACTGATAGTAGAACAGGTGAAAAGGTAAGTTGAGTAAACTTATTTTTTTATTCTTCAATGAAATAGTTAGGTCAATATAAAATAACAGCGGATTATATAATGGCAATTGTTTAAAGACAAATAAAACCAAAATAAGGTTCAATTAATTTATTTCTTCAACATTTTCAAGATCACAAACTCTGCATAGGGAGCATTAATAATCAAATTTCTTAATTTTGTACAAAATATCATCTCTCGAAAATTTCCAGTGGAGCTAATACCGTTAACACGAAATGCAAATCAACTATTCTAACATTAGAGAAAAGAAATAGAGATTTTTCTATAAGGTACTTTATGTACCGATCCACGTTTAAACCTTGGACAATTTCTTTAACATTAAGATAATAATACACTCTATTCATAGGAATGTTCTTATAATATTAATAATCTCTCAATAATTTATAATTTTGATCACAGTGTCCTTAACTGTTAACGTTAACATATAATACAATTCCGAGTCGAGACACGTTAATGCCTACAATATAAAATACTGAGCAATATAAACAATTACATGCGCAGCTTCAACGCAATAATCATTAAAATCATAACAACATGTTGCTCGCACAATTGGCACATCGAGTACTCTCATATCCTTTCAATATTTGGTATTTTCACCCAGCCAGCCGTCCATCGATATCACGGCTACAACTACGCTTGAAAGGACGCCGCGACTGAGTATACTTAGTTTCGACTTGAGGTAGAACACAGGGATTGAACTATAACGGTAGGGTACACCTAGGAATGTAATCGTCAAATGGCAACATACACCAGAACTACCTAATCTAATCGCGTAACAGTTTGTGTGCGTCGAAAAGTAATGTGTCTATATATTATGTAACATCAATGTTTACCGTCTACTATAATTTAATTGATATAAACTCGGAAATAGATTAACTATCATAGTAGTCCATGAAGCTTTAATAAGAGAATAGCGCCGGAATATCAACTTATCTATACTTTAGTCTTAAAATAAAGAAATATAATGCATAGCTTTTCTTTTAGAACAAAGAAAAAAGGTACGCAAATTTGGCTACACATATCACAAGTGAACGCTTACTGGCGACGAAGTAACTATGTACGACTATATACAAGTAATAATTGAAATATTCCCTGTAGCGAGCGCAGTATGCGGTCCCAACTGGGTATTTATTTGCGCCGCGCTCCCTCTGCAGCGGCCGACGGCACGGCCGGCACGGCGGCCGCTCGGCGCGTGCGCAAGTTGTGTAGCAAAGCCCGTAGTTGATGCACGTGCATGCGCGTCACGCTAGGGTCACCGCTAGCTTCGAGCCACGCTAAAAACTTATCGCCGTGTTCCAAAGCTTCAGCTGTGCCCGATTCCCATCCTCCGTTGATAGCACTATTTACTTTATGGTCCTCGTTAATTCCTTGATTGTTGTTATTAAACAAAAGGTTATCGAGAACAGTTCGAGCTTTCGTCTGATTTCTACCAGGATCTATGTTTTTTTCGGTAGCTGGCTCTTTATTCTCCGTACCGATTTCCGGGCTCGTAGCGGTCTCAGTTTCGGCTAAGCGAGGCTCCTCGTGGATTGGTTCCCTGACTTCATGATGTCTCGGAGGTGAAGGTGGGTTGGCGGGTGGTGTGGGCACGGCATGTTCTTCCTCAGTTTTACCTTTTGTTAGTTGTGAATACAGAATATTTTCTGCAGTTTTATCCTTCGGCACCTGTGACGCAGACTTCAACTTATCTTCAGGTAATGGCATGGCACCACCGAACTGTTTATAATATTGCCATAACCATGAATTCCTATTGTAGTCGAGGTGGGATCCAATGGGAGGCGCTGGTGCCACTGGTTTAGGCGGTAATGTCGGTTCACTTGGCTTTCCCAGTTGTAAGGGATGTGCAGCTGTCGTTTGTGCTGTCAAGTCAAGCATGGCTTGCTGCGTTTTTAGCCAGTACCAAAGCGTATCATCCACAGGTTGATTAGCGGAGGTTTGTGGCGTTCCATGGTGGCTCGATTTTGAACTATGCCTGTAGTGATCTGCAGAATGACTGGATTTACTACGGTGTTTGGTATCATTAAGATTTAATGCTCCATTGTGAGCCGGTTTTGGTGAGCGCACTGAACGTAACGCACGACTAGCTGGTTGAGCAGATAGGGCCGAAAGTCCTGGATTGAGTTGGGCCAAGAGCGTTAAATTTGTGGCGATTTCATTAAAGCTCAAACCTAAATGTGAATGGGTCAGGCCTGGCAAATGTCCAAGACCAGATAAGGGGCTTATGGCACTCATGGATACACTGGCCCCTGGGTCGGGTCGGCGTTCCCGCGGCGCATGCGGTGGGGGCGAGGGTTCGGCGCGTTTAGTGGTCAGCTCGACGGGAGCATCTGTGGGCGGAGCGGGGAGGGGGACGCTGTGGGGAACGTTGACTGCAGCGGAGAGGTCGAGGCCAGCGGTGGCTGGAGATTGAGGCGCAGCCGGAGATTCGGTCCTCGCACGCTTGTCTGGCGGTTCACCATCGTTACTCTTGTCAGTGTCGGGTGAGGACAACCGCGATGTCATATAGCGCAATTTATCTTCATTCTTGCACCAGCCGCGGAGAGTGGATTCAGGCACCCCGATATCTCGAGCTACCGAAGCCTTCGACTCGCCGTCATTGACACGCTGAATGGCTTCGATTTTATCCCCTGGTGTCAGGGCACGCATAGGACGCTTGCCCTTAGTTGACATTTTGGCCTCTCGCTTACTGTAACAAAAAGAAAACCTAAAATTAATAGCGTGAACGTGAAATTATACATGGATAAATAAAATTCTGATAATTTCACAATATTTCGCCTAAACACATCACAATCACAACAATGACGTGATTTTAACTATTTTTACAAATAATATGATCTATTGATATTAGCACGTGCCAGTCATTAATTACGAACGCGAATCCAAATAATTTAATTTTTACAAATTATAGTATAATAAATAATGTTATTAACTAGCCCTGGTATTCTCAAATTTAATAGTAGAAGCAAACAAAAGGCCAATGAACTTGTCAATACACCTACGTGATACGTCCAAAATGCATTTTCCGCGCGCTACCAATTGAATGTCATTGTTATTTTTATATAACCCGCAAACATTGAATTATATTGCGTCAAATAAAAAATAAAATGTATTTACGCAGGAGGCTATAAAGTTACGAAAAAGATAAACAAAAAGAAGGCATAAAATTATGACCTACGACAACAGTAAGCGGCAAAAGTTGTCAGGTCGTTGACACGGTGACCTTGCGAGTTTTATTTCGTGCGGCGGCCGGTAGATGGCGCCGTGCGTATCATTATCATCATTCTATACAGAATTTTGTTTTGATTCAACTTTTGTTGTGGAAACAATAACCTATATTTTTGGACCCATTTGAATTTAATACGCGGTTTTCTCAACGTGTTGTTTTTTATAAGCTGGATATACGTTAGTATTTAGATAAAAAAACTGTGATAAAGGTATTTTTTTAATGATTTCGAAAATATGTTTTCTGCACTGTTACACTTATTTACATTTTACTTTTCTATTTAGCCGAGAGAGTTAGAGTGTGGACCAGCTGATCGCGATTAGCATTTTCGAGAGACAAGAAATATTACGTTTCACTATTATTTTAAACGTAAAAGTTGTTTTACGGCGTAAAATGCATCATTGACATATCTAGTTTATTTTAATGAAATTGTCTACTAAACTTAATTTTCGCGTCGTAATGTTATGTATATAAAATATCATGGGTAATTAAATTAGTCCGCGATTTGAAAATAATGCATTAACTCTTCGGATTCGCTAATTTTATTTATTTTTAAATTGTTCGGCAGATTTTAACACATTGTTTTTGCACTCATAGAGGTGATACTAAAATAATTAAAGTTCAATGTATCATCAATTTTATCTATGATTTATTTAAAAAAATATATTCGAACGTATTACATTAAATTTTATCGCTACTTTTTTTGCAAGTTCAGAACTATCTTATTTTCATTGACGATAAAATTACGTTAAATACTAAGAAGTATACAAGTTATTTATGAATTTTAACAATTACATGGTTAAGTACGGATAAAATAAGAAAATATTTTTATCCTACTACCTACTTGCAATGATATTTTGCTTATATTTTCGATACGTTACTAATTCTAGGAACGCAATTATCACGCGAATTAATTTTCAAATTATATAATATATAAGAAAAACGTTTTTATGGATCTACCTTATGGAAAATTGTAAAAGAAAAAATAAAGCGAAAGCACAACAAAACATCGTCAAACTTACTTGCGAGCCGGCACGTGTGTTGTGTTTACAATTTTTGACAGGTCAGCCGTTTTGCCGTATTGTAAACGACCGTGAACTATGAATTTGTCCAATAAAATAATCGCTTTGATGCGCACTGCGCGGCACGTGGTCACTTGATGGGCACAGGGCAACACTCACAAACACGTCACTCGGTCGAGGAAAGTTGGCGACGGCGCGACACGTACGTCGCGAGGCGCGGACATCGACTGAATGCCGTGATAAGGCTAGTCGCGGTTCGCCGGACGCCGGCCGCGCCTCTCCTTTGTGTCCGTCCACCCTGCGCCCCGCACCCCCCCGACCCGTAACCGAGCCGTAAACACCGGCCTAGCCTCCGCACTTTATTAATGCAATTAATTCCAAACGCATCCACTTTCTACGGTTACACGAAAAGATCTCGAGTGCAAAACTTTTATCGCGCGAAACTCTGTTGCGACTTGCGCGCGCTCCGCAACTTTTCTAAGTTGAAAAGTTATCTCATAAAGTCGTCTCGCGGCTGTCTGCAACTTCCCTCGTAATGTTATTATTATCATTAGGTATTTTATTGCTCTGATGTGAACAATACTAAGACGTAGCGTATTCGAGTTTTGTTTTGTTTTGAAACAGCTGATTATGACAGATGTACCTTTAAAGTTCAAATGAGTTGACTTACAGTGGGTTTCTAAAGGCCTCGTAAATCGTAAATAATAGATTGAACTACGGATTACATTTACATGCCATTTACTTTAATACGCGTACATTTATTTCTTTTAACAACATCTTAATCTCAACATAATTAACATTATTTAAAGGTTTCAAACATGTCCGAAACATGTGTCGGTGGTTCTCAAACTTTTCGGGAACGGAATAATTATACAAACTGAGAATTTTCATCTGTACGATAAATTAGCAATTTAATTATATCAAACATGTTCTGACATATAATGATAAACAATTCTTTATGAAAGTATTTCGGATTTTTTTCTTAATGATCAGAATCATCGCGTTACTTTCATTTTCATAGATATGAAACATCTGGATGGATCAATTATTTCTATTAAGTATATCTTGCGTAATATCTGTAAAGAAATGAAAGTAGTTCATGTTACTTTGTTGGTGTTGTTGATAAAACAAGATAAATTTATTTTGTCAAAATTATAAGGTATTTATTTATACTTACTAACTTTTTTGCTTATGTTGCGAATAAGCACTTAATTTTTTCATAAACGATATAGGTTATTAATAATTATGTAACTAATTCACTTTTTATTGGTCATAAATCATTATGCGAATTTTTATTATTTCACAAGTGTCTAAGAAAATTCAACTAAGTAAGAAAGCATTACTTTCTATAAAAACCTTTGTAACACAATAGTCTTGTAAAATAGAGTAAAAAAATCATGTATTCTTTATTGCTCATTAATCTTGTCAGTTGTCTGCCATACTCTAATCTCTATGGAAATACACGAATCCTTATGATAAATAAAAAAATAGTTTATAGAAAAAGGAAAATCCGTATTATGGTTGACTTTAGTCGAAAACCCCATTACAAACGCATGTTGTCTGTGTTCAATCTATTTGCAACCTTTCGTTAAGGTACATAATAGCTATTTTGATATTTATTTAATACCATATGACCTTTGCTAATGTTTGGCAAACAGACTAGTGAACTAAGTTAAGTAAGTAAGTTTAAATGAGATATATGTAGATCGCCTGATGAATGAATAATTTTTTGAAACACTAAAATGTTCCTAGGTGACCTACAGATAGCAAACTGCCCAACACGCGACGTAATTAGCACCAGCCGTTTGTCTACATTAAATGCGATATATAATTTATATGAGTCGTTCGCGGCGTAATTCCGCGGAGTTCGAGTGTCAGCTTGTCGGGTTGTTTTTGTCGGTGGCGTGCAGTGTAGCAGTGTAGCGGTGTAGCAGTGTAGGTATACGCCAAGTCGAGGCCACACAAAGGCCCTCGCCGACTCGCGTCGCGATTTACGACGCGTCGCCCGCTCTGTATTTCGGGCATTGCCGATGGCCGCGGAGTGGGAATGATGGATGTGGCGTTCTTTGAATTTTTTTCAGTATTAGATTGTTATATTTTTGTATGTAGGAATATTGTCTACAATCTATGAGTTAAATACGTTAGGACTATTTATAGCAAGGTTTTGCTGTAGGTACAATATAAGAAAAAAAATAAGTTGTTTTGCCTAGAAAATTAAAAAGAAAGAGAACAAGAATTTCTATCATAAGATAATCATTATTATAATTAAAATCGGTGCAGAAGTCCTCCGGATTTTGGCGTGTATCAACTATACCATAATCTTCACAGACAACTGGTTATATGCTGAGATACAATCGTTATTTACAAGTCCGTAACGTGTTCATACATAATTATCGTAGCATCCTTGCAAAATGCCGCGTTCACATCAAGTGCCTTTGCGTACGTACGTTCCGTCGTTCTCTAGCGATTTTGTTATCGGCGGCACCCCCCGGCGACATCCGACGCCGCGCGCCATTACCGCGGCCCGCG
>LQNK01000371.1:44061-57170 GCA_001586405.1 Phoebis sennae | reverse complement strand
TCAATCATCAGTGAGGGCAAACTGCTTGACGCTAATAATGATAATGTAATTGGTAAATCCGAGAGCATCGATAGATGTTCTTCTGTAATTAGAGATTTATTGTTGTCCTTGTTTTGTTTTTTTTTTTGTACCGTAAATAACAAGGATCTTGCTCTGTTTTAATTATTTTTTAGTTATGTTTTGTATTTGAATAGTTTTTAAGTCCATTCAAATAGCTTTATAGTAACCATCACAAATCTTCATAAATGTACAAAAGAGAGGTCTTTTTGCAGAACGTTCCTAAACTCCCATACTTTGTATCCCATGCAATTAATAATTTGTAATTAAGATATTAAAAACTATTTATTTATTGTTCTCATAAAGAGGACTTCGGTGAAAATTACAACAATCTGAAACAAATACGTATAGAAATATGCAGATAAACGGAATAAGCAATAAAATAAAGAACACAGTACTCAGTCCCACTAATTGTTTTCTACTTCCCATAAAATGAGCAGCTTAGCGCTTTATCGGTCTTCCGTCCAATTCCGAAAAGCGTGCATTGTTTCGATCGTTACAAATGAAGTGATAGTTGGTATTCTTTAGTTTTTTACGGTCGAATAGCGCGCGGGTGACGTGTCCGCGATAACGCAGGTAGCGGTCGGTAATGGCTACGCGGAAATGATTGCCCGTCCTTCGCTTCGGCTTCCACGAACGCAGTGCTCACGAGATAATTGTTCTGCCACATGTTTCAAGGTTGCAATTAGGTGTGAGCCGCGGTAGGACCGTAGGACTAGTCCTGTGAAAGTTTAGGGATTAGATATATTCAATAGAAAGCTTGATTTTCTTGAAATATTATGTATATATGCTGGGGAGTAGAGAAGTATGGAGAACAAAGCTTCTCTTTCGTGGCTTATGTTTTCTTCAATTCTTCAAATATACACAGATAACAGAACCTTTTGGGTTTTATAGCGTGTTATTTATTTGTTTTATTTATTTAACGCTCTTTTTATACACACCGCATTAAGAAATAATATAGTAAAACGTTTTATTCTAACGGTTTTTATAAAGGGGCGGCCTTATCGTTGAAAAGCGATTTATTCCAAGCGCCCCTTAGGCAAAGGATAAATAAAACAAAATTGTTTGAGGCAGGTGACAATAAAATTAAACTGCATTTTATGTATTAATTAAGATAATGCAATCCATATCTTCCAACAATCATTCCTAACTGTTAATCTTTTTTAGTGATATGTAGTCAACATTTGCATACAGTCCAGCTATTATTACCATATTAATTTAACCATATTAACAATTGGAAACATTCATTAACATTTGCGGACCATTTCTATGTCTCAAGTCCTCAGCACCCGAGTGTTTTTCTTTGCCTTTTCGGTCGGTCCGGAGAAACGTGTTTCGCTTCATTCATCAATGGCTTTACATCTGTCTGTCGCCGGCTTCGGACGAGGTTTTTTTGAGGGCGCCAGTCTAGAGTCCGGTATGTGATCAGAATGTCGCAAGGCGTGGTATATGAGTGCGGATTGTTGGCGGATTTTGTTTGAAATGAAATGAAATGAAATATTTTTATTTGCGAATATAGGTGTCAATGGTGGAAATACAGTAAATCCGGCTATATTCAGCCAAGAGGCATGCAAATATTTTTAGATTTTACAGTAATAGAATTAAGATTTGCTTTACTCTAAATTTATACAATTCAAATTAATAATATTTTCTCTATCAATACATTTAAAACTTTTAACAATTTATTTTATTAATTAATAACTAATTCATTCAATATTTTTTTGTTTGTATTGAATAGATTTAATTGTTTGTACATATTTGTTGGTAGAAATTATTATGTGTGATCTTTATTATCACTCAGTAAGGTTATTCATCTTTTTTAATTGAAAAAATCGGATATAATAAAAATTGTAAAAAGAATGATACAGCCCTATAGGCTATTAGTCATCTACGTATGAAAATCCATTCACCTATAAATATTTACAACATAATTGAGTTATATACACGTGCATATTTAACTGAGAAAATCTCGATATAACAACAGGATTAATTAATAAGGATATTGTAAAAATTCGTGGTTGATGAAATGTGAAGAGAAATGTTTCTCGGAAGCGAATAATTTACAGCTGACAAGAGGAAGTGACTTCAAGGTGCAGTCGCCAAAGAAAGTTGTCTAACAATCTAACATTGAGTATGCGTATAACATACTTAATAGTAGTTAATTCAGAAATATTATGTAACAATTGGGCGATTGTATTGCTTATGAGAATACTAAACCAGAATTTCAAAATGATTTTTACGAGCTTCGATATTAATGAATTCCCCTAAAAATAAAGAGAATTTATTTCAAATTGCCATACACAGAAAGAACATTAGATACGTATGCTGTGGATTTTGACCTAATTGTTGTTGTTTTACGCGATGTCTGTGAATTTATCGAGCGTGAACCCTTATTTCTAAAGTTGTTCTGGTCATAGTCTTTTATTGAGCTTTTGACTCTTAAGTTTACTCATAAATAGACTGGATCTGTATTACTACTATTCATTATTTTATAAACCCGATAATTCGCAAAAAGGATGAATGGGCAAGTTACATATTATACTACAATTATGGTCAACTAAGTTACTCATAATCTGGAGAACTATTCGAGCCTAAGTCGAAGCAGGATACATGCTCTTACAAATTAAAAAAAAGCTTATTTACAAAAGGATCCTTGTCTAAACCAAACTGCAATTTCTCTTTGTGTGAAGCAGTAGTAAAGGTTTGGAAAATTTCAGCTCAATCTCATGGGATTGATTTTGAATCCAGGTTGCGGAAATATGAACGGAGCAGGCTAAATAAAAGCTTGTAAAATAGACGTGGATACATTAGGAACGACACGAATTCCTATCGTGAAAAAACGTATATATTGAAGATAAAAACTCTGTATAAATTTAAAAGTTTGACATACTTATTCATTGTATAAACGTTAATCGTTACATTTCGCCTCAAGACTACCTTTAGGATCCTTTAATTTGATTATTGCATTCATGTTTTGATTATCAGAGATTATTAAAAACCTATACTGTATGTATTTGTGATCAATTAAATAAGTAAAATGTATCGATTAAAATGGAGTGTCATTAAAACTGGACTTCGAAAGGTGAACCATAAATAACGAATAGACATTAGTAGTTATATTATTCTTCTGTCAGATGCGAGGGTGGATCGCTAGCCGCGGAATAATAATATAAAATCATACCATTACCATAATGCAATGGTCGTTGGTTGCAAAGACGTTAACAATAGGAAACGAAAGTGAGGTACAGCTGCAAACATCTGATGTCTATTGAAAATTTAGTGGACAAAAAAGACATGGTGCCGTGAAGGGTTAGATAAATGCAAATGCGTAGTTACTAATAGCGAGGTGGTATTAAATTGTTCGAGATAGGTGGAGAACAAAGAGTTACTGGTGATTTTGTTTGAGAC
The DNA here is from genome assembly GCA_001586405.1 of Phoebis sennae. Lineage (NCBI taxonomy): Eukaryota > Metazoa > Arthropoda > Insecta > Lepidoptera > Pieridae > Phoebis > Phoebis sennae. Next base: position 53,705 of record LQNK01000371.1, on the reverse strand, counting down.
AACCCTAGGTAATTCGAGTGTAGTATCGATGTCAGTTGTAGCTAAAAAAATTTGCGATCTCTAATAAGATAGATAGAAGATAAAAGTAGTCTTGCTTAATAACCGTAACGTATTTTTCATTGATTCGCAGAATAATACGTGTTTTATTTTCAAGTTGTAGTCTGTTTAAATTGTGTTTTTGCGGAAACAATGTGCGACGTTAATCTTTTCGACGCCACGTTGGCCGTCGCGACGACACAAAAACACCAGCTTTACAGTTTTATAGTACGTTGGGTTACCTACTTAAAGTAAATAATTACCAATATTTTAAAACTATTAGAGTTACATTAAACATTACTATTGTAAAAAGAATATAGATCATTTTTGATTTAAAAATTTGGCATCCTTTACAAATGATTTGTCAACTGTCAACCGTTAAAAATTAATATGGCGTTATCAGATTATTATTATTTTAAATTTATCTAATAATAAACATGTTACGTCCTGTTACAATATCGGATTCATCTCTGCACTCTATTATTTTAACAATGCGATTTCAAACGCACCCTTTGCATTGTAATTTTCTAGGCAAGACATGATGCAAGGCGTTTTGTGTTCACTTTTTTTACGTTTCCTCATAAACAAAAGATGGTAAGGGTCATTCAAAGATTAGATTCCTTTGAGCTTTCACGAAATGTGGTTCACATTTGTTTTAAAACTTTACAAAACAATTCGTTACAAAAATAACTTATCAAGGGTAATAAATGTGTTAAATATGAACGTGGTAAAAGCGTGGCGCAACAGGTAGACAGGGAGTGGGTAATATGAAATTTGTATGGAGTTAATTTATTGTTCAGAGTTACGGTAATGGCGTGTGTTTATTGCTGTTTGGTGTTGAGCGACTTTACTGTTGATTAAATGCTCGTTTCATTATACGGGAGATATAATTAGGATCATTAGTTGAGTTAGAATGGATGTAGCATGCGCTTAATGCGCTTTGGGCTAATCAAATAATTATACGCGAATAAATGATTAAGGTCTGCTACAAAAGATTATTTATTTGTCGATAGATATTACGAAGAAACCACGAGAGAATTATTATAGATAGAGATTTCCTACTGGCTCTTTAAAATCAATTAGTGACACATTAGTAGACACGATACTTGTAGAGATAGACACCTACACATAAATAAATCCATTGAAACAATTTGTTGTTTAGAAGATACAAAATTTTGATGTGTGGTTTTTTTATTGCCACTGAAATTGACAGGGTAATGTGTAAATATAATGTTATAATATGAAGTTTGTCTTCGTGGTCTTGGAAATGTGGGTATTTAGAAATTACAGATAAGTAATTAAGTCAGGTAAAATCAGGCCATCACGTAGGTCTACATTATTATGGATAACGACGCGGGCGACCGTGGTTTTGTTTCGTTCCCCGAAGACCTACAATCCTTAATGAATGCACCTTAAACATGCCGCGGTTTCTGCGAAAGTGATTATCGATCGCTAGGTACATGCGTCTCATTGAGGCAGATTACGTGACGTCACCGAGGGCGCGAAGATATTATTATTAGTGGTGAACAAAGCGTCGGGGGTGATACGGCGCGCCGGCGATGCTTTCCGGGAAGCGCCGTAGTCGTCACCCGCCGAACAGCGTGGGGTGCGCCCATAGTGACGGGAGGCTCGGCGATTGTGCGACGGAAACGTCAAGAACATCAATGCATCCGCGGTCATCTACTATGTGTTCAAATTGTTTGATTTTGGCCAACTAAATCTTTGTTATATAACGTGGATTTACAAAAAAAAACAAATGGTTAATATAAAATATTCAACCAAAGTTGTTATACAGATACAACAAATGCTCATTTTTAAGCGAAATAATTTTAATAATAACTTGGAAATATAATCTAATAACAAGCAATCCCGCAATTGCTATTTATAAGGCCTCATTCTCAACAAAGGTATTACTAACTTTATAATAACGTATATCATCCTAGATACATCCATGGACTAATATTAAAGTATGTTACTAAATAAGAAATAAATTAATAGGTAGAGTACTGTTAAACACACATTGCCCGTTTCCAGATAAAAGCGACGACAATATCATGATTTATGAACGCAAATACGTAAATTCGCCGATTCGTTCCGCCATGGCCGCGGCCGGCCTGCTGTAAATCATTATCGTAAAAACTAATTGAAAGGACGCTGCATCTTTTGTTATCGCGTATTGCGAGTTATTACCGCTACGTGCCGAGCTCTCGTGGGCTGCGGGGTTTGAGTGGACAATGGGATGGAGGTTCCTGGTATCGCGTAATCTGATCGACATGTAGATGCCCGGTTACATTGTCTATTTGGGCACTTGATTTTTTTGTATGACGGTTTTATATGTCGGGACTGGACCGCTTGATTGTTTCTCAGGCTTGGGATGAGTAAAGTTTATATTATATAGTATTTATTTTTATTTAAGTTCCACCAAAACATATAAAAAAAACAAGATTACCCCTGACTGAAGTGTGCAAAACGCGGAGGACACGTTCCCAATATGTAAAACAAATTTCATTTTCCAGTCTTTTTGGTGTTATATAGACGCATGTTAGGCACACAATATGTAAATTATACATAGTGATTCGAGACTTAGGCAAACTTAACTTTCGTATTTAACGCAATGCAACATTCAAAAACCACTTCTCAGAGTTCATGAATATCTATTATCTAGCGTCTAACACGGGCGGCCATGTCAAATAGTTTGACGGCTCGTTTCCCGCGCAGAAATGGGTTCCCAGATGAAAAACATTCGTCGAACAATAAAGTAATCTTCACCGAGGCGCGAGTAATTGCGGACGTGTCTACTGTCTATGCCGCCATCTTTACGACGGATCCCACTCGCTGGGATTGCTAATTTGAGGGGTTTCGTAAGCGATGGCGACAACTCGCCGCTTATAAGTCGCCGGTTTTTGCCAGCGTGGAAAATGTACGCGTGTTTATGAGCGAAATCGGGAATTTCTATTCACGAGTCTCGGTGATTCAGTAGGAAAACGTGACGGCGTAAATAATCTCGACGATCGTGGTCAGGTATTAGAATGTCATAAGCTGATAGGAGGATGTTATCCGCTTTCGTTCAATGACATTTCCTATGTTATATTCGTGAGCAAATTGCCTTCAGTATCGCAGATACTTTCTAATCTCGAAACATTTTATGCACTTATGATGTTTTTTATTATTATAAAATAAAGTATGGAATGACAATATCTACCTATATCTGTTATTTAAATAATTCTCATTATGCCTCTAAAAATATGAATGTAGGAAAGTCGTAATAATCTGAACCTTAATTTAAATAAGGACCTCTAATTTCTCTTATTCCTAGAACCAATATTCAGTCGTGAACACTTCTAATTCGGCTTGAATTAGTTAACCGGTACTAGGAAATTGGTAATACGGTATCTATTAAGGATTATCAACAACAATTGTTGTAAAATAATATTCTGGTATATATAAATGACTACTACGCGATATATTTGTAACGTTTATGACGATGTTCTTTACTAATAGGCACCTTAATTAAAAAGCTTTGAGCTCTAGCTGATTATCAGTTATTTCAAAGAAGAACTGATAACGATTACAAACTAATGAATAGCAGGAAGTAACATTCGAAAGCATTGTACTCCCTAAGCTCTTAATTATAATGAATAGCGTTCGAAAACCGTCGACAAGCGTGGCCGGCGCGGACTAGATTATTCAGGCTATACAAATCCGTGAGTTGAAAGAGAATAATGCGCGGTACAGTAGAAATTGGTACAGTCGCGGAAAAAACCTTGGCGAGGGGTAATTGTCGGCGGCTTGCAGGTAGCCGGTAATGAGCGCAGGTATAGTTGCGCGGATCGTGAGCGCTGGAAGGTTACTTTTTTATTTATCAATATATTGTTTGTCACTGGGTATTAACGTTAACCATTTCGTTCACATTGGATCTACAAAGCCGGGACTGAAACAATAATAGCTTGTACTTTGTAAACTAGGTAACTGATAGACATACTTAAACATACGTCTTTAGGTTTACAAATCCGTGAGTTGAAATAGTAAAGCCAATAATTAATGATGAGCGGTGCAGTGAAAATTGGTACAGTCGCGGAAAAAACCTTGTTGATACTGAATATGGATTTTATTAAATTCATCACAAAGAATCAGAGAATAATAAGCGTGCTATATCTGGATGGGAGCTACTTATTTATTTACTTCAAACTTCCTTTCGAAACATAAAATTTACCAGATTTCACTAGGCGAACCGATATTGTTTTTTTATATAAATATGTCCGAATATATCTAATGAAACAAAAATTGTATTAAGCGTTAGTTTCGATCTCAACTAGGTCATTTAATACAAGTTGTTGAGACTTGTTTTATGGTCGAAAACAGGCGTTTTTTTCGCGGGCAAACAACATGACGAATATACATAGACCTGTCGCGGGGAAAACCTTGGCGATAGTTAATTAACGGCTTGTAGGTAAGGTAAGGTAGTCGGTAATAATCGCAGGTATGTTTACGTGGGCTGTGGGCACTGGATGGGTCTTAAAAGTGAAACAAAGGTTGTTATTAGGTGGTGGTTTCAATCACACAAAAGCTTTTTTAATGTGAGTGTTACTTGTTTGTGCTGGCCCAAACAGGCGATTTTTACGGTTAATTTACTAGTATACAAATGCAAAAGTACGTCTACTTAAAATTGGGAATACTAAAATGTATTTAGACAATAAATTATCTATATAACTAGCCCTTACTATGTCTTCGATTGCATGAAATAATAAATTGGAGTGTATGTGTTGATCTGATGTATGAGCTTTACAGCTCTCACCTTGAAACCTTACGATTTACTGAAATTCGTTTAGTAGTTTTTCGTAATGCAAAAGTACCTGCATATAGCCATCATAAATTTTCCCTTTTTGAAATGAGTAGGACGGATTAGTGTAACTCTACGGGCTCAAACAATTGTATTATTTACCGCGCCTAATATACGGGTTACAGTCGCGAGCATGACCTTGGCGACTGTTTAATTGTTGTCGTGCAGGTAGTCGTTAATGAGCGCAGGTACTCGCGCTTGTCGTAAAGGCTGGATGGGCTTGGTCTTTGAAATGAAATGAAATGAAATGAATACACTTTATTGTACACCCCATTAAAGTAATCATACATGTAACATAGGTAAAAAAGCACATAAAAAAAGTCTTTTATGAAATTGGAAGGATAAATACTCTTGTATGTTATTGTTTTCGTGGTGGTACCAATCTTACGATAGGTTGATTAGTTTAAAAGGTAGAAAAACGTTTTAAGATTTATTATGGTATGCATTTAATTTTACAGTTTACCGAATGGGTCTATATGGCAGAGTTTGAAAGCTAGTATATTACTATTGTCTGATCTCTCTCCGGTCGTATTTGTCTATCGTTGCATCGGATTATGAGAGTGAAGGAATAGAAAGTGCACCTGTGTTTGCGCACATACTTGTGCACTATAATATCTCCTGCGTACCTAGCTGATCTCTGTTTAGATTGACCACCATGACTGCTATAGGTCGGGGAGGCATTATTCTAGGCGTTATGCTACTATTATATGAAGTTTTAAAAAGCTCCTTCTTGCGCTATACATCCGTGTCCGCTAATGGCAGCCGCGAGCCGGTGACGTGCGCCTGCGCAGCCCGCGCATGTAAATGAGTGGACACTCGCGACTATTTCCTGCCAGTAATGGTGTCCGCGACTGTACCACGGTGCGACTTGTTTTGCAAAATGAGATCGGCGTTCCGCGTTGCTGTGTAGTGCGGCTATTTAAAGATGATGTTATAATGGGGAATAAGTATCAAATAGGTATAAGAAAAAAATGTAGGTAACTGCTATTAGGTGTGTCATCAAAACTAACGCAGCATCTAATAATTATACTATAAAATTTATTCTAATGTCTAATTTCCCATAATATTCTTCATAGTTTAGAATTTAATCCTGAATGCTTATTTCAAAAATTCGCTTTGTATCTTTGGCTTTGCAAACATCACAAATAAAAAAGAGTCAACAAGCTTATTGCTACAAAATTTTAAGCAGGTTTTAATGTACTTTCATTAACAACTAATGGCCGACAGATAACAAGGTAGCAAAGTACTTGCGACAACTTTGGTTACAAGGGTGTAAAGAAAATTCGTCGGATGGCACATGTCTAAAAACGAAATTTTGAAAGAAAGAAAAAGAAAAAAATGTTCATTCACTACAGACAAAATAGACAAATAAAAATATATAGATATACAGAGAAAAAAATACAAATAGGAAAATACAATAAAATAGCAAAAAGTGTTTACCTGCAAGTGAAACAGGTTTCTCATGTGGGTATTTCATGGTGGTATTATAATTCATCGGTTTCGATCCTCGAAACTCGAGTTCAAAGTCTGCATAATGGAGGAGTCCGGGTGCCTTCAGCCCTTGCACGAAGCGAAGCGGAGTGCTCGAGGAGCGGGCTCTCGGCTCGGAGGGTGCGGGTCGTTACGCCGGGAAATTATCTGGTGGAACGGAGGACAGTCGCGCTTTGTCAACGTCTATACGTGTGTAATGAAATATATAGAAAGAAAGAAAGAAAAAACATTTATTACAAGAACACGCAGGTACAATTACATAATAATAAAAATTCTACAAAACAAGTAACATAAAATAAAGACAAACAACAACGCAAGAACAAGAACAACAATGAAAAAGAACCATAAATAAGGCAGTGAATTCCTGAAAAAGGGAGACCACTCAGCATAGGCCGTGATGGCTATCATGCAAGGCGCTGATTTTCAGTGTCCCCTATCGAGTAACGCAAATATATTTTTATTTTCTCCCACGCATTAATCACATTTAGGTAAGTACAATAAGGTTCCTAAAATAGCAGGACAGGAGTCCAAGCTGAGTAAACCCCGTGCTATGGAGCGCCTGTGCTACATAATAGGTATTGTGAAGTAAGAGTGATTTAATCACGGTTTTTGAACATGAGTTTCTGCACGCAGGATCACGGGCATAAATTCTGGATTCTATAGATCAATAAAAGATATCCAAAGGACTACTTGCCCCTAATCTAATAACCAATCTATATACGAATTTTTCTGCAAAATCCGAAGTAGCTGCGGCATAGAATCAAACCCAAACCGCTGGACGGCATTTGACGTTGAAATTTGGCATGCAGGTAGATGTTACGTTCGCATCCGCTAAGAAAGGATTTTGATCAAATCGGAACGGGGTAAACAGATATACGCGGATGAAACCGCGGGGCACAGTTAGTATTACAACTTACAATTTTTTAATAAGATAATCTTATAATAGCACAATAAATGGACCAAATTTTTGTAATCGTATTGCCACAGTGTTCCCGTCTTATCAAGTTATCAGTCGTAAAGATAAGTTATAAGTATGCAATATGCAAAGTTGACTGACTCATCGATTATTAAGACAACGGCCGTTTGCCAATAGTTACAAAAACAGTGATAAAAACAATAATAATGTGAAGTACTATAGTTCTGTATTCAAATTTAACAGGGAAGACTGATTACTTATTATTTTTGATATGTACAAATCAAAATGGCCAATCACATTTTGATTTAAATGTGGTGGTGCAAAATGAGTTGGTGGTTTCGGATATGTTTTCCTTTTTGATGTTAGCCTGCAACGGAATTAAAGGTAGAGAAGAGACAAAGTAAAGATATGAAAAGTATATATTCTTGGGAGACTAGGGCTCGAGTATCGTCCATCTTGTGTATGTTTGTAATTATGTTTTTGGGATTTAGAATCCACTCTTGTCAAATCAAGTGGCCTGGATTTCCATGTACAGTCCCCCATTATGTTTGTATTTTGAAAGATACCTAACCTTAGTTTTATCGTGCTATACTTCTTTTAACTCTGATCATCTTTTGTGTAACCTGTTTCATGCGATCGTGGTGCATTGCGTGGCAATACGTGATTAATATAAATAAGGATCAATACTTAGCAGTTTGTAATAAAATATATGTTATGTTGTAATGTGATCGGTGATAACTGATATGTCTGCGAAATACATTCTTCCATGTATCATACGCGACAATATGTGAAACAATGAAATTTAAGTTTTTATAATAAATTATAATTATAATATTATAACGAGCAAACATTTGCCTTTAGGAATGTATGTTTGTAATATATATATTTTTTATGCTAAAGCAGGCAAAAACACACAAAAACTACTGCATCGATTTTAAACCTTCTTTTCTATGCTATGGGTGCAAAGCCGTGCGAAACTTCTAGTATAATGTACATATTTACATTTCGATACAATATTATAAACATTTTGTACACTATATACTTTATTATATTTTGTACACAATATTATAAACATTTTGTAAATATAGTTCGTGTTCAGCCCTGAAATAAAATTGATCAAATTGTTAATTGTAGCAAGCTTTTAACTATGCAATGTGCATCATAATCAGAGGTATTTAACCAATTCGAGAATCACAAAAACTCTCATCTTCAAGTCCTTCTGACTCACCGGAGACAAGAGAGAGTGCGAAATAATAAGAACACGAGATAAAAATCTAGGGACGTCAAACGGAATATTTTTACCTGCACTAGTTAAATGCGGCCGACTGTTGAACAAAGGATGGTTTTTTGGAGCCGCGAGCCGCTGGTGTCGTTACAGGCACAATGGGTATTGCAATTAGAGTACAAGTCGCGGTGCGTAGGGTTGCCTCCTGATGAATTGGGAGTTTCACTTTGAATTTTCAATGTAAAACTTTTGTGCTAAAACTTCTTGTTGCATATTAATTATCGGCAATCGTAATCCAATTCTACGGGAAAGAAACCTGTTATACCTAGAGAAGTGTTGTCGTTGACATTGTATGTTAGATAAGTTTTATAAGCTTGAGCTAGTTTTTAGGTCATATTTTTAATTGTAAGGTAGATTTCTACAATAGCAAATTGATGTCTCATCTCAAATGTATACGTCTAGAAGTGTCTATGCATTGTGTTAGTTATTTTCAAACTTAAAAACTATATTGTAGCAGCCCTAAAGGGAGGGAACGAACCGCGCACAGCGAGGCGCGGTCGCTCGTGGGAATAGCAAGGGTTGCCGGATGCGCAGGCGCAGTCTCACGACGCGCGGACGGTGTCAATCCTAGGACGGCCTTTGTTTCTTTTGCGATAAAAATAGGAAGCAGAAACCGCGGTGTTCATTACAATGCAGGGACATTTGACAATGTACATTGTAATTGTATTGGATACATTCTTTGAACTAAATGGTAGGGGAGCCCACGATGCTAAATCGGGATTTACTCGAGCGTTATAGAGACCTATTGGGTTGAAAAGTTTAGATAATTAGAAGAAAAAAATGTCTTATAATACATACCGTTTCATCGGTGGGGGAAGCCGCTATAAATTTTCAAAAATGTAAAAAAAATCACTTCCATGGACTTACTCGAGCGTGTCAGATATTAATGTCATGTATGTCCTACGTATTTTTGAAAATGTACATATGTTAATCTGACCGTTTCCATGGTGGTTTCCAAAAATGAAAAATAAAAATTTTTTTTAATGAGCGCGTCAGATTTTCGAAGGGGATGTTAAGTGAACCTAAAAAAATGCTTCTATATAATAATCTGACGATTTGGATGTAACGCAAAGTCA
>LQNK01000371.1:14260-33929 GCA_001586405.1 Phoebis sennae | reverse complement strand
CAAGTGGGATTGGTATAACTAAATATTTTAAAGAATTTTACTTTAATCGTCGCTTAACAAGTAACAACCCAACATACAACTTTATGTATTATATTTCAACTAATAAATGTTATCTTTATTATCAACGATTTATTCCTAAGTTATGTGTATATCGGAATAAGTTACTCACAAATTACAATTTACGTGTACCTTTGGCATTCAATTAGACCCGTTCAATATTAATATTATGCAAGGGCACGCCAGTCGAGAGGTGCGCTAAATTTGTTTAATTGGCTGTCACATTCTCCGGTCCGTTTCGTCAAATCACGCGGCAAATAAAATATCTATTTCACGAAACGCCAGGATCTATTAGCGATTTAGCGCCATTAAAATAGCAGCGGCGACGATTTATAGCGGGGTAGGGTTGGCACGAAAGAGTTTTTAGTAGTTTTCTTTTTAAGGCTTTAAAGATCACTTGCTTTTCTCAACTGTTTAAGCCGCGTATATTTCGTGCCTATGGCATGTACGGGATAAAAACTATGCTATGTCGTGTCTCGAGTTTCAAATCAAAGTCAAAACGATTATTTTCCAAATTGGCCTCTTTCGAGGCGCTTTTAGAATATTTATTATTTAAGGTACGCCAACAATAAACACATTTATGATAATACACAATTTATAGATTACAGGCTCATGTATTTATCGACTAAAAGTATACACACCATTTGTCTAAAATCACAATATAATAATTATTACAAATATGTCAAAAAATTAAGCTAAATTAAGTTGTATTCGTACTAAACTAATTACATCAATAAGTCAAAAAAAACATACATTTCAAACATTAACTAGCAATAGCACTAGCACGTATTTAAAATAACGGCCTTTTGTAGGAGGATGTACCTCAAATCATGAATGTTTAGCGTTTTTACACTAGTATGTAGTGTTTTTATTATACTAGAACCCTTTCGTCCCACAATTACTCAATCCTAAGCAAAAACTAGTTACATTCCTAAATGTAAGCCTAGATTTTTCGCGCCGCAGCCCTAGCCGTATAAAGTCATAAATCATACGATTCTCTCTGCTTTTTGTTACCATATTAAACGTTTTGCGGTTCCCGGCGAGTCCATTAGTATGCGTGTCGTGGAAGTCTACTTTACACCGTGTGCAATTGCCGTGCCAGCTAAATGTTTCGCTGAGGTAGCAGTTTGTGCAGGGGATTTTTCGAGTTTCATTTAGTTTTGTAATTTTTCATTTAAATCTTTTTGGCCTCATCTTAATGTAAGATGAGTGAAGCAGCACAAGTTTTATTTATAGCAATATCAATGGGGTTGTTGCACTTTCTTCTAACTAACAAGTAATCAGTGGATGAGTAAGGCCAGTTACATGAATTTTGTAACATTTATTAACATTCATGCAGCAGCGGACAAACTTAAACATAAAAGTGAAGTCCCAAGTCTTTTTTTGGGACGTGGGGCGGATGCTATATCGGTTCCACTTATGATTTTTTTATCTAGGGACAAGAAGATGATTAGCCTTTTGTGCTCTGCAAGACCGAGATATATTTTTTAACGTCTTCTTTGAACCCAGAACCTCTTGGTTGAAACGCTCACACGTTTACCACGATGCCAATGAGCTAAAGGAAATCTTTAGTTTGATACACATTACAAAATATAGATGATGAAACAAAAGAAAAAACAACAGTAAAATAATCTTTTACTCTGTTATTACTTTTCCTGGGGAATCTGGTATAAATAACAGATCGAAGTTGTTGAATTAGGTATTGAAGCCTATCTATATTTTACTTTTCTATGGAGGAGGAAGGTGAGGCTAATCAAGACGCGTTAAAAGGAGATTGGTGGCTAATTCGCGCGTTGCGTCACCGATCCGATATAGCCGCGATCGACCAGCGTGTTTGCTTCTTTTTGTTTAAATACATAGAAACACTCAGGTGAGGCTGATACAGGCTCGTTAAAAGGAGAACGGCGGCTAATTCGCGCGTTGCGTCACCGATCCGATATAGCCGCGATCGATCAGCGTGTTTGCTTTCCTTTATTTTTGCGTCGCACGCCCGCCGCATCAAGTGATCTATTTCGGGGTAATTGCGCAAATCGAATGTTAGTGCAACCGCGTGCGACCGTACACGTGAAAAGGGCTGAAGCAGGAAGGTGGAATGACGAAACGGAGTCTGAACAAAATGATACTTTTGTTAATAATGGACGGTTATACAGACATTCTCGCTACAAGATAATCGTGAATGTCAACCGCCCTTAAATTTGATGATAATTAAATAAAAGCCAGCCCAAGAACACGATATTCTTTATTTAGATGATGTTTACTCTTTAAAGCGCAATTGAATGGGATATGGTATTCAGAAGAAAAAGTGGTTTCTAGGAACTAAAGCTATGAAGTCTACAATAAAAGGCATAAGGTACAATGTCAATTTTTCCTGCCATGCCAAATTTATTTTCAAACGCGCATGTAGAGTTTTATTTGAAACGAAATCCACCTGTGAAAAGTGGTCTAATTATTTAGTTAACATTATTTTATGAAGATTGGTTTTGTACGTATATAGAACCTTGGTGAGTTTATTTTGTGTCGATTTCACAAGCCCACGTAGGTTTCCGCCTACGCTAGAGTTATAAAAATGAAAATTTATTTTCAATAGATACGAGTATCCACATGTAACGTAGTGGTGCTAAGTACAGTTGAAAATAATTTGCGCTATATTAAGTGATGGCAATCTTGTTACCATCTCTTTATTAGCTAGATTATTAGACTACCACCATATCTAGAATGACACAGACATTGGAGTCAAATATTAACGACTAGTTAAAAGAAATTTTGGTTCGTTGTTGTTCTGTTGTGTTAATATAGTATCTCTCTTTGTAGGTGGGACTAATAAAAGTTTGCTCAGTTATCCCTAATAGATAAAGTTGAGATTTCGCGCGTATAGACTTAACATTTAATAGATAAGGATAATTAAGGATCATTTAATAGTTGATTTAAAAAATTACATTTATAAATGAAGTCATGCATTCCCATGTAAACCTCAGCTGGCTTAATTGAGGGTCATTTAATAGTTGATTAAAGAAAATACATTTATAAATGAAGTCATACATTCCCAGGTAAACCTCAGCTGGCTTAATTAAGGATCATTTAATAGTTGATGAAAGAAATTACATTTATAAATGAAGTCACGTATTTCTATGTAAACCTCAGCTTGTAACATATCTATTTCGGGGCATCACTCGAGGCTACCTGTAAGTTAGTTACCGTTACTTGGTCCCAACAATTCGACCGATCCCCCGCCCCGGGGTAAAGCCGTTCCCAGAACCGACCTTTGTTCCAAGTGAATATTTAATGCGAACCTTTGCGGAAATTATCGAATAAATCCGACGTATCGCGTATTTAATACGTGAAGATAGTTTTATGGTTTCGAGAGTTGATGAGGTCTGGTTAATCCTTGGGGTTTTTAAACCTATCACGAGTGGATTGTCATTCGTGTATGTAATCTGTTAATGATGAGTGTGTTGTTAAGGGTTTATGGTTTTATCTGTTTGTATTTTTATTTGGGTTTAGTAAATTGGAGGACTGGATAGATACTAAACACCGAAAGATATGTTTTGTAGTAGGTAAGGTTGGTAACTGACGAACGTGGGTGAGTGGAGACGCGAAATACAGATGTTTGATGTCCAACTTTCTTACGTCTCTGGTATTTATTGTTTAAAACTAACTTACTTCACTGTTTATCATTTCCATTATTAAAATGTAATTATACAAATCATTCCCGGTTTATTTATAAAATCAAAAGTACATTGTTGTATTTTTGGCCCGTCCCTCTATCTAAAATGCCCCTCGTTGTTTGCAAATCAAATGCAAATTAGAATAGTGTACTAATGTTCACAGCTCTGAGCTAACATTACCGCCGAACCCAGTAGATAAGTCTAAATGTATCCGCGATCCATTTGAATGACGTGTGGCGTTCGCGAGCAAACCGCGTACGTAAACGAATAGCCGGCTAGTGTTATATTATCTGTGATCCGGCTTATAATGCGTATGTCTTTGAATTTAGTAAGCGCGAGCGCGTGCAATGCTCCGTCATGTTAAGGTCTAGTAGACATACACTTTAAGAACAGTTTAAATAAATCGCTATTTTCTAATAACGAAATGAATATTTTTCAAAAAAAGTCAGGGATTTTAATTTATAAGAACTATAAGAACAGGTTTAACCTAAGAACCTAGTTGAGGCGAATTTCGTGTCATTATATTTATTACTAAAGGTTGTGTACCGAATAAACGTTTTAAATTTTGAATATATTACTCTGAAATTTGAAGTGAAGCTGTTCATATACCTGTCTAAGGTTAAATTTCTCTTTTTTTTCTCTTCCTTCCCTCCAAACCTAACCATAAACTTATCTACGCAAGCGAATTCTTGTATTAAGTTGTAGACTGTAGTTGTATGCAAGTTTGTTGCTATCTCTGTATTTCTCATAGAGTCGATCGGACACGCGTGCTTCAATGAGAAACATCGTATAAATTAGCCTTTATTCACTCCACGTGGAGCTAATGTCAAAGGCGACCTATTTTTGTGCGTCATCGCGAAATAGGTGAATCACGAAAGCGCCGAGACGAAATAAGCGGTCCATAAAGCTTAGTTATTAGTTAATACGTCGTAAATCATCGCGAGAGGATAACTGTTATATTATGGTTTATTGGGATTGTTGTCTTTGGTTTTTGTTTTCGTATTACGTTACAAGACGCCTGACTATTCATTGTATGATGGTGAAAATGTTATAGGGTTGAATAGTAATAATGCGCAGTGGCATTTTTGAAGTAGGTATAATGTAATCATGATATATTTAGCTCTTTATCAGTCTTTTCGCTTTTTAAAATATGCATTGTAATATTACAATTACATATATAGATGTCGTCGTCGCTTATAACCAAAATATTAGTTTTAGTTACTTTATTTTTATAATATAATGTTCTAAATAATGAACATGAATAATTTGCATATTTTTTTTTGTTACAATGTTTCTGGTGCAACTGTTTCTCTTAATTTATTGAAATAAATCAAATTCCAAACACAAAATCAAAATTTATTTCTCTCACAAAGATTTTTATAACTAACAATTTATACATCTTCAGATGATATCTGTTAAGCTTCCTTTGTGAGAGCTGGCTTTGTGAACACAGTTACAAACAAGCAAAACTAAATCAATGAATAGTATGGCTAAACAATTTCGTAAAGCAGCGAATTCGCGTATCGCTCGATCGCCGCGGGTCCCGGACCCCGGTCTCGGTATGTATGTCGAAAGCGTTTCGTCGGTGAGTCACGGGCGACTCCCACGCTTCGCTCTGAGGGCGATCGGCCCCTAATTGAGTGTCCGTATTGTGACCAGCGTGGGTACTTGGGGTCCGTTTTTGCATGATCGATTAGTGGATGTTGTAGCGGTGTAGTCGTTATTTGAGATAGTTGTACTACATTTAATAGTTAAGGTACCTATTAATGAGAGTAAAATATATGTTTACTAGCAACCCGCCCCGGCTTCGCTCGTGATATATTATCCATGTTACAAACATGCAGGCTTTGCTGCAGCATTGCTCTCATTATGAAAGGAAGATCAAGATAAGAGATACGAGGGTCCTTATAGTCGACATTGATCACTTTCCATCAGATGCCTGGCCTGTTCATTTGCAGTTTTATATTCAGGCTATAATTGAAAATATATCTTTCGCTATGGCAATTGACGGAAACGGAAGATACGGTCTTTGTAAATTAGTGTGGGGAAATCTTCAATTAAATTGTTACGATCGTTAATTTAGTAGAAGAGGTTTAAAAAAATCTTTAAAAAGCGAGGTCAAAGGTCCTATACAAAATTGTCATAGTGCTCCAGTAGTAAAATAATTGTGGTTCATCCAGTTGTTATTCAAATTGAGGAACTTTCTCTGTACAGTTTATACGTGGTTTGCGGTTAACTAATCCGCACAGTTAGTATCTAAATGTTGGAGATCCACCACATAAAGACAGGCGGATGCGTGACGTATGCTCGCCTGACCTATCACGAAAACATGTGTTGCCAACTTTTAGTATCAAAATGGACGTGACGCGACGAAGCGCACTTTTTTAAAACTATCCATTGAATATTGAACTTATTTTGGACTTCAACAAGGTTCAATTTTGCATTCACGTTGCGTGCAATGCAATGCATCTTGAGGCGATTCACAAACCGCGATTTTTGTGGGAACAACTTTAGGGCATTTGGTCGAAACCCATTTTCTGTAAGCATTATGACTATGGAAAGCAAAAAAGCTATAATTCACGTGTGAACGTTAGCTTGAAAGATCGCTTGACTTATTTCTATACTTATAACGTGGATATCCTTACATGAATAGTAATTAAAAGCTGACTTAACCTTTATCGCAAAGCTACAGAATGCTTAATGATAAACATAGTTAGAATGCTAGGCTGTTTTGAGGCACTCCTTTGAAATATATGTGACTGCGTTCCCATTAAACTACCATTGTACAATATTAAACGACACTAAAGGTACAACAGCATAAGATATCTATAAATAATTTCAACACGAATTTATCATGCTTTTATATTCAATCAGTTCTTTACTATTTCAGCCGCGCATGACGAAAATGAAAAACCGATATTCTGTGTCGAAAAATATTGCAAATTGCTGAAAATCCTTTCACGAGTATATTATTATTATATTGGAATTTTTATAAGGAATGCACTAGTTTTCAAATATTTAGGTGTTCTTGGTACCAATGATATATTATGACAGTCTGAATGTGTGTGTCGTTTGTTTGAGTCGCGAGTGTCGCCAGCGATGTAAAGCTATCCGTGGCTGGCCCTCACAAAGGCTGTCCGAGGCACAGCTGCGTGTTTCTGGGTTCAGATTGCGAGTGCCATAATTCATAAGCGACTAGCTTTCGTGGCTTTGTTTGCTTAGATGAGGATTAAAACCGTCGTATGCGTTAATCTAGACCAGGGTTGGTGGGCCGGTCGACCGCGATCTATCAACTATCGGTTCAGTCGTTCGTGGTAAGGCAAATATATACATGCACGCATCATTTTGTATAATGATTCAGTCGTCAATTTGTCACGTTATTATCATATCTTCTAGACTTCACGTAGGCAAAGCTCTTTAAATTTTGGCGTTGTTACTGGAAGATCATACTCGCTGTCGTGGGTGAAAGATCGATTTTGGGTCTAAACAAGGTGCACACCACTGATCTAGGCTATGAGCTGTAGGTAATTCTTATTAGTGAACAAAGTAAGGTAGGGCTGGACATCGCTTGTTGTGTCTGGTTCCTGTAATACTTCACCGATCGCCTCCCGCTGTGTGCAAAATCACACTGACGAACACCCTGCTAAATTATTCACAATCGTTGTGGAGAAAACATTTGCTTGTAAAAAAAATAGTAAAGGTTTTTGTAAATTTATATTTTAATAAAAAGATTTTAGTTTAAATAAAACAAAACTTGGCTTGAAAGTATTTTTTTAACTGCTTTTTCTACCTTAGTTATAGTAACGCGTGTTGCGACTATAATATATGCCACGCTGTCGCCTCTACCTTAGTTACTCTGTACGCATCGACGCGTGGTGCGCGCGCGCAGCTCGCGGGCGGTGACTCACGCGACACGGGACGTTTGACCGGCCACGAATTGACAGTCTCTTTATATCTTAGCTACATTTATATACACTCGTGTATGTTGGTATGGAATGCATTCTGAATGATTCTATATCTATCGATCTCTCTATTTTTAAGCAATAGCCATTTGACCGCCAAATAAACTAGCACCTAGAAAGTAAATTACAAGATAAGTGGGGAACAGCTATAAGTTACATATGGTAAAAAATATTGTAAGAAGTGCCTTTAAACGTCACAGAGTTTATACTTATATGTATGAACGAAAAAATGTTAAAGATCTGTAGAGACTAGCGACCGCACAGAGAGATTTCACAAAAAGATGTCAGAGTTATAAAAAGTGTCCCATAATCTCTTTTATATAAACTTCTAAGTTATATAGCCATACTTTAACAAGTCCATGGTATGTCGTTGTGGGTGTCACATATAAAGATGATGATGAGATGTATGGAGAAAAAAAATTGTAGTTTTTACTATTCTATTCACAATTTCTTAATATTTTCTCACTGATTAAATCTTTCCCGGACCTCTACGATAATTTCAAGATTAAAATTAGTCAAATCAGTTCAGACGTCATATGAATTAAATTAAATTTTCATGTAAAAAAGGCAGTATCTGTGTCTCAAAACTGCACCTTGATACACTACCGTCGTCATGCATAAATAAGTCGTGTTAAGTACGAAACGTGTAAAACAAATTACAGGTAACAAAATTAAAAAGTATAATTTTAATCCCGATGATTCATGAAAATGTTTACTCGCTCACCTTTAAGCGGTCCCAACAAGGCTAATCTCTGAGATGTATCTCCACAATAAATATCACTTCTCAGCAACCGTTTAAAATATGTCATCCTTTTGTAACAACATCTCACTTAACTGTTGAATAACCACTGCCATTCAAATAGGAAGCTTAATAGAACAACACAAAGTCCATTTCAGTTCACTGGCTTCCCAGTGATGATATTAACAACAGGGTAAAGAAAGACCATTGTAAAATGACCCCGCAGGCCCCCGCAATTCGTCTGAACGGCGGAGTCGAGTCGAATTGTGCGGAGTTCAAGTGTGGTTGGTCGATTTATTGAGTCGTGCCGGAAAGTTTTGCAGATATTGAAACGAATGGCGCCACCTGTTGAGTCCAGTTCGCAAGTTTGTTAATGGCCGTACCTATTTGCTGAATGGTACGGCATCAGTTACTGTTGGCAGTGAATTAAAATGCGTTATAAATTGTAACGTTCCGGTGTCGAGTTGATGCGGCTTGCGCTGTTTTCGGAGGCAATTATAGGGTAATTGGTAAGAGCACGTGGTTGTTTGGGTAATGGTAAAAGTGTTCTGTATAAGAGATGTGTATGACGTGAGTGACGTGTGCGTTTTCCTACTTTTTTGTGCACTCATTGGTTTTAATATCATTGTAACGTTAAGTCCAGTCTAGGCAAAGGAACGAAAAGCTTACCTCGACTTTCAGTTTCGTTTTGGGCGTCCAAGCTCAGAGGTTAACGAAATGGAAATAATATAAGCGACACGTCAGTCGTCACAGACTTTAGAAGTAGGGATATTTTTTAAGGAAAAGCAAGCAAAGAGGCATGCATGATGCACTACACTTTATTAACCACTATCGTCCATAAACATTTCTAACTCCAAAGTGTCGTAAGTTTTAAGCCGATCTTAGTGGAACGCAGTATCGTGTGGTCTCTTGGAGTACTAATTAAAATTGATTTCGCTGTCATAGGGCAGTATATACGTAATAAATAACGTATATCGGCATACTAAGCTGTTCCTGCAAACGTATAAAAAAGCGTAATAAAATATTCCAAGGTCCGCGCGGGCCGCAGTGCGGATCGCTGAGTTTTATTCACTGGCCATCGACGACATATTAGCTATGGGTGAAATGTTTATGCCCTTAAAAAGTCTATTTTTTAATTCTTTTCAGCCAGTATATTAATGACAGATTTATTCTAAAACTCACTCTAAAGAATCATCGAATGCACTCATGAGTAGTAACGTGAAAGTTCTTGAATCAATAATTAACAAAACAAACAAAGGAATTTTTCCATGTTATGTTTATTTACTTAGTACGTATGTTAATATACGATACAAAAAAAATAAGGTTTAAATAGTCATCACCTCTAGTAGGGCTATTGCGTATCTTCGTTGACAACTGAAAGTGTAAATCACTTTGCAAAGTGATCAATAATTGTCAAGTTTTAGTATTGGCTATGGAAAGTGTTCAAAAAATGACGTCATGAGAACCGAATCAATATGATGGACACTTTGCAAAGTGATCTAAGCTTTCAGTTGTCAATTGTCAAAAAATGATGGAAAAAGTTAGCATGGAAAGTTTAATTAAAATTATTAAATGATGGTAAGAAAGGTTTGGTTGATTTTTTAAAGTTATAGAGTTACATTTCGGTAAATTTGCAAACATGGGCAGGGAAACAAAAATAATTTTAAGAAGTGCTCGCAATGCTACCTTCAAATATTGTTAAACATTTATATGTCACACTATAAACTGCTCAGTTATTTGGTAGAAGGTTCACATACAGATTGTGCAGCAAAAAAGCTGATAAAAAGCTTCAATGTAGGAGAATTAAAAGCGATGAGGTCAAACCATGCACGCTCAGAAATATCTGCCTACGTTGTTTGTAGTAAAGATAAAACGCGATATCAGAGTCTTGTTGGAGAGTTCATTTTAACTATCGAACGTTCTAGACGGTCCGGTCAGGGCGAAATGAGACCGGCGGACGTGCGTTCCTTTGTGCGCCATTTAATTTGGTGTCGTAACGGAGCAAGGCAAGCAAAGGGGAGCTTATTACGCTTGGCCTTAGAGTAGGAACGGGTAGAGAGCGCGGCTCGTACACGGGTATGAGAAGCCCCGTAAACTTAGGTTCACTGATCTTCATATAAGTATTGTGAAAGTACACTGTAGTGATAATTAAGGAGGCAAAATTATATTTGGACTCAAAGCAGAACACTATGGCTTGTTCCGCTTTGAGTATATGTCTATGCATTTATGTGAGGTAAATAAGACAACTAGAAATACTTCTTTAAAACCGGGCTTTGGTGGAATAGAAGGTTCAACTCAGGATTGTGGTACGCTTAAGTTTGTTCGCCGTTGAAAGGGATTTTGAACCTAGCTTGAATTATCGCATGGGAGTTAGTAATGCCTGCCTCTGACGAAAGCTCAAGTTACAGGGGATCTATTTTACTTTCAAGGAAGGTCTAAATCTGAAAAAGACTCTTCAAAACATTTAAAAACCTATAATCCCGTTATTTTGGCTTAGAACTAAGTGTATGTGACATGGACGTCTGAAAAGATTATTGGTGTGAAGCGTGCATTGCGCGCTCTGTACCTATTTGTGGTCTGAGAGCTTACGAGCGAAGCGGGCGCGTTTTTTGCGAACGCGGGCGGGGTGGCCGCCCCCGCGGCGTCACGCGGGGGGCGCTCGCCACTCGCTAGGATCAGCGTGTGTTAAGGGCTGTCACTAACACAGTTTATATTAAAATTGATCGAACTAGTTTACTTGTTTAATTATTCATATCTACTACATTTAGTCATTTACTGATTTGATTTTTACATTCCAAGTAGTGTGAGGAATTGACGTATACCTTATTGTAACGTTTAAAAGTCGTAACGTAGAATAGTTTATGATGATTTAACACATCGTTTAATTTCACTAAAATAAAATAAAATAAAATAAAATAAAATAAAATCCAACATGTATTAATTGGAGGAGGAACTAATCATTTCAATAGTAGGTTATTAGAAACTGCTTAGTAAATTTACATTTATGTCCGTTTTCATTATTATTACTCTGAAATAGTTAATACAAATTGTATTCAAAATCACCTCTGTAAAACTGACCCTCCGTACCTCTGTAAGCATTGGTCCTATACAGGAGTATGTTCCAAGTTGCAACCTAAAAAATGTGCAAATAAATAACTTTTCCCAAGTGGCAGCCCTCCACCAAAGCGTCGTAGTCTTCATTGTAATACCGCCGGAGGCCGCGTCGCGTTGCCATAACAACCACCCCCTACCTGCCCTCATTAATATGTACCGGACCGAACTGGACACTGTCTTGGATACCGGAGCCGGAGTGCTCTCGAATCGACACCTGAAAATTTTATTAACGCTAAGGTGGTACTCGTGGATTACATTTTCGGTTCTTGTTTAGGGCTGATAGTGTGATTATGGGGCGTTATATAAAAGCCATATATGCAAAATCGGATATTATGCTTATTTTGCGACGAAACTCTGGCCTTGTTCAAGGCAATCTTATTATTCTATCTTAATTTATTTTAACAGCGAAATTTTAAAACTGTTTTAAATTAATTATGATTTCAGAACTCCTATTTAATGAAATTGTTTATGTTATTTAATTTAGCTCTAATTTTAATTTTACAAATATCTTGCATTCAGTGCTTAAATTAGTTAAATTATTTGTATCACATTTTTGTTTGTTTCAATGTATCAACTGTTAATGAGCCAATAAAATAAATAATAAAAAAAAACTTAGTGCTGTCTCTAATTTCATTAAGTTTTTTTAAGGGCATATTAAAGGAGTATGTACCTTGTTACATTTTCTCTACATTAATTGCTAGGATTTGGATGTCTTAATGAGTTTTATGAGTTGCTCATAGCGATTTGTAATCGTTGCTCAGTGCATTATTAATATCGGAAAGTCATAGGCAGTTTTTGGCGTGGTTGTCTTAACGCGTCGTCTTCGTGTTGTCCTTGCTTGGGAAGACATGTGAAATTAAAGATATGGAGCTGCTGTCCTTAAGCTGCATCAAAGGTTTAAAAGACTTTGAGATAAGGTTTTTTCTTACGGAGAAGGAATTCAGTTGACACGTTAATATCGAAGTAAACAATCTTTTGTTCTTTAATTATACTGAAACAGTTTCATTTAGAAATTTGCTCATTTGTGAATTGTGTATCTTTATTGTACGCAGAGTGTATTAAAATTATCTTCACTAATATAAAGAGGAAAATCAGAAAAACAAACTTCTTTGTTTGTTTATTCTACAAACAAGTTTGTTCATTTGAATTGAATAGGCTCCAAAACTACAGCTATATCGATGTGGAAAATAATTTTACTTGGTAATAATTATTGAAAATTTACATTATCTTTTATGAACATAGACTGTATAACATTATTCTACGGTAGTGTATCCGCGCGATACATCTAGTAAATAATAAAATAAAATATTTCAGATAGTCAAAGGAATATTTTGGATATTTCTATTTTACATTTCAACATAGATAAACATCCAAAACAAATCGGCAAGTACATTGCGCAAAGCGTTAATATTCCACCAAGATGGCCAGTACCTAATGTTTCGCCGAACACGGTACATAGATGACCATAGAATGTAGGTCGTGGCGATCGAAGCGCTTTCCCAGAATTACCTAGGTCCGGGCTAGCACTAACTAACTATAGGTATAGGTTGGGTACATAGCTGCGTCAGGAGCGTAGTCGAAGAGAGGTAGGGCAATCGTGTTGGAAACAGGGGGTTGTAATCCACCTCAGCAGTAATTATAGACTATATAGAGATAGCATCTAGGCTTGATTTTAGTGTATGTTATTTGGGTTGTATTGATGAGAAGATTTTATAGGCAAAGCTGCAGAATTTTGTAGATTTAAGGCAGGAAATATGTAAGGAAACTCGTGGAGTTTTAACGTTAGATATTGAAGTTTTGACGCAGAGCATGACGGTTTAGGGCAGAATATTGGTATTTTACCTTTAAACCATGCCTAATATGTAATCTTCCTAAAAATTAAAACTGTATGAACTTCTTAAAGTTAAGGCAAGGCCCCTTAATGGCCTCTCCGGTCCTGTGCTACGTGACTTGCTCGTGTCAGCTCGACGGACGTTCCTTACTTACATCTCAGGCCTTTGAATGCATCAAACACAAATATTTCTATACATTTCGTGTTTCAAGTCTCCTGATTTGATGAATATTTGTTAATCATTGTTGGTCGTTATCAAAATTAATAGTGATATTTTTGGATAATTTACCTATTGACATGTAATTTTAAGAATTTCACTAATTGATGATTAATTTTCGAAACCGGTTGCAATTAAATAAAGTTTAATAATTAAAACTGGAAATAGTGTAAAAAGTCCTTAAGTCAATACTTAAAATGTATTTCCATCTAAAAGTCACGATACAACCTGTCAAGTATATGTTGTATTTAATTATATGGCATGTGATTATGTAGAGTAAATAGATAAAATTAAGTACTTAATTAAAATAACGTACCTCGACATTATTCATAATGTTATTAATTAGTCTTATTAATGACTAATTCTCATTTGAAATTTGAAAATCAGCGTGAGATTTTAATGGATTAGTGAGACCGTAGAAACATAAATAATTGAACATATTCGTGTGACATTGTCTCGGTCAGTACAATATTTAGGTACAGAGCGGTCGGCGCCGGCTACTTGCGAGGGAATTAGCTATTTGCGTCTATAAATTAACGTGCTTGTGAATTCTTAAATTGTCATTAAAACAGATTTCAGAAAATTTGTTGCATAAATAAGGATTTTATTGGAAATGTGAAGAAAACTATAATGTAGAATCATCTTCCTCACACTACAAAGTAGAAAAAATAAAATGCAAAATCTTGTTAAATTCTAAATAGGTAAAGGTAACCACTTTGAATAGATTTAAAAAATAACACAAAAACCATTTTCTACTTTTAGTGTGAAGGCGGTTTTATTTTTTGGCGAAAAGTTATTATTTTTTCATTTTAGTGACTTAAAACCCACATCAGGTGCTCCCGATCTTTATATTTGTATGTCAATTGTCAATAGAAAGTGCTCCTAATGTTTATTATCTTTTCCTGAACCGGTATATTAACATCTCTCATAAATAAGACGGGATGCTATATGACTTCACATCATGACTTCAGGACTAGTAAAAAATAAGATTAACATTAGACATCCAAAATTTATTTATACAAGTAAAGAGTGTTTGTTTGGTTCAATACCCTATTCTCAGGCACTATTGGTCGAATTTTCAAAGTATTTTTTTGTGTTAGATGGACCTTTAATTAAGTAAAGATATAGACTATAATGTAAAATTATGCTACAAAGTGAACGGAACAGCTGGTATACAAATTAAGTAAATATGTATATTATTATTTTGATAGTGTCTCGGTTACCATGTTTTGATAAGTTACTTATGAGAGTAGTCGTATGTTTAGAAATTAAATGGCTCTCGAATTTTTATTATTTCATTGAACCGCCCCAATTTTTTTTCCAACTGCCCCCTGTACATTGCTTGTTGATATTTTTTTGTTATTTTGTACTTGACAATTGTGTACAATAAAGTATGTTTCATTTATTCATTCAACCAGAGTTACATGAATTCGTTAAATAAAAATGTGTTTCTTGACTTAGGATATCGTTATTATGAGCAACTCTTTGAATTGTTGTTTGACAGTGCATCAAATATGCCATAGTTAATTGCAAAAAGTATGAATTCAAAATTTAAATTTTACCCACAGACTAATGAAATATAAGAGCGCACAAATATATTATTAACATAAATATATTATTGTAATATCGTCTCGGTCAGTACTCAGTAGTCAGTACAATATGTAAGTAGGGAGCGGGCGGGTCCGCAGGCCGCTACTTGTGAGGGAATTAGCAATTTGCGCGAACTAATGGCCGCCGCCGCGGCAGCCGTGCCGCGGGTAAACAGACGACAGAGCTTCTCAAACTATATATTTAATTATTTAGTATTGATATTTATCATTTAAACTTCACTTATTTTTTAACTTTTAATTGACGTTACAACTTACAAGTGATGATCAGACATAATTAAGAGTAAGAATTAAGTTGGATAACTTAACCATCGTAACGATTTAAATACACATCATATTAGACATTTACGGTCTCTCTGTCCATATTATTTAGAAAGATTCTTAAAAGAGGGCGCATGCCAGGAAATCGGTTATCAAAACGGCGTAAATACAAGTTTTGGACTTGATCAATTAAAAGATTAATTAATGATTTCTTTACTATATTTAGTTTAAAAAAGATATACTAATCATCATCATCCATAGCCTTCGATAGCATTGTCTACATCCTAATATATGCCAGTTTTTTATTTCGTTATGTGTGTGTGTGCAATAAAGAGTATTTGTTATGTATTGTATTGTATAATAAATTGCTGGACGTACTCTCTATGACTCATTTTTATGACATTAACACCTGTAAGCAACTTCTTTATGATTAATTTGTACTTTTAAAAAAATATTTAAAAGTTTGAGAACAGCTGGCTCAGTGAGAAGAGTGTGGTTCGGTGGGTTTATGGCGATGGATTGACAACTTTGTGTATCCCTTGGCCTGTTTATTTATTTTTAGACATACTTAAATAAAACAGTAGGTATGTATGTACTTTGTTTTTTGTTTAATATGCAAGGTGACGTAATATTGCGAAACTACGTTATAACATTTAATTAAAAGATTATAAGAAATACTAATTTATTGAGTCAATATTATTTTATTTTAGTATAAAATGTAGATATAAAAGTTGAAACGTAAAGTTGCGTTTATATCATGAAACAATTATATTCAATAAAATATAATAATATGTTTTAAATCAACATTAAATATAATATGAAAAGTGATACGAAAGAAAGAAAGAAAAAGTTGGATTTGAAACAATTGTGTACTTATATGGTGATTTAAAAATTAAGAAAATGAAAAACACATAATATGCACACAACTGCCACAAAAAAGGTCCAACCTCAGCATCAGCGCTGGTCTTCCGTGTGGGCCTCTTAGTGACGTCTGATCATGTACTCCATGTTTCTATTATCGCAAGAAAGAAATAATCAAAATGCGATTAATAATAACATAAAAGACATTCAGACGGTACGAGCGTTGATGTCTTTTTCAAAACATTTATGATGTCCTATTGTTATTTTTTCTATAAAATATTGTTTATTTTATTGACTGCAATTTTATTTATATAAAAACATTTTATTGAGTGTTAATGGGGTGAGGGTGGATGACTTGTTTATAATATAGTTTGAATAGTTGAAATTTTATCATTTATATTATTTATTCAAAGACATTTATTAACTAGGTATTTGTAAAATTTTGTGATGCCTGATGAACATTGTGATTTTCCACTGTCTTGGTGTTAATTTATCTATAGTATGTATGTATTTCCAAAAAAAAAAGTTAAGTTTAAGTATGTTTATCAGCTACCTAGCGTCCATAGTACTACTGGATGGATTTGGATGAAACTTGGTATACATGTAGGTAAGTATTCAGAATAACACATAGGTCTCTTTTTATTCCCACGGGATCAGAAGTTATGCGGGAGAAGCCGCAGGCGTAGACATATTGCAGAAAATTTGTCATTTACTAAAAATAGAGCAAACCCATGTCTATATACTTGTTTCCTATTTAACATCATGTGATGAATTATTTTATTTTTAAATGTCTATAAAATTATCTTTTACGTTTACTACATTTACAATTAATTACCTCACTCACATCGATATTATGCAAAGCTATTTTACACAATTTATGTTTAAAAATAAATCGACGATTTGTCAAATGTAAATCATTAAAACGCCATAAAGTACTAGAATAATTTGATCTCGCGTAAGAAGCCAATTATGGCGACCGGCAATAAATTACGAAAGTTGACCACACATGGCCGCGGCACATCTGCGCTGCGTGCCGCATCTGCCGCGGTATGCGCGCGCGCAGGCTCCCAACGTACCCCGTACACTTGATCACAAAATGGGTAGGTATAGATAAATTCATCCACGAACTCGCGCCCCACTATTCTTCTCAATCGTTGACAGTGTACAAACTTCTGCTTGTGTGAAGTTTTATACGTACGCACTCTCATTAGCACTTTGAGCACACGCACACTAAAATAAATAGGCTAATCAGGACAAAGTTTGCAATCATATTGCAAATTTCAAAATTCAAATATTGGTGGAGTGTGTCCTCGTGGATAGCATTATATAGAAGACAATCTTTACACAATAGGCGTTCGATCAATATAAATTATAGACATATCTGACGGACACGATATCTCAGACCAGTTGGAATCAGTGGTACAGAGATTGCCAAGCATAGGTATAAAAAGTGAAGAATAAACAACCTATTATTGCAATTGATATACTCCTGTACCAATAGATAAGAGAGAGATATTTTAACATTAATAAATTTCGATGTCAATATGATTAGGGTATCGATTATGAATGATGGAAATATGATGAAAGTTGCTCACAAATGACTGCGGCCCATCTGCGCAGGGTGCCGCGTTATGCGTGCGCGCATGCTCACAAAGCATATACTTGATATCTACTCTACGAGGCCATTCTTGTCAAAACATTAAAGAAATATTAAATAATGCGTTGTTTTTGATTCCCCTGACAACAGTGCCAAGATTTTCTTCCACTCGAGAAGTAAATGAATCTCAAGATGGAACTGAACGTAAAGAAACAAAAAGTACTTTTTCAAAATGATAATAAATATAAGAGTTGTGTCAAAACAAACAACGACCACCTTCTGCAAAGTCGGTTAAAGATGTACAGTAGAATGTAAAAGGACCGTTACGTAATTCGGCGCCGGCGGCGGTTGGCGTCCGACCGCCGGCCGTTTTGTGTTTTTTGCGATCGGAGCGATCGTGTTGAATGCTGATCGGCTATATTTACATCGGATCAGTGTTCCTCGTGTTTTATGAATTCGTTCACGCTACTTTTAAAAAGTGGTGCTTTTAATTAGGCAGATCAATGTTCAAATCAATCATACTTACGTTGTCGTTATTTACATAATAATTAGGCAATAATAAATTTCTTCCGTGTTTTTAAAAGTTACATTTCAAATGTAATGTTAGGTGTGAGTTTCCTTAAAATTAATTGAACTATAATTTAAATAAAAAATTTAATTATAAGTGACCTTATAATAATTATTATATCAACTCTTTAGTCTATGTACATGCCTCCTAGGAGATATTACAAAATATTTTAATAGAACCTCAATACCGTCAGAAGATGAATTTAAAAAGGATTCTAAGGAAATGGTGCCAATTCATAAACTTTGTAGCTACATATAAACATATAACATATTAAGATATTGCATATCACATAATATCATACTACTTGCTGCTACCCACAGCTTCGCTCGCATTGAATTCGGGGACTATAAATCAAGAGAAAGTATTTTAGCAAATTCAACTACCTGTATTTGAAATTTTATCAAAGTCCGTTTAGAAAACGCGGCGTGATTTAAATACAAACATTCAACTTCCACATTTATAATATTAGAGGGATAAATTATCGACCTTATGTTATAGTTTTACTGTTATCAGGTATTCTATAGAATAAACAATAATTCGCGGCTTGAATAAAATATATTATGACAATTTATCTAGAAGATCCGAAAGCAAGGTTGCTGTGTAGTCGTCACAATCAGATGCATTTGTATTTGATATCGCACTTTGTCAGACTCGCTATTTAACTGAAGAAACGTCAATTATTTAAAATTATTTTAATTAAGCATTAAAAAAAGTAATTATTTCTATTAATATTGAGTTTCGTAATCCTTTTCTTTTGTATATATGGACACAGAAGGCTGATGATTAATCTAGATGATTAATCTACTTGCCCCTGAAATAAATTTTATTTGTGAAGCGGATTTAAATAACATTCACCCTAATAGGGGACACGGGATACTTTATTTTATAACAATTAATGAGGTAAGTCCTTATTATTTAGTTTTTAAGTATACCCCAAATAAAAAAGTTTTTGAATATCGTATTAACTAGTGGGAGGTGATAACATAGTCGAGGATGGAACACACTCAAATTAATCTCATTAAATGTAAAATCAATAGAAGTAAAGTAGGTACACAAAGATTTCAATAATCCAAACAACGAAAACATAAGTTTAACTGCACTTATTAAGATTTCTTATCGCACCTAGAGCAATGGTTGTTTGTGTTCTATGTTCGTAGAAAAGTAGAACCAAAGTGGTACAAATTGTACGT
>LQNK01000371.1:443-13967 GCA_001586405.1 Phoebis sennae | reverse complement strand
AAGGTAAAGTTGTTTAATTGGATGATCTATTTCTTGAGTTGAGGTTGAAGCACCTTGATCCCCTCCTGGATTTTCTTTGTTGAATATTTTCACCCTCTTTTACGCGGAGTTTAAGATATTTCATAGGGCACTCGTTAAGTTAGGTTGTCATACTTTGATATAGTTACTTCTTTTTATGTTTTCATAGACAGTACATAATGTATATGGTTTATGATATATGCTTGATTTTTCATGGTTTTTATAAGCTCTTTACAAAACTTATGATATAATTAATGTACCCTGTTCAAGTGTAATAAATTTTAAAATAAATGATTCTTCTTAAGATCTTTTTCAGATCTAAATGAAATTCTTTCCATTCTTATTTGTGTGAAATCCTTTATAGGGTAAATATATAAGAATGCGAATGACTTCCTATTGATTGCCAAGATATAAAAAATTAATAATAAAAATTAGAATATCCCACAGATTTATAAAAGCGTATTCTTCCTAGTGCTGTCGACCAGCGATCCAACCGTAAACGTCTCACCCACACGCCGTGAGCGCCCGCTTG
Source organism: Phoebis sennae (assembly GCA_001586405.1). NCBI lineage: Eukaryota > Metazoa > Arthropoda > Insecta > Lepidoptera > Pieridae > Phoebis > Phoebis sennae. Next base: position 13,417 of record LQNK01000371.1, on the reverse strand, counting down.
CCATTCGCCTCGCTACACATCTACTATTATATCTACAGCAGCGGCCAGCCCAACACGACCCCTCCGCCTGCATCCACCGCCTCCAACTACCCGCGCGGCTTAAAGCCGACCGAGGAAACTGGGGCTCAACGCACACTGGACGGCGACCGATACCGCACTACAACGCCGTTCAGTATAATTAGAACTCTGACCGCGGGCTCATTTGTACCCGCTCGCGTCTGCATCACCCGACACTTCGGGGGGCAGAGAAGGCCTTGCTACGCTGGCCCATTCGGCCATACATTGCGCGCGTGTGAGTGCTAGTGGCAGTGGACCTCGGTTCGCTTAAGCGTAAATTCTGTTGCGTAAGTTAGAAAAGACGTCTGGTACTCGAGATAGGTTGGCCCGATATATTGGACGGCCCCGGGCTAAAAGATTGTTATGTTACAGTTACTTGGCGGTATGGCAAAAGGATACATCTTCGCGTAATGATGTCTTGGAGTGCTTTCGAATAACGATACTTTTTCTGTTCTACAATGCTTGAGTTGAATAATCGTGTTATCGCTTCTTTTGACAAGAAGTAAGCTTAAAACTTTACGAATTTAATAGTCTATAAGGCTTTTGCTACCTGAGTTACACTTGCTTAACAAATGAATGCTAAAATAAATTTACACCCAAAACTAAAATAGAATAATTAGAAATTTCTCTAATTATGTCAGCATAATACAAAAATTCCCTCCATTCTCGTCTGAACCCTGACAGCTGTCTACAATCCAAACTTAAAACACACCTAGACATATCGTAACCCTAGGTTCACTAGCCTTTAATTACATTAATCATTAATCACATAACATCCAAAAACGAAGCGATTACATCATCGACGATAAATTAGCGGCTTACATAAGTCTCGCCCGCGGTTTCGACAGAGTTGCAGCTATCTAGATTATACGCCTGGATGCCTGACCGGTGACAAGCTAGACCGCTGCGAACTGGTCGCGATTTAGATAGTCTAATCCGGTGAACTTTGTCAATTATGTGTTTTATGTGATGGCTAAACTCATAAGTATGCTGTTTAGGAAGAAATGATTATAGAACTATTGTGGTTGGCGTTTCGAAGGATATTGAATTGATGGTCTTAAGAGTAGAAATGCCATGCGGATAACCTGGACTTGAGTTTTTTTGATCAAATTATATCTCATTTATATATTGTTGGCAAAAATTATAATATATAATGATTAAAAACTAAAAATATTCATACATACAAAGGTGAACTTAAAGGTAAGATCGATTTTCAACAGTGTTCTTTACGGTTAGTGGCATCATAGTTAGAGCTAAAGATCTCGAGATTTATAAATTGACCATAACTTTTTACAAAAAGGTAATGCATTAAAAACCAACCGTTTACCCAATATATATTGGAAGAAACTAACTCTAATATATTTTCTTTCAGCCCCATAATGTTCAGCTCGAAAACTGAGGTCCGATTTTATTTTCGCAAACGGCTCCTGACGTGACGAGTTTAGTAAAACTTATTCTCGGATAGTGATAGTACATAAAAAGCCCCGTTAGCGCTGAGCTGTCTGCGGACCCGCGCTCTGCAGATAAGGTGCCAAGTACTAAAATACTCCGTACGTGGCCCCTACTCTGGTGCACGATCCTAGATTGGATGGGGAAGACATTTCGCATTATAAGAATCGCAATCACCCTTGAGAAGAGACGTAGCAGAACATAATGCTGATGGTTTGTGTTATGACTTATGTTATGTTATTACTTAGTGTTATGACACTATGATGTATTTAAAAAACAATGAAATTATGTTTGAGCTAGTGTTGATTGAGTCTCTAGATCATTATTCCTTCAAATACTGAGTGCCCATAATAGAGTCTCTTACAGACCGTCTTTTTGAGTTGTATTTCTTTTCTGTCGACTGTCTGCTGCTACAATTAGTTAGTGTATGAGGTTAGCTGTCACGGCAGAACTTTGGTTTGAATAAGAAAAGGGTGACCTTGTTTGTAAACAGTTTTGTGAATTTGTAGTAGTAATTTCGCAGTCTCCTCATTACGGATAACATTCTTGCCGGTCATAATGTTGCTGAAGCGCCGAATGTGTAGCTTAGTACACCTGGAAATGTCTTTAATTGTCGATCGCGTTACCGGAGTAAGGGTGCATATTCCACATTACAGGTCGAACTCTTGCCGGTCGTAAAACGGCCAGAGCGCCAAATGTGTAGCTGGACTCTGTGTTACACCTGGTTTATCTTTAATCGTCGATCGAGTTAGCGGAGTAAAGGCGCAGTCTCCTCATTACGGGTCGAATTCTTGCCGGTCATAAAGCGGCCGGAGCGCCGAATGTGAAGCGGGACTCATTTGTACTCGCCGGCTTTGATGGCTCTTTAACTGTGGATCCAGATGTACATTATATATTAGAGCGAGGGAAGGCTTTGACGTCATCGTGTCAAATCTAGGCTTTAGTTTAGTGTTGTGATCATATCAAAGCGTGGAGTTTAATTCGGTATGACCGAAACAATGGTTCATATTTCGGGAATTATGGAAATTAATTATATTTGAAAAATGTTTAAAGGTGATGAATTCTTGTTTAGTTTTGCACGCAAGCGAACAGCATGTTCAACGTCCAAATTAACCACTTATTTGGCCAACTTGCCTTTCAAATTAAATGAACTTAAAATCCTTAAAACATTTCTCATGAGTTCCTCATACCTTTATTTTATTTTTTTGTCGACTTAATAAACTTTGGTAATAAGAGTCAAGAGACGCTAAGAAAGTTATCGAAAGCAAAGAGTTTGTAAAGTTGGTTAGGTCAGGTGTAGAGGGAAGAAAAGAAAACTGCCAACCGCACGTATTCGTCTAAGAGCTGAGACCACTTTTTGGGTAGGTATTTGAGACTGAAAACATTTATGATGCCACTCCTATTATCTCCCAATATGGAATTAAAGAAATGGATCTAAATATCATCTTTAATATTAATTCTATAATATTTTATTTATTTTATTTATAACACTTTATTTGCACAACTTATACACGTATAATACATAACGAATAGCTTAATATTTGTTGATTAGAAAATAAAATTAGTTATTTAGTAGGTCATTTGTAGGAAAGTTGATACCTCCTTGGCAGCAGCGATGATCGCTCGGTTTATGATGAATGGAACACATAGCTACTGCGGAGTGATGCCATTTGCATTTTAAAACCATTTTTAACCACCTTATGGTCTTTATTCTATGTAATAATATTAAATTAAAAGGATCAGTGGTATCAAAGTAATATTTATGATAATTCAATGCGCGTTTGTACTTGACAGATCCGGATTAGACGTGTATGAATTGTTTTAAATTTGTATGAAACAAGTTACCCACTCTATTTTTTATGTTTTATTGGAATGGGTAGTCTTTTTATGGGAAATTAGTCCAAACAATTACGATCGCAAAAAAATAACTTCATGCACGAAATAATATTTTTATTGATTTTTATGTAAAATGAGTTTAATCTAAATGAATCGTTTTAAATTATATTTTAATGTGTTGGCCCTTGATATTCTGTTTGGATATTTTAAGAGCTAGCTTCTGTCCTTTTAGTTTTCGCGTAGGTTGGGATTAAAAGTACCGTATGCGTCCAGTTTATACCGTGTGCTAAATGTCATCTGAACATGATACTGTATTTTCCAGTGATAGAATTCACATGTATGATATTCATTGTGAATAATAAGTAAATTATTTATTCTCTGAGCTCAATTAAGGATTGATTTTAAATATAACGATACTGTGTTTCATTTATTTTAAGGTTATCGAAAATAAAACCTCTACGTTTCTACTATACTATAGGTGTTATAAATGTGAAAGTTAGGATGTTTGTGTGTCAATCACGTCGTAACTACTGGACGGATTTTGATGAAATTTCGCACATAGATAGGCTATTAGCTGGATTAGGTGATACTTTTTATCCGATTTTAAGGAGAGTGAAGTTGCGGGAAGGTGGTTGCTAATTACGTTCAAATAAATGTACAACGCGCTATTTTATGCGACCGATGTATTTAAGACCTATATTCCCACAATTCGGTCCTCAGTCTCGATACCCATTATACTAGCTCGCAGGATCCTTGCATGTCTTCAATCAATTATCCCACATAGCCGGTGGCTGTCAAACGAAAAACACGACTCAGGGGGGCTGGGGAGAGGCGAGCCGCGCTCCTACCTGCCGGGACCCGCCTCGATAGTGACAAGCCACCTTCGATCAGAATCAGTTGTTGTATAATTCAAGTAAGGTTAGGGAATGATTATGAGGGATTAACGGGAGTTAAGGGGCTATGTGTGATGGCTTTGACTGTCAGAGTGGTAGGGCTTTTCAGAGTTGTTGGCAATGCCTTGTTAATGCCAAAAAGAGGTGGGAGAAAGAGTTGTATCATCTCGCGTTCGTCTATAAGCATCCTTAATAGTGACAAGGTCTGTTCTTACAGAAGCAGTTGTTTTATTATTCATATGGTTAAGGGAATAATCATGAAGGAATTAGCGGGGAGCTGAGAAGGGATTGCATGTGTTAACTTAAACTTTCATAATAGTATCGCATTCAGTTAATTACAGTGTCTTTTAAACCAAAAAACACGACTCGGGGGGGCTGGGGAGAGGCGAGCCGCGCTCCTACTTGCCGGGACCCGCCTCGATAGTGACAAGCCACCTTCGATCAGAATCAGTTGTTGTATTATTCAAGTATGGTAAGGGAATGATTATGAGGGGTTAACAGGAGTTAAGGGGTTGTGTGTGAAGGCTTTGACTTTCAGAGTTATTTGTAGTGTCTTGTTAAAGCAAAAGACTTTACTAGAGGGGGCTGGGGAGAGGTGTATAATCCCGTGTTCACCTACCAGCACACTCGATAGTACCAAGGTAGCTTCTTTCAGAACCAGTTGTTTTATTCACATGGTCAAGGGAATAATTATGAAGGTATTAGCGGGCAGCTGAGAAGGGATTGTATGTGTTAACGTTAAACTTTCATAATAGTATCGTATTTCACAGTTCATTACAGTATATACATATAAACCAAAAACATGACTCGGGGAGACTGGGGAGAGCGTGCTGTCGAACCCGATGTGAGGGGTCACCTGTGAAGACTTAAAACCTTCAAAATAGAGTATTCTAGAGTTCTATGCGGTATTTTTCTTTAACTAAAAACACGACTTGGGAGGGTGGAGGGACTGGGTGAAAGCATGTTATCCAAACTGGTAAAGAAAAATATCACTTCGTTATTTTTACGTACGTTCAGAACCCTTCAAACATTTCTTTAAATTTTGTTATGGTCAAAACCACCTATAGGTGTTCTATTGTTTCTAAAAACTTTAGTTTGGTTATAGCACAGTTGCAACGATTAAAGCATCATGTTATGTGCTATGGTTGAATAAGTTTACAGTCAAGAAACAGTTGAAACTTTTGCTCGCAGTATTACTTAAGAGTTTCGTAGACTGGCTTTGTAACTAATGAAATGGATGCGCGTAATCAGTCTTGTATATGCAAAGTATATTATGTCGCCGTTTCCATCGAATCTGAGGATTACACGATGCATTTACATATAACTGCGCTGTGTGTAACGTTCACACGAAACTAAGTACGTAGTGAATCGATCAAACAGCCGCTTCGGCGATATTTACATTTAAAAATCCACAGCGGATAGTTTTAACTGGATGACCAACAAAGGGAACAGTTATTTATCCCCGCTTCAAATTTGAAACACAAAAGTGAGTTGTCGGAACGTCCGCACTTTGTTTCAATAGTGACGCTCGTGGAACGATTAAATCGAACAAAAAAGCGACGCACCGCGGGCCGCGACCCGCTGCGATAACAAACAGTTCTCTGAAAAACCGCTCGCCGGCTCCGAACCGATGACCGCCCCACTATATCAACTTTATCGTTTTTGCGTCCATAACTTGGCACCCTCGCGCTCGCCGAAAGCCAGTAAGTATGTAAATTACGATCGCGAGCCGCCGTCCTCGGATGCCCACTTATCTATTCAAATTCGGTTCGGAGCGGGTTTGCGTCGCCGGCCCGCGCTAATCAAAATCCGATCAGCCATTAAGTCCTCTCACTATCTCTGCTTAGTTTACGAGCGCGGGGCGCGCGGGGGCGCCGTGATCACTTATTTATGTGGCAGGGCTGAAAAACTACCCTCGCTCGAAGAGGCCGCCGCGCCGGGCGCCCATAAACCCGACGCGGCTTTGTAATCAAGCGGGCCGCGGTTTTTATGAGCTCGCCTTTGCAGTCACCGGTCGGGATAAATTTAGCCGCTATCTGATGTAGCTGCATATAAACTTTTATACGCGCTGAAAGGAACGAGTAGCCGAGTCGCCGAGTCGCGTACGGTATTGCATTTTCTCTCGGCCGTAAAACGTGGGTAGGTAGGTGGTTATATTTAACGTTTCCACGGATGAGTGTCTAATGAACAAAGCGGTGGGTAGAAGGCATTGAAGTGTGAGTGTAGGCGGCCCTTCTCGCGTTATCGGTGACGGCCACGAATCGTGGGTATTTTTACCACCGCGTAGGCAATATAAGGGCTTGACCTTGATGATGTAAAGAGCGGATTTGCGGCTTTCATTTTTCCTCAAAAGTAATTCTTGAATGTTACAATTTACACATAATATTGCACATTTACGGGAGTTTTAAATAATGTATGACAATACATAGACAAAACATATAGCAGAGGTTATCCGTCGGTAGAATATTGAAATCTAATTAGGTGCAAATGCATAGATTTGTCCGACATTAGTTGTTAAAACAGGAAAAAATTGGCTGTTTCAGATTGGCTAATTAACAGTTTTGATGAAAGGATGAAGACATTAACTAGTGGCTAGTTATTGTGATAAAATGTACTTTTATATCTGGAAGCCTGCCAGGGTTAACGTCACTTTTCTCTTTAGAACAATCTCTCCGCACCATTCGCAGCAGACATTGCGTATGCTTCTATTTCGTCGAAATATGGTAGCCAAGAGCGCCAGTGGCCAACCCACCTCTGGCTCTCTCGTAAGATTTCTCCTCTTTCCGCTCTCTCTCCGCTCGCGTGCGTACCCACGTAGCAGCGGGCACAACGTATTATCGTATTTCGCCGAGATCGATGGATCCCGCCGACCCACCTGTGCGCTTTCACTTACAGAGTATTACGTCTTGTATGTAAATATAATGGGATTGGTAAATGCGTGTTTGGTAAAAGAAGTTTTTAGTTCACTTAAAAAAAAAGAAATTTTGCTCTTATTTCTTTTTAGAATCTTATTTTTTTAACTAATCCGCTTGTACAAACTACATACTGTATACATACTTGCCAATAGAAAAAAATCCTAAAATAGTAGAAATGAAATAGCAAAACCCGCCGAACCAACACATTTTGCACAAGAACTAATATGTATACTGCCTTACGAACTTCCTATGTATATTAGCACTTTAACTGTAATATTGAAAGGTTTGCACGCGAGCCATGGCAAAATGTAATGGACCAAGTAATTCTACGTAACTCCAACAATGTAACAACTCTTTATGTAAAACAAATTAATCGAAATATCTTTAAACCGAGATCTTTAATCGAGATCTCTTTAAACCTTCTAATTCATCCATGTATTGTATAACCGCGATATATTCTTGAAATTTTGATCCAAGTTCTCGCCTAAGAAATTTCACTACAAAATCTTTTACTGTTTTACTAGCATACCACACGTATAGCATACATATGCATAATATTCCTATACATAGTCTACCGTTCGCGGCACACTCGGCTCAAACTGACAGACATAGATCATAAAGTTGACAGCGCGCCAAAACATGGCGTATGACCATTAACCTCGCGTCATTGTCTCATGATTGCTCTTGACGAAAAGTTTCGCGGTTCAACCGGCTGGGCGCTGATTGAGTCAAGGCTCGCTATTTATAGAGGAGCTTGAGATACGTTGGTCATTATAGTTCTTTGTTTGATTGCGATTTTTGAGACTACGAGTGTATGAGAACTAATCATAGAAGAATGGGCCACCTGATATTAATTTTTTCAATACATGTAACACCAAAAAAGTCAATAGCTTATCCATACTAATATTATATAGAGCGAAAATTTACTTTGTTTGTTTGTTTCATTGTAATTAATAGGTCCAAAAACTATTTTTTAATTCTCTCTCCATTTGAAAGCTACATTCACGTCTCATTATCTACGGGAGCGAAGCCGTGCGGATCAGCTAGTTTATTAGAAAATTATAACTAGATGTACCTGCCGGTTCATTCCGTTTGTAAATCACATAATAACTTTTAGCATTAAAACATCACACTTAAGGTTAGCGTAGCTTTCCTACAGAGGAAATAATTCTAGAAATCAAATCGATAGTTACGGAGATTAAATTGTTTGGATAGATAATAGCAAACAATGTAAATATGTTTTTATCTATATATTTTTTGTTCAGGGTTTTTTTTCACACAATCTATGTGGTAAAACGGTTATGCCCTATCGTAGCCTGATAGAAATTATGATAAAAGAACTACAGATTATACAAAACTGAATTATGCCTTAAATAATGTAATAAATATGTTCTGCATAATTAAGAATATTTAAAAATCTTAATGGCCAGTATAGCTTCGTGGAATACTTATAAATATTCGATATTTAAAATTGGTTTTTCGATAATCAAATCTTCTTTTTCTTCCTAAGTGCAATGCTTACAAATGGTATTCGATATTTAAATTTGATTTTTCGACCTTTTAGCCAAACATAGATACTTCGTCTATTTCGTTAGCTATTCCTCTGAAAATGTTACTGGCCGTTTCACAAAAAACAAAACAAAGCGGCTTAGCGTGACGCACGGTGCCCTTGCGAAGGTGACGCGACAATTAGCGGCGGTCATTCCTCCGCGGCCGGCGCGGTGTCAACGAATCCGATCGCGATAGCCGACCGGACGCGACGCCCGCGCCTCGCGGATGCCAGATAGGGTTGACGGTGCGCAATTCATTTTTATATTTTTATTTTTTTTTTTTATTTATTTATATCAGGCAGACAGTTAAAAGATCTTAAATAAATTAAAACTAAGGACCATAAAACTAAACACTAAAATTAATCCTAAGACTGCGACGTGCGACGTGGGTCCACGAAAGCGAACGAATTTATGAAGAATAAATAATATTTTTTGAATGCAGCTTTATATGTACCCAATTTTGTGTTATTTTTCGTATATTTTTAATTGATTATTGAGGAAAAGCAACGCCGTTCTTGGAATTAAACATATTTATTTTATCGTGTAACATCTTGTTACTTACTGCTCAAATTTGGAGTCCTAGCGCTGAATATTAACGACGCCGCGTTGTTCGTATATCTTGTTACGTACTGACAAATCCTACTAATAGTCAGAAAGTTTGTGAGGATGTATAAATGATTTTTATTCTTGGACATCGCTAAATTGAGAGTTGCACGCGCTCTCCAGACGACCGCCGCGGTTATCGTCCAATATGCCCGTATACCTTGCTACCTACTGTTTAAGGTACAAATAACTGAGACGTGGCAGCCCTGGATCTAAGCATGTCGCTAAAATGTGAGTTGCACGCGCTCTCCAGACGACCGCGGCGGTTATCGTCCAATATGCCCGTATACCTTTCTACTGCTCATAAGATGTCTTTTTTCATTACTGACTTAATCCAAACGCTAAAATAAGAAATTTATAACCATCCAGTGCAACAGTGGTTAATTTAGAATAACACTACGCAAGACTTACGATATTGTTATAATTCATTTAACCTTCGTAAATATACGCTTGTGTAAAGATGTCTTTGTTGATGGTTGTTTTAATCTGTACCTTATAAAATGTGGGATTTATTTTTATTGTGGATTGTAGACAATGTTATAAGTTTCAGTTGGATTGTGATGACGTAACGTTAAAGCAGCCAGGACTAGATCGAAAAATAAAAAATAAAAAAAAATAAATAAATTTGCACATCGTGTTTTTTTTCTCAGTTTCGAATGTAGTAAGTTCAACAATTTTCGTATTTCAGACAAATTAAAATATTTGAATTTTTCTTTTAATTTTTAGTGTAAAGTGGTTTGTTTTAATTTGTCATTTAATTTCTTATGCCGTGTTCCTATAAAAGAAAACGAAGCGTTTTACTTACGGACAGTACAATATCCTACTAGCAGTAGGTCTAAAGCGTATCTATAATATACGTGGCGTTAACATAACCACCAAAACTTGGTTTCAATTCGTTGATTATAACCGCTCGTTAAGGATAAGGATTCGTATCAATTATATTACGTCCCGTCGTTTATAGAAACCGGGCCTTAGTTATCAAAGGTTCCATACTCTATACACTATGAGTTAAGACTGAAGTCTATAGTCTATGTCTATAGACTACAGTAATTGTTAGATCGATATTTAGTCCCTTATAAATTTTGTAGTCTACATTCTCTCTGAGAAGTTGTAAGAAGTGCTATTTACAAAAATGTATATGTGTTATATGTTTTATCCATGTTAAAATATTACGGTATATGTATATAATTTTTAATGGTTAATATTCGTGCCAAAACATTCTTCGGCTCTAGCTTTTATTTTTACTCATTATGGTCATCGAACGCCATCTAGTAGGGTAACGGTAACTGGACTAAAATTTGTGGCTCGCTCCGAGCTAGAGCCCGCGTTGTAATCTATAAAATAAGATTTGTATGTATCATGAACATTGCCAGGTTCTTATGAAAATCGCCTATTTCACCCCTCTATTCCCCAACTATACGCCAAATTAATCTAGGTCGAATAAACAATACTCAAGTTATCGTCGGATTATGTTTTTCATTCTTACATACAAAGATACAACGTCAAGAAAACAGATTACCTTTGTTTTTTGTTTATTATGCATTATTATTCTATTTTGTTATTTTTTCTGAACACTTTGGGTGAACTTGAAACTAAGAAGTAGGTCTTAGTTTTGAATCAATCAATATCATAAGCTAGCAAATACACGTTATTTTTTAACAGAAATACTTTCCCTAAAACATCAAATCTATTAGTCGTTCCAAATATGCATAAAACTAACTAACCTAACCTAACCGTTCAAATTTGAACCGTTTTCCAGCTCAAACTCAAATAGACCTCAAAAAGGCGCACCGTCAAAAGCGTTCAAACTATTAAAAAATATTTTTCAGTACAAAACGCGGCGGTGTTTTGATTACAAAATGGAATAAACCGCCCTTTCACTCTCATTCATGCCCGATGCCCAACTAAAACAAACTTTATTTCAATTTATAAATGTGTGTATCGCATCTGCGCATGTTTGCGTGCGATCAAAGATTAAATCCTGAGACTGGTTTGTGGAGGAAATGCAATTACTGCCTATAACTGTCAATCCTTTTGCGGACTTGCTTCTAGCCACATGTGGACTAACAAGTGAATATGTAATGGTTGTGTGCTTGAGAATGTCTTTCTTTGACTCGGTTTTGGTGCCGCAATGCTGATGTTAACGATCAGATCTTACATACGGTAATGTTGGTTGTTAAAAAAATAAATAGGAGTAAACTGATCAGAGTTGTCTAGTGAGATTATGAATGAAGCGATGAAATATCTTGGGTAGACTGTACGGCAAATTATATCCCAACTCAGTAGGCATTATTTCTAATAATTTTGTTTTATACATAAATCATGCAAATCAAGTACTAAAGCATACATTTTTAATTTCTTACATAACTATAGTTTCAGTTTATGTCCATGTAGAAATATTTTATGGACAAATCTAACAGATTTATACAAACTTTTATTAAAACAATTCACGCATTCTGTGTGTTGCATTTATTTAATTTTTCGCCGTCATATTAAGGTTATTATTCTTTGACGGTAGTCGCAAACACATAAATATGTAGGAGGTATCGCCGCAGATAAACTTGTAAAAAGTTATGAATGAAATCGAGAGTACTGTAGTAAAGTTGTAGACTCCGCCCGCGCGCCGCGCACCGCCGCACCACCCCCGCGCAGTTCACGATTTGTTTCGTGCATTTAGTTTTATTACGTTTTAACATAATTTATGGCGTCGTGAAAGTTAGTTGCCTTTAACTCTGGCCGATATTAAACGGTGGTTCCTTTTTTAAAATTGCGCGGCAATTTCGAATGTTTTGTTTTAAGATTTGAATTTATGATTAATTTTTATCTGTGGTAAACTTATAAGAAATAACATTGTTATCATAGCGAGTGAGTCACTTTTTCATCTGTAATTGATTTAATTAAATAAAAAAGTCTATTTTAATGAATTAATGGATAGAAATTTGAATCAGGAAAGATACATAATATTTTTATTGAGGATCCTAATGAGATTGAGTAATAATATTATATTCTGGAAAATTCCTTTGTTATTTAATATTGTCTTTATGGTGAAATTCACAATAAATGATTCAATTGATAGGAATAGAAACGCATTGTTTAAGAATTATGATCCGATTTCCAATTCTGTTGTACAGTACGATATTGTACCAATAGGTGTGGGCGGTGAGAATAGTCTGGATTCGAATTAAAGGGTTACCCGCTTGTAGTTGGCTGGACACGGCCATGAGAACTGGGGTACTGTGCTCCGACGATTTAAGCTATAACTAGTATATCTGAAGGAAAGAAATATTTATTGGCATCGCATAAGAACATACACAAGGTATACATAGGAACATACACAAAAAGAAAGAATAATAAAATAAAAAAGAAAAAACAGAAAATACAAGAGAAAGGACAAAAAGATAAAATTGAAAAAAAAAAGAAAAGTATGGCAGTGACGTGAAAGGGAAGCATATTTAGTCAGTGCTGCGATGTTGAAAGCCATTGCAGCTAAGAAATTAATATAAAAATATATAATATGTAAATATTACAGATTATAAAATGAAAGGCATATGGAGCGCGCTGAAGACGCGATCACAGATAATACTGGTGACTCGCTCCGAGCTATACCTCGCGTTGTTATGCATAAATCAAGACCTTTTTTTTGATACCACACTTGACTATATTCATACGTA
>LQNK01003026.1:0-24871 GCA_001586405.1 Phoebis sennae | reverse complement strand
GCCGTAGTGGATAATTTACGTCTGACGATGTATCCGCCATCCATCGTCAATGACGTTCGCGCATGCATCTGCCGATGTGTAGAGCTTTGGTGTATAAATGTAAGGTCTTGATTAATATAAACATTACAACGCGAGGTCCAGCTCGGGGCGAGCCACTAGTTAGAATATTTGTTTAAAAATGCTTAAGAGGTGTTATTAGGAATTGTACCTTCAAAATTAAAATAAATAAAAAAATGGCACCAATTCCTAGAAATTAAAAAAAACGAAATATATAGTGGTTTTATCCATCTCAATCCTATTAAAATTATATTGTTAAACTTATTAGTTCCGTAAATATATACTATATATATAACTATACGAATAGAAGACACATTCATTTCGCCTCGACAAAATCAGAAAACATAAATAAATTCGACTCGCTTTGCATTACAAGTTATCGAGCGATATTTCAAAAAGCTTTTACCAAACGGATTTAGTTCAAAAATGTTGACCTCGACTCATAGATATTCCTATATGGTAATACGATAAGCTCCAGTAGGATGGAATTCGCAAAAAGACTATTAATGATATGTATTATTTCTTTGTGTCTAGGACTCAGACATAAAATGTTTTTTTTTCTTAAACATTTAGATATCCTTGCTTTGTAGACATCTATATAATCATAAATGTGTCTAACATAAGCATAGAACTCTTTAAAATCGTCAAAGAGTTATTTAGTTTCTCTTTACCATTGTTGCCTTCACCGACCCATTCTAATATGTTACTTCTCCTAGGTATGGGGTAGAGGTTGCCTAGCAGAAATCGCTACTGAGTGATAAGAGGCCGCCTTTTTAAGCAAATTTGTCTAATTTCATGTTCTGTTTTATGTTTATCCTTATTAATTTTAAATAAAAATAAATAAATAAAAGTCATTCAGATCTTTAAACTACCCTACGGATTTAGATGCTTCTTTAATATAGATAATAGATTAAAGAAAGCGATTACAGCATAAACATTCCACAATTCGAAATCGAAGTTCTAGAATCTATTCTTGAATAAGATGCGATTTAACAACTAAAGCACTATAATACTAATCTGTATATTAAGATACAATTATCTCGTAAAATTGCGCATCTGCATCATTATAATATGGTTAGCATGTGCAGTAAATAGCTTATTGTAGATTAGTATCATCTATCACTCGCAAGCTGTAATATATTTAATGATTGATGATGTACAGACAATGCCATGCACCATAATAAAAACTTCGAGAGAACGCTTATTTTTAAAGGATAGAGTATAGAATTACGGGCCTACACCCGTATTCTAAGAAATCACCTGAATTTTACTTCCACTCAGGTTACGTCAAATATGACGTATGACATATTTCAATCGAAAATTCATAACATAAAAATATAATATTTTAATGAATAGATCGAAGGAACGAATGGAGGTGTTAAATTTTCTTATCCGAAATTTTATTAACGTGAGTGGACGTGAGTTAGTAGTTTTTTTCCCGACTCGGATGTAAATTTTCGTTGACAGAGGTTGAGTGAAGTCGAGGCATACTCGAGATACGTATTAGAATATGGGTGTGAGTCAGGCACTTAACATTATACTTTTATCATCTCAATCTGGCGTATTCCCATTTTATTTTTCATATATTGACAGACCAAAGTTTTTGATAACTGAATTTTCCACAAGGGGTATAATATGTATGACAAAACTTTGTCGTAAAAATGGAAAATCAAAACGATTCTAAAGCAAACACTGAATCGATAAAACATCCACCATTACGTTTAAAAATAGTATTGCTCGTGTACTGAACGAATTTTCCACTGTGATGCATCACTATTCAATCTAGCTATTTACATACGGAATGCGGAATATTCACTTTGCAGTATATTGTATTTAAACGTCTAAGTGGTATCTTTCCAACCGTTGTTAAAGTTATGTGCATATAGAGTGTATAGACCATTTCATACTACTATAACAGAAAGAAAGAAAGAAACATTTATTTCGACACACACATAATACAATATACAATCACATACAAATAAAAAATAGAAAGAGGCTATAGAAAACTATAAAAAAAGGAAGAAACAAATAAAAAAAAATAAAAAAGCTACTAACAGTGCTTCTGTCAAGTTAGTTCATAATATTACTGTTATCTATACATATAATAAAACAGTAACCGAACCATTTCTGTACATTGAATATTTTTCAAAAAGAGTAATTGGTATGCAACATGTATGTTCTATAGATACCAAAACCATGGTTAGAATTTTTTTTCTGTTTGTCTGTTTATCTGTTTGTATGTGCGTCAATCACGTAATAACCACTGGGCAGTTTTTGATAAAATTTCACATGATGATAGGGCAATATTAGAATTAATAATGACCTATGTTACCTGCATTTTTGTAATATTTTTATTACCTATATTAAAAACCATTGTTTTTCCAATTGCACAAATAATTTCAAAGATTTTACCTACGTCAACGTACGTACAGTTTAACAGAAAGAAAAATAAATGTCTATGGGTCCTACTTCCACTTTTTGTAGCGCTAGCTAGCTAGCTAGCACTAGCGCGCTTAAGTCGCATTTGCTACGCGCTTTATTCACAAATGTAACGCACTTTAGTCGCATTTGTAGCGATCGTAGCTGTAGCGATACAAACGCGTGACAGTATCGCTACAAAATGTAGCTAGTAGGTGCGGGCTCTATGGCCCGGTTCCTATAAACGACAGAGCATCATAGTGTAACATATTCGAATCGGTTTCATTAACGAGCGGTTACAAACAGCCAATCGGATCACGTTTTAGTGGTGATGTTAACGCCACGTTTATTATAGAAATGCTTTGCCCCTAGTAGAAGTACTGTTGGTAAGTAGAACGACTCGTTTTATTTTTATAGTAGGTGGGTATATGTGGTACTAACATTACAAACGTTGTTGAATAAGATTGTGTGCATCTTCGTTTGTAAAACTATGTTTTGTGGACCTTTTTATATTACGATCACAGTGCTACTATTCTTACTTACTTATATATACTATACTTATATTTTCTTAGTCCACAAATTAAAATTTTTATGATAAAACCGTAGAAATATCTACACTTATAATATAAAGAGGAAAACTTGGTTTATTTATAATGAATGGGCTCAAAAACTGCTAGATTGATTTTAAATATTCTTTCACCATTTGAAAGCTACATTATCCACGAGTAACATAGGCTATATACCTATACAAAACGCGCGGATCAGCTAGTTAATGATATATGTAAGGCCTGAATTAAAAGCAATAAAAATTAACATGTACGTTTATTAAACGAAACCTGCCTACAAGGCGAGAAATATTTCAATGTATCAATTGCACCTATATTTTTATAATTCACCTGTATGATGTTGACATATTTGTCTATCAGTTATTTAGTTTCCATAATACAAGCGTTGCTTAGTTTGGGACTAGATGGCGTTGTGTGAAATTTCCGACAATATTTATTATTATTATTTAACTAATCAGAATGCAGGTGCTCGTCCCAAATAGTACAACCTTTTTTCTTGATAAATAAATGAATTTATTATTAATTAAATGCCTTAAATAATGGCATAATTTCATAACGAAAAAGGACAAAAACAAAAATAATATTACTCGTATACTGAATTTTCCAGTGTGATGCGTCACTATTCAATCTCGCTATTTACATACGGAATGCAGGATTCACTTTGCTATATATTGTATTTACGTTCAAGTGGTAGCTGGCACTTCACTCTTGCGTGACTTTTCAAACAGTGATGAATTGTTTGAAGTACTGTTTGCATTCGTTTATGCTGTAGTCATTTTAGGAAAAGAGTAAAGTATAATTTGATTTGTCAATGTAAAATATTAGTAAACTCTTTAATTAGTGTCCCTCTGACCTAGGCCTTGCAGTGTAATGAATGATTCAAAAACTTTTATTTGAAACCACACTCGGCTATATTCTTATGAAAAATTATTTTTTTTTTATATCAGCCGAGCCTATTTCACCCCCTTTTTTCGTTGTCCCCGCACCGATTCGTTAAAGTTTGTAACACATTCACCTATTAGACCCACCCTTTATCTTCGTAACCCGGGGGATGGGGTCGGTTAGCTCATTGAGATTGGATAAACGTACGTGCATACAAACATACAATTGCCCTGCCATCTCGACCCTTAGACCTCGCTTGCTTCGCTCGGACAATAAACATTTAAGACAAAACTAAACATAACCATAGCGATAAATTCGTGCATTTAGAATGGCTGTGTACGATTTCAAATATCTTACTAACACCACAGCTAATAGCATAAACAGATTAACAAACAACCATAAACAAAACACATAAACTTTGATTGATTGGAAAGCGATCGAATGTTCGAGAATTTATTTGGCACACTGCAATAGTGACGCCATCAAAGTCTACTCAAATCAACATTATTCAAACTGTGATGTGTTTTTCGCAATGTACTTTATAAAAAAAACTTACAGATAAAAATGCTAGTGGCTCGCTCCGAGCTATACCTCACGATCTAATGTATGTTTGTTTCTACCCTCTGCCTGCCTATTTGACTCTCGTTATCTTCGTAAACCAGAATGGTAGGGACCATTTTACTCATCTTCTAAAGATTTTTTTTGTCTCAAATAATCCTCTACAAAAAATTATCATATCGGATAAACCATACTCGAGTTCTCTTCGAATGACTTTTTAATACTTACATATAAACATACACTCGCCGGGCCATCTCAACTCTGAGACACCGCTTTCTCGGTCAAAAGAAAAAATTAATAACACCACGGCTAATAATAAACAACAGAAAAGTAAACAGAGCCATTTACAAAACCCATACATTTTGATTTATTGAAAAGTATATTAGTATAAAATATTTTATGATGTAGGTATTTGGTGCGCTGTATTAGTGACGTATTAAGAGGATAAAAAAATATTAAAAAATAATTAAAATTTGTATTTTTCATCATAATATATTGCTCTCCATCAATATCTCCATTTTATTTTAGTGTCATAAGCATGTTTTCAAATAAAGCTTTGTGTTCGATCTTAAGAAAATACAATTTGTAAACACATTCAAATAAAACAAACTTTGATTGATTGGAAACCGATCGAATGTTCTAGAACGTATTTGGCGCGCTGCGTCGTGACGTCACAGCTGTCTGCACGCGCGAAGTGAAATTCAATAGATATCCATTGGCGACTCTAATCGTATTATACTAATGTATTCGATGGGAAATTTGCTTCGGTTCGCTTTATTTATTTTTTATTTATAACACTTTGTTGTTCAGAAATACAAAACAAGGTAAAATCCTACTAATATTATAAATGTGCCAGTTTGTGAAGTTGTATGTGTGGGTGTTTATTACTCTTTTACGCAAAAGCTACTGACATTATTATGAAGAAACTTGGTATACATATAGGTAAGGATACAGAATAACATATATTGAGTTTTGGGCATTTACAACCATAATAACAAACAATAGGGTTCTCACAATGCACAGGACCTTCATAAACATATTTAAAGACGATACTAGGGTTGAGGTTTGTTCCTGGCGTTAAAATTATATCTAATTATTTTTAAATTATTTCCCAAGATTTTTTATTAACCTTACGTACAGAAAAAATATTTTAAATAAATACTTAAAACCGACTTATTTCCAAGACCATTTGAAAACGCTGCGAAGTATAAACCCTTGTTGGATTTCCCCTAATCGTGTGGGTTTCAAAACATATCCCTATACGAAAATGGCCAACCCTTTTAAAAGTATTTTCATAAAATAAGAAGTGACACTGAAAGCGTGGCTAATCCCGACTTATGGCAACTCGCCGGGAAACCCAGAAATGCATATTTTCCTGAAAACCTTCGAAGTTTCCAAAGCACACACCGACCGCGAAGTGGATTTTCTACTGGTAAAGTAATTCAATAAAAGTTGTTGGATCGATATATACTAGCCACGCCCCGTGGCTTCACCCGCGTTACTTCAGATCGCGCGGAAATTCAGAGATTAAAGCTTATGTGTTCTGGATCCTTACATATATCATATAGGTTCAGTAATTTTTGCGTGAAAGAGTAACATACACCCATCCATACATACAAACATTTATAGTATTAGTAGTATTCCCAAACTTTTTTACCTGAAAATAATATTATTAACAGGAGTTTTAATTTGGGTACAAAGCGAAAAAAATTAGGTTTAACATAATTTTTTAATGATTTATTCATAATATATTCATGTGTTATTCTTAAATTTTATGTGTACGCTGTCGGTATGGCTAATGAATAAATAAAATTAAATAAGAAATATATATTTTTCGTAAAAGCTTTGAAAGTTTCCATACTACGCACCGCTATTGAGTTTTCCTTTGATACAGAGATACAATAAGATAAAAGTTGTTGGATCGATAATAACAAGGTTATTGGTCACTTGCTTTGTATATTTGCAGTCCGGTGATGTCCTTTGCAAATATTTTTAGTCCTACTATGTTTCCAATTTTGCCGGCTATGTACTATTATGTGGATCGTAATAGAAAAGTACTGTGATTATACACAACTGGCCAATAGGTGATCAGTTGATCACAAATCATATGACTATTTCCAAACTGAGGTCGTTGGGTCGTGACGTCATTAAAACATTCGAGCTCCATGGCTGGGTTAATGAATGCAAATACATTTCCATTTTCATCATCTTTTATATTGAACTTTGTCAATTGACGAGTGACATTTGAATGCAAAGATAAACTAAACTTGTTGCAACATGAAATTACTATTTATTCTACAGTAAAATATCTAATGCATTTAATAACTGAAATATTAAAATAACTATGAAGAAATATTACTAACTCTACTTATATTGTTAACTAGCCGCGCCCCGCGGTTTCACCCGCGTATGTAATTTCTGATCCCGTGGGAAATCAGGGATTAGAATAGTATGTTATTCTGGATCCGGTATATCGGTTCAGTAGTTTTTGCGTAAAAGAGAGTGGTATACACATACATACATCAATAAATATTTTTTTTATGAATGTTACCACATATCTCCGCCATTTATGGACCGATTTGGAAAATCCTTTTTACAAAATCTTCTTAAATTGAAAATAGGTAAAGGCACCGCCTCTGAATAGATTTCTAAGATAAAATAAAAATTACTATAATTTTAGTGTGAGGAAGTCGGTTGTATTTTTTGGCAAAAAGTTATTATTGTTCGTTTAAAGATACGCAAATGTTATTTTAAACAATCCATACTTCTGACGCTGTATCATTTAAAACGTGTTTATCCTATATTAGTCATCGTTGGATGTTAAACTCCGTGGTAGCTCCTAAAATTAGTATTTTTAAAATAAACTTATTGTATTCATCTTCCTAGAATACGAAAGCAGTTGGCAAAGACATGACTCATGTTATGAATGAAATTATATTACGTCGTATGCTCATGCGTATGATTATTGGAATCTCTTTATGAACGTATTTATTTATGTTTTGTGTAGTATTGAAGGGCAAATTGCGGCGAAACATTGTATAGACAAATATAAAAAATGCTCGTATTATTTCTATGTATATGTCGCAGTAAGATAGATAAAGCCGTAACATAGTTATATCCCTAGGGATATAATTATATGCCGGAACATAGTTATACGAAAGCGATTCATTACTATCTTACTAGAAGTATAGTTATAAAACGGTCCAAGTTTAGTGATATAATTATATTACTAGATTTCGTTTAGTGAAATAGAAATCTACCATAAAATTAAATAAAAATTGGTATAATTTTGTTTTATCTTCATTCAAAAATCTACTTTATGTATTCTGCAGTTACAATACTTTGTGACATTAACACGTAATTACACGTATTAAAGTAATTTCAATTATAATTAAAATTACATGTTTGAATGGAATTCAAACATTAACAATGCAATTAAACCTAATAAAATATTAAAAATCTTTTAAAACTAATCAACAGTTTTGAGATAACATTATTTCTTATATTTATTAAGTTGAAATCTTTGTTTCTTTGTTAGTAATTTTAAATTTTTGTTCAAACAAGAAGCGAAATCATGTCATCTAGAATTTCGTAGCACTGAATGCTTCTTACAGGCACATCTTTTAGCAGAACACTGTATATTCGATTTTTTACAGGAACGCTGCACACTCCCCAAGCTATTTCACTAAACTTAATCTAGTAATATAAGTATATCACTAAACTTGGACCGTTTTATAACTATGCTCCTAGTGAGATAGTAATGAATCGCTTTCGTATAACTATGTTCCGGCATATAATTATATCCCTAGGGATATAACTATGTTACGGCTTTATCTATCTTACTACGACATATATAAATTAACCTAGATTCCTAGGAGCTTAAACGTGTCTTTAAATTTCAATCTGATATGTAATTTTCTACTGTTTGGGTGTTTATCTATCCATAAAATGTATGTATTTACAAAATAAGTATGTTTAAGTATGTCTATCAGATATTTAGCTTCCATAGCTTGGCTTAGTTTAGGATTAGATGGCGTAGTCCCAGAATAAAGAAAAAAGTATTATTAATATTTTGATATTTACATTTGATGTTCATTCTTTCCTTGATAAATATATTATTTACGTTCTTAAAATACCTTGGCCAAAGTAATCATGTACAAATGACGTGACAGTCCGATGCAAGCGAGTACTATCTACATACTCGTGCTGTCTCGGTAAGAGTGTGCACTGTAGAACCACCATTTTACTTAAGTTGAGCACGACATAAAATTCACGCACGTGTGTTTCTGGAAAAATTCTCTCCGCCTTTTACTGTCATAAATTATTCGTGTGTTTATCCTTACCAGTCACCACTGGTGATTGTACGAAGAATATTTCGGGATTTCTCCCTTGAAACACAGAAAAACACGTATATTAAGCTCAAGAGGAAAATATACGAGTACAACGCATTCTACGTTGTAATAAGCTTCAGATTTTCTTAGGTAAAATACCGTTTTTGATATCCTACACAAAATCTTACATTTATAACGTACCAGTGAGAGGTTGTCGTGATAGAAATATGTAGACTTATGGCGCATTTACTTTAGTCTATTGGACCAGCATGCGAGGTGTGGGAGATTTCTGTAACAATGCGGCTGTATGCCATCATACAGCCCGCATTGGAATAATCTTTGTCACTGGTTAATCGTAACGCAAACTATACAGCCTGCATGCGGGGAAACATTTTTCTGGTCTTTGTATCGACCGAATCGAATTATTGACTGACTAGTCGATAATTCGGTCATTGGTCGTTAGTCCACATGTGTGCACTAACTTATCGACCGGTGAATTTCATAGTGGACGAGGATGTCCCTATGATGGCATATCAACCAATCGTTGCTTTTTTCAGACTTTTCTACAATTATTTAATATACAATAATCACTGAACCGTTTTTAATGTAGTTTGAAGTCCGAGAACGGACATAGGCTATTTGGAAAGTCCACAGAAAGAGAAAATATACGCGGGTAAAACCGCTAGTATAATATAATTATATCTTAATAAATCAGTTGTAATCCTACAGCACATTATCGTTAAATGCATCCGATACAATGAAGAATCACAAGTTATAGAGCAATCCCAGCTGGCTATGAAACAAGCGATCTTATTTTATCAAAACAACATCTCCTTACAGAAAATGTTTTGCAGCACCGATTATTTGTAGAACTTTAAACGATGATGTAGGTTTTACATGCTTTTTATGTAACAGTAGGCAAGCGGAGCATGCGGTTCACCTCATTTTAAGTGACTGACCGCAGCCCATGAACACCTACAACATCAAAATGTTGCAGATTCCTTGCCGCCTTGAACTTATTGCTCTGTTATTTTATCTTCTATTTAAGAGTGCTATTGTCACTAGGTTCGACTGCCTCGTTGGTCTAGTGGATGCATCGTTGACTACAGTTTAGATACCGGTTGAGGTCTAAAAAAACAGTACCTTGTCTTGGAAAGCAGTGAGAGCCTGATCTCTATCGTTCACGTCCGTTTACCGTCCCATCGGGCTGTGAGAGTAAAGAAAAAAGTGCTCGTCTCTGTTGAGATTGGCCACCATGACCAAAATCGTTCGTTATATATTTACAGAATATCTTCTTCTCTATTTATGATATTTTTGTTCATTTTGCAACTTGGACAAAATTCAATAATAACACGGTTTTAAGCGTGTTTCATAGCCCACGATTACTGCAAATGAAATGTACAGATAAAAACAAAATTAACTTCGTGGTGTGAATGAGAGCTTTTATTTGTGTTGGCATTATCTTTATGGTAACAGGATAAGAGCAGTTACTTCTTATGGTTGACAATCGCTTGAAAGAGAAGCCAGGATTAGGTAGAAAATTATTATTACCCAATTTTAACTGTACAATTGTACAAGTACATATTTGTGATGTAATCAGTTTACAAGATTAGTTTTGATTTTCTCTGAATTATGTATTGTACTTTTTTGTGCATGCGACCTCTCTTTTGTTGATTTTCGGGTCTATAGATCAATAATAGGTACTATCTCTACACTAGACGTCTCTACAAAACCTCTACGTAAACTATCTGTAAAGAATCCTGATATACAGGAAAATTTATAAGGCCTTACAAAAAACTAACCACCAATTGTATAACTACATTTTGCAAAAAAATAATAATTTTGTTTATTTTTTATTTGAAAATATAATCTTAATACGTCCAGTAACTGTCACACAAACATCCAAACATCTTAATATCCAAATACCATAATTTTCAAATAATGCATTAGCATTATTTGAAAATTATATCCTATCCTACTAACTATTAAGTAACTATTAAGTTAGTAGGATAGGATAAAACCTTTTCCAATTAAATGAAAAACCCATGAATAAGCATGTCATCAAAGGGTCAGTCAGCTCACTCAGAATGATGACGTCACAATATTTGTATGTTGTCCGTGTCACTGTTCGGTATTGGACCTCAGCCAAACATAGTTCTGTTCCTTTCACACTGCTATCGTGCTAGGACAATCTTGTATATTAGCCACAAGTATTATATGTCAGTAAGACTATGCTTAAATAATCATAAGACAACATTTCTCTATAAACCTTGTGTAATTCAACCAAAAACCCAAGTAAAGCGTTTACAAAGGATCAGTCAGTAATGTGACGTCACAATATTTGTATATTATCCGTGATACTGTGTGTGACTTCGGCCAAAACTAGTTCTGTTCCTTTCACACTGGTATCGTAGTACAATCTTGTACATTAGCCACAAGTATTATAATTATAGTCAGTTGGACTTGGCTTCAACAAACAACATTTCTAAAAACCTTGTGTCATTCAACCAAAAACCCAAGTAAAGCGTCCATCAAAGGGTCAGTCAGTAACGTGACGTCACAATATTTGTATATTGGCCGAGTCACCGTCCGGTGTTGGACTTCGGCCAAACCTAGTTCTGTTCCTTTGACACTGGCATGCTAGGACAATTGTGTATGTACGTCACATGAACACAACTAACTTTAACCCGCAACTTTGCCCACGCAACATTCCCTCGTTAATCCCATAGTCTTTCAGGGTAGAAGTGATTCTAAATATTTATCCATACTACAATTTACATGTAAAATAACACGTTTAGAGGTAACCAAGATAAACTTACTTGAGCCTGTATAATATTAGATGGGATACGAGATTTGGAGGTATGTTCTCTGTGATGGTGTGTTAAATTTCTATGGACACGGGGTAAACAAGTAAGCACCTACAACATATTTATGTTGGTAATGTTTATATAGTTTATAATTAAACTTTAAAAAAAACAATTTTAATTTTGTAAAAAGTTTTCCTATTATTTCCCCCATCGTTATTACTGTGTCCACATGCCTGGCGCGGGCAATGGATAACAAACATAATGTAGTGTCAATACTATTCAATGATTACCATATTTTAGATTAATAACATTAAAATATTTTACACCTATTTTATACTAGTTTTTATGTTATTATTTCTATTACTAAGCTTATACTGTAGAATAAATTAAACAGTTCATTCATTCGTTCAGTATAAAGTTAGCAAATTACTCAAATTTGTTTACAAAGTTCCCAAACGCAACTAAATTGAAGCCGTATAATAACAGAGGTGAATAGATATCGTGGAATTGGCCCGATCTATTGATTGAGGTACTGGCTCGCGTCCAAACACCATTAGTGTATTGTTTGATTTGTACGTTCCTTGATACCTTGGGAATGGGTTATTACTTATTACTAACTCAAAGATGGAAAATATATATATTTGTATTTTTCTTTAGAAGAGGTACTGATTAATTTTAAGACAAGGGCATAGTTTGTATCTAATGTATATAATATTATAGTTTGTGTTTGTCTATTTTTCTGCACCACCTCATAACGCTCTATTTATGTATAATTAAAATCCTAGCCAAAGGTTGCCTGGAAGAGATCGCTCTCAGCGATAAGGCCGCCTTTAAAATAATTTATAATTTGTATCTTTTTTATATGGTGCTAAATAAAATGTTTATATTGTACAATACAATAGTATCGTATTGTATTTAAACCTTTGAAAAGGGTTAGTACGTACACGCTTAAAGCGGACTGCGATGTTTAATCTTGATTAATTTTATGTTTGTTTTGACGACCAGATTGGTGCAGTGGATACAGCAATGGTCTATTGCGCCGGAGGGTGAGGGTTCGATCCCAACGAGTAGAAAAATATGATGTGATGAACATTGTAATTTTCTACTGTCTGGGTGTTAATTTGTCTTTAGTATGTATGTATTTACAAAAAGGTATGTTTATGTATGTCTATCGGTTATCTAGTTTCCATAGTACAAGCTTTGCTTAGTTTAAGAATAGATGGCGTTGTGTTAATTATGTCCTGGAATATTTATTTATTTATTTAAGTAAGAGTACTGATTATTTGTAGGCTCTTAGCTAGATACCTTGTTAATGGGCACTACCCGGTTTAAAGGAAAGAAATTAGATGGCAACACTGCAAATTTTAAATTTTATTTTCATAAAATAAATGTAGACTATAGTTGTATTGTTTACGTCGTCATTTGTCAAACGCAGTTCATACTGTCCTAGCGTGCCCAGCAAAGTGTTTCTAGCGTCAAGAGACAAATCGCTAGAGTGGCTGCGATGAATTTTATTTGGAAAATACCTCCTGTGTTTAGACTGACGTGAAAATAACATTAGAATTATATTTTAAAAACCAATGTATTGAATCCATTTATCTTACTCGCTTTTGGTCGTGGATTTTCTGGCGTGGAGTTTTTAAATTATATTATAACCAAAATTTTTTACATCATACTGACTATAGCCTATGTGCGATGTGTACGCTATATAATTGTTAAGTTTAATCCAAATCCGTAAATTCTTTTTGCGGGGAACAGTAACATACATACAAAATCCTCCTAGCATGTTATATAACTATATAATTCAGTGAAGATATAGATTTAATAGTGAAAAAAAAAATTGAAATCGACCCCGTAGTTTATGTGTGGAAACTAGACTTTCACATATATAATAATAGTTAGAAGTACGTAGGTTAATAATATTTGTATAGTTATTTTACAGGGTTTTAAATATTTCTTTTATTTTTTACAAGACTATTTAAGTCGTTATTTGACGAGCACCGTAAATGATGTCCTAGACCTATAGCGTCCCCAGCAAAGTGACGTCACGAGACAAATCGTTAGAGTTGCTGACACCAATCTTATTTGGAATAATACACGCTGTGTACACCGACATGAGAAAAACATTAGAGTCATCTTTTATGGAACGCATTCGTATCAGACTATTGTTTGCTCGCTTGCGCGAAATGTTATCGTTATGTGATCCTACTTACTCTCTTCTTCTTTCATAAATCATATTTTTTTCTCTTCACTTAACATCCAACGAACATGTGTTATCAAGTTTATAATAAAATAACAAACGTATAGCATGCGGAGTTTCATCACAATGAATTCAGTTGTTTTTGCATGAAAAACAAACATACATAATTTTTTGCATATATGATATTAGGAGGATTAATGTAGAATAAATTTATTTAGCATGAGTAGGTTTTATTAATATTATTTATAGTATAGTATAGATTAGGATATTGTGATTTAATAAAAGTCACCCAAAAAGCTCATCGTAAAACACATTTCAGCAAATAAATAAAATGTACGTCATTTTAATTAAAATAATGTGAATTTAAATTGCAAGGGAATTAACGTAAAGAAAATAAGGTCAGTAGTAATTACTATATCCAATAATTTCCATTATTAAAATTAATGTTTTCATAACGAAGTAAACTGTATGATGAGGAACTGTGCATTTATTATATTTAAGGTATTATTTATTATATAAAAGTGTACAATACAAACCGTGTGGCGACTGGTTAGAATACATGTGTTGCTACTCCATTTTAACCCGTGGATGTCGTAATAGGGGACAGAGGGTCATTCTGCTGCATAACATCTTCACCTATAAAAGAGTGGGAGCCGAGCATTGCACTACTGGGCCAAGCTCAAGATCGGCGTGAAGCAGTGTTGCACTGTGTTTCGTACGGTGAACGGGTGCCCAGAGGGCTGTATTCCCATCCCATCCCGTTCTACTCTTCCCAACTTCCTTATTCATTTATTATTATTATTATTATATTATATTTATATTAAGGAGAACTCTATTTATATATATAAGATTTATATTATGCAAAGTATAGATATTGTATAACCAACACATTTTAGATACGTGATCTTTATTTGTGTCTATACAGTGTAGATATAGTAAAGCCACCGTACAGCTAAGCGGTTTTCCAGTTAAGCCGGCTGTGTGCCGGCTAGCGCGTCATAATCGTCAGTACCTGGCGGAAATCGTGTTGCCGTCCGCTTCCCGAACCGGTAAACTCATTTTTCTGAAAATCTGAATGCAGTGTGTAGAGTTACATTGAGAAGTGCCCTAATGTACTTCTATAAGGGAACTACAAGGGAATGAATGAAATGAAATAAATATTTTTTAAAGTACAGACAAATTGCTGCTTAGTTTGTTGGTTTTTTTTTATGTATGATACAAAAAACAAACTGAGAAACATATTGTCGGTGGTAGTGCGCTTGTTAGCTCAAATAAAGAAAACTACTTTTTTACAATTTTCTACTTATAAACTTTACATATGATGCCAGTAAGTAAAATAAATACTACAATTTTGCTAGTAACTTGTACTTTTTTTTGAGGATAAGCACCTAGGACTTGTTTTTATTTTATTACTAGCTTCTGTCCGCAGCTTTGTTGACGTTAAATCTGGGATCTATAAAATTACTCTATCACCTATTCTGACCATGTCTATATACGAAATTACATCAATATCCACCAAGTAGTTGCGGGGTGATTGAGACATAAACATCCAAACATTCACATTTATAACATTAGTAGAAAGTACGAATTAATGATAGTATTGAGGTTAATAAATAAATTATGTACTGTACTGATAAATGATGTATTTGAAAACGTGTTATGCTTATATTAAGAGAGTGGGTTGTTTAAAGGAACATAAAATAATGGAATACTTCTCTAATTGGAAGTCCACGATGGAAGGAACATGGAACTTGGGATTTATTAGGCTTCCAAGAAAATAAACTCACAAATTGCACTTCCACTCACTCACTCATTCACTCGCAAGTCCACAAGGAAAAGAAATGATACAATTTACATCTTCTTACTATCTTATATAATATATCTATATATATTCTAGTTTTTGCGCGTGGCTTACTCCCGTAGGATAATTTTCCCACCGTTCATCAGGGATAATGTAGGATTCAGATGATAAAAGAATTTTTCAAATCGATTCAATAGTTTCAGAGCTCAATTCAAACAAATAAACAAAAAATCAAATCTTTCCTCTTTATAATAATAGTGTAGAAAACTCATTTCTATTGTAACACTATGGTCGCTAGAATTGATCGAATTTATACCTATCTTTCAATCGTTTCAACAGCGCGGCGCTCCGTGTCAGCTATGAGGAATTTCTAGATGATTTCTGAACAATTCTTTAACTTTGAGTTTAAAAATTATGTCACTCAATAGTGCATTATTCCCTTTTTAGTCGCTTTTAACACAATCTATAAATTAAGGTAGTTTAAAATTAATTTATGACGAATTTTAATTTTGAATATTTAAAAATGTATCTGCAGTTAATTCATACTTTCAAATGAAAATATTACATAAATCATAAAATCTCAAAACTCGATGGACCTGCTTGTTTATCTATAAAAAATAATTAAATCTCTAGACCTAATTGTGCTATTCCTTACTGAAATTTCTTTATCATTATATATTTAAATGTTATATGACTTGGCCGTTTACTTTTACCTTCTATTGCCTAAAAAATGTAAAAAGTTGCTTACTAAAATTTATTTAATTTTATGTATTTTCATTTTTAATGTTATGTGACTTGGCCGTTGATTTAAGTGAATATACTTATCCAATACACAATGCTTGTAACACACGTTAGTTAATGCCTTTTCCGTATGACTGGCCGGTAAACATTTTTAATTTTCAGGTCAACAACTTTAATAGTACTGAATTAATTAACCGTTCATACATTTTCACATTTATAATGCCACGTTAAAACCAATACGAAATAATGTCTGAATCAACAGTTGGTCGCTAAAATATTCAGACATTACAAGACAATGTATTTTATCAGAAACGTTAAGATACGTAATCCGCAAAGAACTTTTCCTAGAACTCGAGTAGGCTTCAAGTTAGGAATTTAATAAATTATTCCAAGGATTATTTAACTACCAGTCTCTCGTGTAATCTAAATTGCAGAAAACGTGAAACCTTCCAGGCCCTAGGGCTTAAGTTTTGTTCGAAACTTCCAGAAGGTTCTATTGGATTGGACGCATGCAAAAAGTTTATGAGTTATTCCTTTTTCTTTATTGAGTCAAAAATAACGATAAAAGTTTACAAGACTTATAAAGAAACTTGTATAATTGTGACACCAATGTTGTTTGGTCCGGACTTTTTTTTAAAGACTTATACTACTAATGTAATAAAAGTTTGAGTGTTTGTGTGTTTGGATGTTTAGATGGTTAGTACCTTAAGTGTCAGTGACACCCTAAATACTACACGAATTCTGATGTAATTTTCTTAAAAGATAAACAGAATCTAGAGTAGGTTTTCACTCATCTATCAGGTACCTTTTATTGATCTTTAAACTCCAAATATACAGAAAGCAAGTCGCGGACAGAACTTATAATTAGAAATAATAACAGCATATCTACACTAATTTTATAAAGTGGAAAACTTTGTTTGTTTGTCATAAAGAGGCTCAAAAAGGAATAGGCTTATTTTAAAAATTATTTCACCATTCGAAAGTTACATTATCCTAATACCTATTTTAAAATTTGTACCTATTAATACCAATTTTCTTCACATAATGATATTACGATGCGCCAAATTCGGTGTGTGCAATACCAATATTTGGATTATACCTTTTTCACAGTACTTAATTTCTAAATGCATATTCACTCTAAATTAAATATTACATATCAGCTTATTATATCTCCAAGCAGTCCGAAATAAAAACACAAAAAAATCTCTTTTACGGCCCTCAGTTTCGTTATTAAAAATATTTCACTATATTTGGAACTGGGGCGAAAGTTTTTAAAACTTTCAAGTCCTGTAGTGGACATCGTCCAACGTTTTTATCTTGGAAATTGTGACCGAAATATTACCCGCAGTTTCAGCTTGATATAAAGCTTATCAAGTATCAGCAGTTTTATGAGCTGATATAGAGTAATATGAAATTATGTTTCACGTGTGCTTTTGTGATCGAATTTTCTAGAACAATAAGTGAGCCTTCTGTATATAGCAATAAGGATCGGTTTGATCAGATGGTATTGTGGTGAATACCCTTAGCATTGCAACTAGAATGAGTACTGTGTGATAACTAAGGAAGCAGTGTAACTGTATCACTGTAAAATGTTTTATGAATAATGAAAAATTTCTCGCGTCTACGAGTCTGTAAGGTTGCAAAAAAAATTATTTAACGTTTCATTAACTTTGAAACATAACTAATAATTGGCTTCTTGTTAGATTGACTTTTGTTAAGAGGACCAGTTCTTTCCCATTTTTAACTCATAATAAAAACAAGACTAAAATAGATTAATAACCAATTTCATCCTTAACAAAATGCTATCAATAAAATGTATTCATCTACCTATAATATACTTATAATATTCATTCATAAACAAATACAACAAAAACTAATCAATTATTTACTAATGTAAATACGATATCCATCCTTATTTTATCTTTTTGACGTAATATTATAACAATTTGTCAAAGAACACTCCGGCATTTTTAACGAACGAGCCTAGACGCGGGTGACGCCAGACTATTTGAAATGAGTGCAAAATATTGAATTGTGCACTTATTTCATGGTGCCCTTTTTCTTGATAGTGTATCTAGGATTTTTATACATCTTTGCCTAAAACATAAAACAAACAGTAACCCAACCCAGAGAAACTTAGGTTCACCGCTACACAACTAATGCATTTGAGCTTGGATAAGAGTGGCAAATAAAGTTTAGTAACCGTTTCAAAAGCAACACATCGTTTGTGGTACATTAATGTGTTTGAACTTGTTATTTATTTTGATAGTTATTTGTTGGTACATAAAGCTGGTGCCTGATATCTTTCCGTTCTTGTCGGATTTCTATCCTATTGGATAATTATTAAAAAATCGTCTCGAAAATTTGGACAACGTCACGTAATAAACAAAAAAATTTAAGCATACTTTTTACAAGCTTTCTATAAAGGAACAGAGAAGTATTACAATGTTCATTACATAATACGTATACTATATTGAGAACCTAGGTCATTTTGTATTTTTTGTTATGTTATGTTATTGCTTCCACCCCTTAAGCGCATTAAAAACGAATCATCAAGAATACATTTACATGTACTATAGTAATATTAGTTGTAAACTTAGTTGAGAAAATATAGTAATTATATTCTAAATGCATATTTTAACAACATCAATAAGTATTTAAAAGAAAATATTAAAATAAACATAAAACGAGGATTTTTTAAAGTAAAGAAGAAATATGTTATTTTCTATTGGAACCATTTATTATACGACTTAGCGTCGATTTTATAACGCTGTACGCCTCCCGAACAGGTATTTTTCATCTTAACAGTCGCTAGGGACAAATCTCAACTCCGCTACCCTCTGATAATCTTCCATTTAACTTCTTCTTGGCTTGAATTCTGAATCCTTGCTTTAGATTTTTTTATGGCATGATATTAAAGCATTTTAAATGATACTGTTTAATGTGTATGGACCCAAAACCGTGTACTTATATGTCGTTTTAACTTTTTCTTCTCGTCAGTATAAATAGTATTCTCTGTCTTGAAGCGAGCGTATCGGTATCAGTTAGGCCTATAGCACACGGCGTATTTTATACGCGCAGGCGACGCGCAGACGACGCGCGTATACGCGCTTCATACGAGATTTGAACGCAACCTTGTAACTTAAGCACACAATGCGGTCGTGAAACGTGCTTCTACTGCGCGTGTACAAGCTGAAGTTCCTCGTAGCCTTTGCGTTTTGACCAAACTTCTCCCTCCAGGTGTACAATGGCGTTCGTTGACACAACACTGCTTACGCTGGTTTTAGTATTTCATTTAAAAAATAAAAAAAACACAAATTAAACGAATCTCATTGGTACGCGCGTATACGCGCTGCATGCGCGCACTTGTATCAATGCAAACGCAACAATCGGCGTCTACGGCGCTGATAATGCGCGTTCCTAATACGCGCTTCGCCTGCGCGTATAAAATACGCCGTGTGCTATGGTCCTTAGGCTATATATACATGATACTTTTTATAACCCCAAATTTAGCGCAAGTGAGGCCGCGGGTAGAAGCTAGCATCTCATAATATATTTCACAATAAAACATTTTAGAAGGAGATATAAAAAACGGAGAAGGATGTCTACATATTGAACATAAAATCAAAGTACCTTAACCGCTATTTTATATTCACGACTAAAGAAATTGCGTAGTTAGGATTGCTTAAACCTGCGGGACATTTAATTAAAGCCTCAATTCACAAGGCCCTTTTGTTCTCAGTTAATTGTTATTTTTACTCATCTGTCCGCCGACACCTTGGAACGGTCTTTAAATTACACCGTTTTAGTAAAAAAAACGTTTTACAATCCTTTGATGATATCCGCCCTTATATGCATCGAAGATTTATCTTTTCTTAAGATTAAGTACATCTATAGATAAATGAAAAGTATCCCATCACCAAATTCAGCTAATAGACTTATTGTATACGAAATCATCAAAATTTGGTTGGTGGTTGACACACAAACTTCTAAACATCCAGAAGTAGGATTAGTAGGATTGTATAAATGTCATGCAATGCTTGGCTCCCACTCTTTTATCGCTGAAAATCGTAATGAGATCGATGGAAGAAGGTGTAAAATACATCTGTGCTGTTTTATTTCAGTTTGAATTTCAACATTTTAAATGCATAAACATGAAAGGTATCACAGAATTTCCACGTGAAATAAAGCCAAGTATAATATAGTTCTCCTTATTCGGTTGTAATAGAAACGCAAAGGTGGGTTAGACGATGTTACCGTAGCGTGTTACATAGCACATATTTGTACAGTCAGTACGGGAAATCCAGACGTTCTCAGTGAACTTTAGAATATGATATAACATAGCTTGTATGCTTTCTGCGAATAGTATATTACTCTGTTACATCATTAATGCCCAGGTCCTATAGAAATAAAACGATTCGTTTTACTTACGGATAACACAATATCCTACTAGGCGTAAGTCTTAAGCGTATCTATATTAAACGGGGCGTGAACATAAAGACCAAAGCTTGGTTCCGATTGGTAGAAAACCGCTCGTTAGTTAAAACGATTCGTATCCATTGTAATATGACGTTCCGTCGTTTATAGGAACTAGGCATAAGTAAGTAAATTAAAATGGCATTTTTAACAAAATAAAAAAGATGCCTCTCATAACTTGCGATCATTTAATTGTCACAAATTATCTCCTAAAACAAGTAATCGCTTTTAAAATTACCATAATCTTGAGTATTCATTTTACGATACAATTAAAACAGCTATATTTTGCTACGCCGCGGCCTACCTGTTGCTACACAGAGCTACGGCGCTACGCATGCGTAGAGTCAGACGCAATACATCAATTCTTGTAAAGCCTTTTGACTGCTATGTGTTAAAATTTGACTGCTATGAATACGGCCATAAATAATGATAAGCATAGGCTTCTTTGACGGATAAATCTGTTACGTGAATATTAAAAGAACAATATAGTTTATTATTAACTTAATTAGAACTCGATATGTAAATATAGATATTAATTAACAAGGAAGGTTATTTTACTTATACTAACTCAAATAGAACGTCATTCTTGACAAAATGTTTGTAGTCCTATTTGTAGTATGTAAACATAACAAGATGAAAATCGATTTCAATCTTACCAGGCTAGATAGGCAATTCATAATTATTTTTTAAATTCGATTTTCACATTATACCATACAATGCCAAAAGAATCACTAGATATCTAGTGAAGGTCTCACGGCCTTCTTCCTCATAGGGCACTCTCACGCTACACAAGACCGATAGGCCGTGCGAACCGTGGTATTTGATTAGGCCAGGGATATTCAGTACGAGACGCAATCGGCCTGTTGGAACTTTAGGAACAACATTTATTACACATTACATTTTAATATAATATTTATCACCCATATGCAAGTAAATCACATTTTTTAGTCCTGGCCAGATCGCGTCCCTCTGGCATAGACACAAATAATAAAATACAAATAAATTAAAAACCATACAAATGTTGAGGCAGGTCGTTTCAGTATTTCAGTGGCACGCCTACACGAATTCCGTGTTTCTATCAAACATTACAGATTTCTGTTTACGCGAATTAATTTATGAGGCAAATGCATCCGTTGTGAGATCCGCTTTGAAAAAATGCCAAAAAGTTGTTATGGTGAGTTATTTAGTGATTTATTAGAGCAACAACCTTTTATAAGTGGATTGATGCTACGAAGCGGAACAGGCGATGAAAAAGCGCCAGGTAATCAGTGATCGATTTTGAACATTTATTAAAACAAACAAGACTTTGGTTTGATATAAATATGTAGCAGACATTTAAACTATGCCACACAAAAACGCATCAATGTGTCTTTTTTATAAATAAAAATTGTGATATCTCACACACTTTATTCCTATATTATTGTTTAAAGGTAGCAAATCCGAAATAAAAGACCCTATAGATATTAATCCTCAGTAATAGTAATGTATTTTTAATTACAAAGAATTTCCACTTTGTCCACATACGAGTGAAATTAAATAAAAGCTTGTACACTTGTATATACATACGAGTGAAGTAATAAAGGTTGGCTAGCGCTGCTCAAGACGCATCCTGTTCACTTGACCGACATTCCCGTGTTCCCGAGGATCCTGAGGGCTTCTTTTGTTTTTTATGTAAGAGCAAATGAGACGCCCCTTATGTACTAGTAATACGGGTTCACCTTGCGGTTTCTCGTGTAAATAAATACGACCACAATAATGTGTGGTTTTTATTCAGGTATTTTGTGAATAGCTAAAACATAAAAGTAAGGTGAAACAAATTATGCTAGAAATAAAAAGTCAGGATCTTATTCAGACAATTCAAATTCTTTTTTTTTTCACGTCTCATATTTTCTGTGTATAATTAAAAATATATGAATATTTTTGCATGTTTTAGTATAATACATCGCAGTATTTGAAAAACAAAATCTGACTGAATGTTTTCTTAAAGTCAAGAACGAAGATCTTTCTAGTTCAATCGCATCTATTCTACTTTACTAATAGTTGCAAATCAATAAAAGACCGCTCGGCCTCTTAGATAAATATAGCTCTCTAGTCTCTTAGCACCAGGGCAAATCGCTTATTATATCTTAGAATATACCAATATTTTGTAGGTACTTATTTCCTTTATTTCTTCGTCTATGGTACAACATTAAGTCCTGAAAATACTTAATCTAAATTTTACGAAGCAAATAATTTTGTCAACATCATTACTGAAAGAGCTTTGAGAGTTATCCAATTTGTACACTAATATTATAAATAGGAAAGAATTGATTTCTTGTTTATTTATTTGAAAAGGCTTCGAAACTACTGGAATGTTTAGAAAAAATATTTTACCATTGGAATCCGACATTATCTAAGGAATATAGGCTATATAACATTACCCTACGGACCGAAGCTGCGCGCAACAGCTAGTAAATCAAAAATAAATAAATATTCCTGGACATTTAACACAACGCCATCAATCCCAAAATAAGCAAAGCTTGTACTATAGATACTAGATAACTGATAGACAATTAGACATACTTAAACATACTTTTTTTTTGTAAATACATACATACTATAGATAAATTAACACCCAAACAGTAGAAAATTACAATGATCGTCACATCATAATTTTCTACTAGTGGGGATCGAACCCACACCCTCCAGCGCAATAGACCATTGCTGAACCACTGCGCCAACCGGGTCGTCAAAGTATAAAATAGTATCTCATAATTTTAAGATTCCTATATTTTCTTCCGTCCCTATATTTTCTCTTAAAAATATCTTTATTTTTTTAGCATACGAGATGCAAACGACTAGACGACTCACCTGATATGAAGTAAACAAATGCACTCATTACACATATTGAATTCAATATACTTACTGCATGTAAACTGTCGTATAGCATACACACCCACATAGATAATTAAATAAGTTCAGTTGAAAGCGTCTCAAAGTGGCCGGACCTCACAATTAATTACGAAGTGAGCACTTAGGGCCTTAATATAACCCACAAACGGTAACCACTACATATAGTGGTACCTAAATACCTATGTTTTATTAGACACCCTAAGGTTAATCTTATAAGAGAATGGATATGAATTACTGGGTTTAAAATGATTACTATTTGTACTGTTAGTAACATTTGTTTACAGTAACTGAAATGTCAATGTCATGATAGTATAAAACAGTGGTGCCATCTACATAATTGATTATTGAGTATTATTTTGTATTTAGTCTTAAATGTTTAAGTATTAAATGTATTAGTCAACTTTGTATAATATCTAATATTGTTATTAATTATTATTGGAAATTGACATTATGTAAACCTAACGAAATGTATGTATTGTTATGAGATTGTCTTTTACCCTCTCTTGAATGGTGTGTCATTGACTATTATAAAATGGGTTGTAAGTATTGTCACAGATAATATAATACTATACTAGTACAGATGCCCCATCCCATACAAGGTTTTTGACTCGTCCTAAGTTGGCAAATCCTTCGGGCGCCCGAACCTTTCATTTCGACCCAATAGATGGCGGTTTTTCTTGACTGTGTTTCTGGCTTTCTGCGTGCTGTCGTAGGTCTGCCACCCTCCACCAGATATCACTAGTCGCTACTATAGATTTTATCTTTATAGTTTGCGCATGAGTATCGTTATTAAATTTCACGTTCATTTTAGTATTATATTTTTTATATGTGGTGTGTATCTATCTATAAGGTATTTTTGTTTATTGCTAGGATGCCATTGTGATGTTTTTATTATCTCATTTTTGTTTAAATACAACTTACTAGATTCGTGGAGTTATGTCAATTGGATGTGAGTCATGCACTTGTTACGTCTCGCTCTTTCTTATTGTTTTATGTAGGTTTGGGAAAGACGGACGATACATAATATTTAAAATGACGGATTGGGCTCTCGCGTAGTATTTTTCTGTTCGTGTGCATTTGTGGAACAATTTTACGAATGCATATGCATACTTATTGCGTTATTTTATGGATTTTATTTGTGT